>CM053788.1:67253161-67853161 GCA_028749045.1 Cupressus sempervirens
GGAAGCCTTTTCTTCACTTGTTGGGCATAAACTATATATGACCACGCATTTGTATCTTGCATATTTCCCTTTTTAAAGAATCATAGATAATCTATTGCCATTGTAGCTAACAAGTATACCAAATATGATGTCATATAGAACTTTTAGTTATTCTTAACTGCCACTAGCTGCTCACCCAAGTTCTCACCAAGAATGGAAGACCAATCAATTGGCATCTTTGTTGTTTTGATAGTCTCAATAAATATTCAAGTGCCCCAATACTAGCAATCCCATGACTCTACTCAAGAGTATGATAGAATATCCAATATCTTCTTTCACATAACCTCTGGTTGTGTTGACTTTTCCTACTTTATGCTGTAGAGGAGTCTTCTCAATGAGGTACAAGGACAAGATGATTTCAAAAGCTTCCTTTACATGTTCCTTGTACCATCTCTCTCCTTGGTGATAGGTTAATCTGATGAACTAATCTGCTCTTGGAAGATGGAACACTTCTCTATGCTCTTTGATCAGAGATCTAGGATGATTTCTCTAGTTATATTCTTTACGACCCTTTCTTTAGAAACATAGTTTTTTGCTAGTGTCATGATCAATTTTGAAGATTGCACTGATATTGGATGTGATGTTGCACTAACAAGTCTTAATCGAATCAGAGTGGATATCATCGGGGATCTTTTGGTAGGTTTGTTGCACAATGCAAGAAATGCACTCAAGACTATGTGACCTAATTTGGTGTCTCATATCTTTGAATAATTGTCTTGAAAGCATGATTTTGTTAGAACACCTTGAAACTTGAACACCACAGGTTTTGAGACCATCTTTATAGTAAGGAAGGATGATGAAGAAGACATTGAAACTACACAAAAAACATCTATTAGTCTAGAGTTGAAAAAAAATCAATTAATTCAATCCCTAATATAGACATGAAAAAAAAATAGAAACCCTAAAAGTTAAAAACATCAAAAGTCCTAATTTTCTATCCCTCATGTGCAAAAAAGAGTGTACCTAGTGCACCTCCAAGGTGTGCTAGGTACACTCTTTTTGTTTAAGCTTTAAAAGATATGGGGTTCATAGTAGCACACCTCATGGAGTGCATTGATGTACACCCTCATATACACTTTGGTGCAAAAACGGGAAACTTATAGGCATAAAAGTGTGTAGCTATGCACCTTCACTGGGCTTTAGTCTTTTAAAGGATTTTGTTTAAGTTTTTTAATGGCTTTGTTAAGAAAAAGGGTGCATAGCAATACACCTAGATGGGCACCTTAGCTTGATGTTTTAGAGTTGTTTTTATCTATGTAGGTGGATGTAAGGAGTGAAGATGCATAGCTAAGGAGCTATGCTACTACGACGCGAGAGTTGGAGGAGGAAAATGACAAGTGAGGAGGGAAGGGGGGGTCCTTGGGTTATATAGGCCCAGGACCTAGCACACTCCTTGGTGTTGTGTAGCTGTACATCACCAAGGGAAATGCCCTTTTAGTTTGTTTGGCACATTAGCACACCTAGTGAGGTGCGCTAGTGCACCATTTTACTTTGAAAAATGACTTATCCTATCAAAATTTTAGTTTTTAGAATTTGGGTTTTCCAGTCAGGACCTAGACTTGACCAAGGACACTAGGAAAAACCCTAGAAATTACTTAGACCACAGACTAGGGATCTAAAAAGCCAAAAAGTAAAGTAGGGGGTCCCCATTTCTAGGTGAAATGGGGCATGCATTGTGAAATGAAAATAGTTACCATGATAAGGCTCTCTATGACATCATCCCAATGGATTTCTACCATTTATTATAGGGAATATTGTGGTAGTTTGATAAGCATGCTATACATGATGGTAATTCAAATACATACTCTCTAACAAAGGATAGAGTTTGCCACAAATTGAAGCCCTTGATAAAGGAGGATGAAAAGGTATGTAGTAGTGCTAGGGTATGTCTTGTTGATAGAATTTTTTTTTTGGATGACATGAAAGATCAACATATGTGTTATTCTTTAATTCCTAGAAAGGATAAGGAAGGTACTAGTGAAGTTCCACTTGAAGTGCCATTGAGGTGAGGTCATTCCATGATCTAACTAGTTTTAATAGGAAGTTCATTAGGAATTTCAATACTACATGTGCATCCCTAACTAAAATAATAAGGGGGTATTGAAAAGAGTTCAAGTGGACTATAGGAGCTGCAAGGAGTTTTGAATTGCTGAAGAAGAAAGTGACATAGCAACCCATGTTGGCACTTCTTGATTTCAACAAAGTGTTCTAGGTGGATTGCAATGCTTGTGGTAGTGCTATTGGGGTTGTGTTGAGCCAAGAAGTTAAGCCTATTGCCTATTTTTGTGAAAAATTGAATGATGCAAAGAAGTATTTTTTTTATGATCAAGAGTTCTATGCAATAGTTCAGACCTTAAATAAATGGAGGCATTATTTGTTGCCAAAATATTTTTTCTTGTATACTAATCATTAGGCATTGCATTACCTAAATACCCAAGATAAATTGAATTAGAGACATTTGAAATTGGTAGAGGTTATGCAAAGCTATACATTTGTATTGAAACATAGAAGTGGAAGGTATAATAGGGTTGTAGATGCATTAAGTAGGAGACAATTGTTGTTGATAGAAATTTAGGTTGAAGTGGTTGGGTTTGATGAACTCAAGAATTTTTACCCTAAGGATCCTAACTTTGTAGAGGCTTAGAAGGCTTGTAAAGAACCTGTCACTCTAGATAGGACTAGGTGGCTAGATTACATGATCCAAGATGTATGTTGTTTGAAGGAAGTCAATTGTGTATTCCAAGGAGTTCCATGAGGGAGAACTTAATCAAGGAGAAACATAGTAGAGAGATGGCAGGACACTTTGGTTGAGATAAGACCATTTCCATTATTAGTGAACATTAATTTTGGCCTCAACTATCATAGGATGTGAAGAAGTTTGTGCAAAGTTACCGAGTATGTCAAACAACCAAAGGATTTAATCAAAATATTTGACTTTATCAGCCATTGCCTGTTCCATCGAAGCCTTGGGAGGACATAAGTATGGATTTTTTTCTTGGATTGCTAAGGACACAAAGGTGTAATAACTCTATATTTTTGGTGGTTGATAGGTTCTCCAAGATGGAACACTTCATTCCATACCACAAGACTCATGCTGCAATGCATATTGTAGATTTGTTTTTCAGAGAAATGGTGAGGCTACATGGTCTCCCAAAAAGTATTATTTCTGATAGAGATAGTAAATTTGTTGGGTATTTCTAAAGGACTTTATGAAAGAAGTTGAAGATAGAATTGAAGTTTAGTTCTGCACATCATTTGTAGACTAATAGAAAAACATAAGTAATGAATAAAAGTCTAGGCAATTTGCTAAGGTGTTTAGTAGGAGATAAGCCCAAGGGATGGAATTTGATTCTACCACAAGTAGAATTTTCTTACAACAATTCTGTGAATAGGAGTACTGGTAGATCTCCATTCCAAATTGTGTATGGGAGTAGTGAAAGAACTACACCAAAGCTAAGGAAGATGGAGCAAGAAGAGAGGACAAGTGCTAATGTAGAAGGCTTTGCTAAACATGTCAAGAACCTACATGAGGAGGTACATGCACATATTATTGAGATGAACCTACAATATAAGGGTAGAAAATATCAAAAGAGGAGACTTAAGGAGTTCCAAGTTGGGGATCTGGTTATGGTATACTTGAGGAAGGAATGATTTCCAGTGGGTACCTACAACAAGCTAAAGATGAAGAAATTTGGTCCTTGCAAAATTTTGAAGAAACATGATTCAAGAAATGCATGACTTAGAGTTGCTAGATGGGATTCACACTTTTCCTATTTTCAATATTGTAGGCTTAACATAATACAATGATGATGGTGTAAAAGAGGAGTTGATGCTAGAGCCATGTCCAATTCCTAATTCTGAGAAGGAAGAGATTGAAGAAATTCTGGATGGTTGTGTGGCCCAGAGTACCAGAAATAGGTAGTATGAAAAATGCTAAGTAAAGTGGAAAGGATGACCAATGGAAGATTCAACTTGCATACCCATGATAGAGGTTTCACATTTGGTTTTTCCTCTACCAGTTATAAAGTGATAGGGTCACTTTTCAATCTACCCTGGGTGTTTGATGTAGGAGCATCCATTGGTGTAAGGGCAATCCTGTATCACCCAAAAGTGTGCTTAGTGTTAGTTTTTTTTTAATGCGTCTTTATTTCTAGATACCCATTTAGGTCAAATAGAGATTCCAACTCTCATAGTTCCACTATTGGTTTTCTAGGTTAGAGTTTTGGAGCACCTTGGTATATGTGCCAATGCATAAAATAGGTTATTTTTTAATTAAGCCATAATTACGATGAGTTAGAGGGTTTAAGTTGGAGAGATGATTATAATTTTAATTTAAAGCACTCCAAAAAAGAATTAGGTCAAAAAGCTTTACAGTTTGAAAGTTATGGAAGTTTTAAGTTACTTGGAGATACCTTAAGAGCACTTCAAAGTTATATTTGAGGCACTAAATGGCCTTGTACAAGCCCAAAAAATGGGGAAAAGTGTGGCTGGTCCATAGGGCTATAGAGGACTTGGAGAGCATTTTAAAAATGTAAACAATTTGTCCATCAGAGTTCCAGATCAAATGTTATGCCTCCCAAAAGTTTGACTACCATTTATGGAATCTTGTAATTTAACACTAACTTCTAATGTGTTTTCTAGAACCTTCTATTTTGGTGGTGGATGAAAAATGGCATATTCTAGAATTTATTCCTAACCCTAAACCTAATTCGAGTTACTTAAGGTCATTTCTTATTTTGGTGGAGTTTGGGAGAAGGTATTGTGAGAAGGGTTTTTCTCCAAAATCAGACAACAATGTAAGCCCCTAGGACATGCCATTGAGTCAATTTTAATTATACTGAATGTAATAGCATATCACTTCTAATAATAATATTTCTCTTTTCCTATTGTGTTCATTTTGTCTTGGGTTGTGCCCTCTTCAAGGTTTGCCTTTGGATTTTGCATTTCTTTTCTCACCACTCTTTGATGATTCTCCTTCCTCAGTAGATGAAAAATGTTTGACATGTCCTAGACTAGAAGTATCACTAGATGACCTTGGTAATCTCATGATTTATTCAAAGTATCTAATAGCTTTACTTAGTTTAGTCATTCTTTCTAGAAGTTATTTCTTTGATCTCAACTCATTCCTTAGTTGGTCACTTTGTAATGTCAAATTTGTGATCTCCATGTCCTTTTTGTTCAACTCCTAATTTGTAATTAACAACTAGTTCATCATGTCCAACTAATTTTTTGTATTCTTTTTCAAATCAAAAGATCTTTCTTCAAGTCTGGCAGAAATTTTTCTTTTGTCTTCTTCATCCATGATTTTGTCTTCTTTGGCTTTCTTCCTTTGTTTAGTCACTTCACATAGTCTTATTGATTGAATTTTTTGTTCTCTCTTGAGTTCTCTGACTTCTTTTTTTATAATGATGTTCTTCTCCAATAGATTTACTATTTTTGCATCACTGTCATCAGTATTTCCACTATTAAGCAATCCTTGTAGAGTTTGTCATTTTGTTGAATGGCCATATCTTTCCTTTTCTTTAAGGATTTCCTCAACTCATATTTTGTTGCTTCAAGTTACTACAATATGATCTAGATTTCAATCATTTTGTTCTCAATGATTTTTCTCATTTTTTATTCCTTCATTTCAAGATATTATGCTCTCAAGTTGTTAGACTTCATTCAAGAGAACTTAGCTCTGATACCAATTGTTGGAAATCTTAATGGGAAACAAGCTACTAAGAGGGAGGGGGGTGAATCTAGATTTATACAACTTTGCATTGATAAAATAATTAATTGTATTCACACCTAATCCATCTCATATCTCATGTCTCATACCATATAATCATAAACTTGTAATGCAGAAATCAAATCTATCTAAGCATAACATCCATGTAAAAAATTAACACATAACACAATAATTTTGGTAACCCAAAAACACTTCAAGTTGAAGGTAAAACTAGGGTAGGGATGAAACCCACAAATATTTACTACTACAAATTTTTTTTTTCCCCTATTAGGGCTAAATTTTGATCATATTTGATGATCTACCCTATGAGGGGCCTTCCCTGCTAAGAGCATTTAAGATTATTAGGTCTTACCATGTAAAGGATTCTACACTTACAATAAAGTAAGGACTTTGTTAGGAGACTTAAATAAGGTCTATTAGAACCAATCTATTAAAAGATTTTCCCTTAATCAATTTGTTAAAACTAATTCAATACCTGATCCTTTAGTTTTTTGTGAAAGCTTATTATAGATATCCTCTCTTCAAAATCTCAATCTAATATCCTTATCTGATATCTATGTTTTGTCCTTCACTGCTCTGGTTGCTTTATTTGACCTCCTTTTAGACTTAGGCTTCCTTCTCTCTATACTTAGCTTGTTTTCTCCTTTATGCTCACTTCCACCCTTATAGTGTTATGATCCTATGGTAGGAAACCTTCTTAAATAGATAATTGTAGAAAGTTCTAGATTATGATCAACGATTCTTATTTCTCCTTTTGTCATTTTCCCTTTTGACTTTTTGATTGGTTAATATTCTTTTTCTTGGGATTAATGACATCTAAAAAATTGTTTAATCTCCTCCTTAAATGTCTCTACAATATTTAAATATCATGTAGAAGCAGACTAAAATGATTTACATAAGTATTCGTGCAATTACAAACTCATATGTGAAAACTAGTTTACTCAGCACTTGAGTGTTGTAATGTTTGATCATAACTAACATTCATGCTATCATTTGGATTCTATAGACTTGACATATATTGAATCACTCGATATTAATTGTCTTTTCAAATGATAGATCTCTTTTATGTTACTTGGCATGTATTTTGACTAGGTCTTTACTAGGGTGCTCAATAACCTCTAACTTGCTTAACTTATGATGAAATGTAGACAAGTCCTTTGTAGCTTGGCCTTCTCTAGATGGCTAGGTCGTAGTGATGACCGTCCAATGCTACCTTAGAAATTACTAAGTGTTAGACACTAATAGAAAAATTAGGCTTAGAGATCAATAGTATTGTGGTGTTTGATTTCTTGTTATTATGTATTTCTATCTTTTTAGTTGGTGTCTAGTTTTGTAAGTTTGAATTTCTTAAGCATTATCCACAACTGATTCATCCCATCTAACCCCTAGTTGTGAGGTGTGGAATTTTCTTATCAACAATTGGAATTAGAGAATCAAGTATTCTATGATAAGGATGCTTAATATATTGAGGAGATCCAAGGTGGCATATAGGAAGGACTATTTGAAGTTTAATGGAGATAACTATGATAGCTAGAAGAACAAGATGAAAACTCACTTGATCTGCATGGGAATTGATTTTTGGGTGATTGCAAAGACAAAAAATTCTTTAAAATAAAAGAATGGTCTATCTTCATGTACAAATGATGTCAAAAAATAATTTCAATGTAATATGATAGAAAAAGAAGAATTTATCAATGCATTATAGATGCAAAATTTACAGAAGTAAAAGAGTTAGACTCAACAAATGAGATTTGGAAAAAAAATGAAAACATTGTATGGAGGAGACCAATACATAAAGAGTTTTTTTTTACATAATTGGAAGTAATTCTGAAGAGTGCAAGAATATAAGGGGATAAGTTAGTTAGAGCCCTTTTTCAAATAGTTGTGGGGCTTGTTACAAAGATAAGGAATATTTGTGGAACCATAATAGAACATGAAATTGTGCAAAAGATTCTTAGATCCTTAACACCAACTTATGAGAATAAGATTAATTTCATTAAGAAAGTTTTTCTTCTCATTCTAGAATTTAATAAAGAGACACTAATTGGTAATAGCCTTTGAAACTTTTAGATTAAAATATACTTTGCCTAAGGTTGAATCTTCTCAAGGCTATTGTTCACAAAGATAAAATAGTGCTAATAAAGAATGTGAGCACTAGTAGAGCTAGTGGGAACCTTCGAGAATATGATAAATGGTGGGAAGTGGTAAAGGTGTTGAGATTTGATTGAAAAGATCATTATTGAAAGAGATCATTGAAAGAGGGAGATTATTGAAGAAGACTATGTGTTTCAATCATTATTTTGTCACTAATGTCAAACCTACTATTTGTTGGAAAGACAACTACTTATAAGATTCAAGTACTATCACTTAGTTGATTGATGAAGAGAATTTGATCAATAAGATGTAACAAAAGCACCTAGAGGAAAGGTTGAGCTATGATTATGTAATGAAGTATAAGGATAAGTTAAGATAGTGATGACATGATTGATAATCTACTTAAGTTTACAAATGTTGGCTACACTAAGAAAGTTTAGAAGAAAAAGTTACACAAATTTTGTCTACCAAGCTTGACTAAGTGGATAGTAGGTGCTAAGAAAAGTCAGTGCAAGCCAAGAAGAAAAGTAGTTGGAGTGAAGTAAAAGAAAATTCTAGTGGATGCCAAGCAAAATAGTTGATGCTGAGTAAAGTATAGTTGATGTTGAGCATTAGTAAACTTTGGATGATGTCAAGTGATTTCATAGTTGATGCTAAGCAATGCAGTATGTGTTGAGCATCAGAAGGTTGATAATGCAAAGCTACTAAATTATTTTTAAGATTGAATATTTTTTAAATCTAAGCTGACAAGTTTTTTTTCTTGAATTTTGTGAACTAAGTGGAAGATAAGGTTGATGAGTTGGTGGCACAGAATTTGATGTAAACCATTTTAAGGAAAATTCAAATGGATTCTAGAAGAAATTTCTAGAAGAGATATGAGATATGTGGTAGATACATTGTATCCTAACTAATCCATTCCAACAATAAATTGGATGATGGAAAATGAGTGGAAAAATATTTTAATTTCCTATTTATAGGAATGTTTGGTCATGAAGCAAATTTTTCATGTGCAAGAACCTAAGGAAGAGGGGTAAAGGGTTTTTCTTCATCAAGTTACCTAAGAGAAGACTTTGCAATGGTATGTTAAGCAAGAAGGCTTAAGGAGATGAATGCTTGAAGGGTGAACAAGCCATTAGAGCTGCAAAGTATGAAGGCCAAGCAAAATTGAGGACTAAATAGTGATCTATATTCTACAAGAGAAGTGTAAGTTGTATTAGATCAAAGCTCTACTTGTTGGACTAACTGCTAGCCTTCCCCTTCAGGATTCGTGACATGGCTTAACCGTCTCCTATGTTATATAAGGTTAGTGTTTTTATTGGGCATTAATAGGTTGATGTTTTGGTGCAATGACAACTCTAGCTTATAACAAGTGGTATCAGAGCTTGGTCATAGGTTTGAATCCCTTAGGTAACGCTAATGTGCGAATTGTTGGACTAACCACCAGCCTTTCCCTTTGGGATTTGTGACATGGCTTAACTACCTCCTATGTTCTATAAGTCTAGTGGTTTTATTAGGCATTAATAGGTTGATCTTTTGGTGCAATGACAACTCTAGCTTGTAACATACTATTACTCTCTAATAATTGTATTAGTCTAGGGTAAATCTTTTGGATTAAGGTTGAGCTAACCATCATTTGTAAATCCTTTAACTAGGTGGCATTCCAAGTGAATGGGACAAAGTCCTCTAACAAAGCTCACTTCTAACAGGGTGATTGGAATCCCTTAACCAGGTCACATTTAACAGTGTGTATTGTAACCTTTTATAGGGTTGGCATTTCACAGGGCATCTTTTTAGAAGAGTGTAAAGGACTAGCATGTTACTAGTGGTTTTTCCCAAATTGGGTTTCCACATAAATCATTGTGACAAGTGTGTTGATGAATCTATTATGTTTCATGCTTTACATTTTTGCAAGTTGATTTGACAATAACCTACAAGTTTTAGTGATTGCATAATCTGATAGATGCATGCATGGATATGAATGTTTTATGGGTTCACTAAGCCATGAAATCTTTTATTTATACATCTGGACCTTGGATAACTAATTCACCTCCCCCCAGTTATTCTAAAGTATTCCAACAAAAGGAAGATGGATTAGCTTGTTCAACTTTGATTGCAAAAAAACGTAAGGGAGATTGTGAAGAGAAATAATTACATATAATTTATCATTCATGTCAAAAGATTTTCCAATTTTCATCTAGATGCCCTACTAGAGTATCTAAGTTCAATCTTAGGCCCTACAAGTCAAAAATTCCTAAGGAATGTTACTATGCGAATGAAGATGGACTTGATATAAACTTTGAGGATATTGATGATGATAAAATAGGAAATATGTTGCTATGAAAGATGAAAGTTATGTTAATGAATATTAATATTTAGTTTCACATGTTGAGGAGAAATTAGAATGGATTATAAAAAATGGATGTTCACATCATGACATGGTGAGTGACAAAGATAAGTTTATTGAGTTGAAAATGTATGATAGTGGTGTTATTAAATTTGATGACAATACTCCTTGTTTGATTAAGGGAAATAATTCTATAACTTTTGATGGTAAAGATAACATCAATGATTTTCTAAAACATAACTTGTTGAGTGTTGGACATCTTGTAGATAAGGGTTATCATTTGTAATTTAGAGATAGAAGATGTTCAATTAGAGATCAATCAAGAAATGTGATTACATCTAATACTAAGACCATGTAGGATTTGGGCAGTACAAATACACAAAACCCAAAGAATACCTACATGCAAGAACCTATCATAGAGAAGAAAAGACAAAAAAGAGGCAAGGGTTTTGCTTTGAAAATATGGAAAATTATATTATCAAATAGAAAAGATGAGATATATTTACAAAAGATCAATCCTCATAGAAGGAGACTGAAAAACCTACAATGGAAACCCTAAGGAGTAAATGACATTTAATAATTACTAATTATTAAATGGAAATGTAAGTGGATAAAGGGAAATCTTAAGAAGTGAGTAAAGGTAATTTAATAAATCAAATTAAATTAACCTTTTACTCTAACACCCCCTTAAGATGAGCAACAATGCAAATACAAAAAATGCAAGAAAAATAAAGGAAACTACAATGTTGAAAGCAAAAATTGGGTCGCGACAACAATGCCTGATGAGGTATCCAATCACAATCAAATCTCTATGAAATGGAGAAATAGAAAAAACCTAGTGAGAAAAACCCTATTCCAAAAAGAGATATAAAATGATGCACAAATGAAATATCTCAAGATACTCTCTCAAGATCATAAGTAAAATGAAACCCCCCATGATAGAGCCTCGAGACTCCATAGCCCCCCCTAGAATGACATAACTCATGTGTCAATGAACATACCAATGTGGCTACAATTTGAAAGAAAAAAAGGTAGTGGAAAAGGAGGGTGAAACTCATGAATGTAAGGTGAAGCTAGAAGTTTGAGTTGATGCTCAAAGGAGAATGCATGATAATCTTGAAATGGAATTGCCAATAGAGGTGGGACAATAGGTGTGTTGAATCTGTCATCTAAGAGGATGTGTGTGTCCTATGATATATCCTCAATAACTATAGTAGGTGGCTCAATGACTGGAGCTACAATGGTAGGAAATGTTGAAGAGTAATTATGTGCAATAGATGGAATCTAAATAGGAGGTGGAGCTATAGAAGTCACAACACTAGTCTCAGGAACAACACATAAGTTCAAGTGACCCAACTTCACCTTAGCAGTCTCTCATAAAGAAGGAGAGTGAGTCTCTAATAGTGGAGACAGTGGACCAAAATGAGAGGAGTATAGGTGGGAAGAATGATCAATAGTCGTTGTAGCAAAAATATTGCCTATCTCACTATCTCTTATGTGCATTGAATCTAGTGCAAAATAATATGTCTTCCCTATCCTACTATGTGTAATCTAATAAATAGAGAGAATGTTAGAGGAAAAAGATGGAACATATAACACATCATGAAATGTACCATCATCAATTCCAATATAACCTTTCCCACACATAATCATAATAGTGTTGTTCCACATCAAAATGTGTGGAGTAGGAGAGACCTCAAAAGAAGAGAACAAATCCTGAGAAGATGCCATATATATGGTGTGAAGTACCTAAATCTAGTAACCATCTAGAAGAGTGTGGAGTAGTAGTTACACATAGTGCATGAGTATCATGACCCCTCCTAAAGAGAATCCTTTAATTATAATTGGATAAGATTTAATAATAATTCATATACTATTATCGATTATTACCAAAAGAAATAATATTGATATAGATAAATATCTATGATCTATTTTTAATAATATAAATTATTATTATTCATAATAACTCTACTTAATTGTTCATAATAGTATAAATTACTATTCATGTTAAGTTATTTATAATAACATAAATTATCATTCATAATTATTTATATTATTCATTATCATTCTTAATAATATATATATGAATTTATTATTTATATGAATTCATAATAATATATATAAATCCATAATAATATATAGTATACATATCTAATCGATGAGATTTACACATAGACATTTAAATATAAATTTAACAAAACACAAAATAAACTAACCAAAAACTATATATATATATGTATATGTATATGTATATGTATATGTATATATATATACCTATAACTAATACAATAGACTACATCGTTAAACTAATCTTATATGAGACACGTCTGTTCAAATCGGTGTATGCATGGATATAAAGGCAAGTTGGTAATATGACTTGGAGGGGACATCGAATAACATTCAAACAGTTACCATCAAACACGTATTTTGTCAAAAATCAAAATAAATTGCCAGATCACAGCAAAGGATGTGGGATTAGCACCGAATAGAGGAACAACAGTCACATCCACCCTACAAAAATGTGGATTCTAGGAAGGCGGTAGGAAGTATGTGGCAACAAAAAAATATAAAGAAATCCATAGTCATTTTGGATGGGACAATACGTGGGTATAGAGTAGGATCAGACCAACTATGTGAAGCCCGATCAATCCTTAAGGCTCACACTTACACACAATACAATAATAAAGTTCATTATTATTCTTGCAATTTATCAATAGAGGGCAAATATTAATGTTAAACTCAATTAATATAAGAAGAATATTTAGTTGATTTTAATAAGGAGAGCTTTCAAACTATACTTTATCTCACGTACAAATTATCAATATATACATATGTATATTATTTAAAAAATTGGAATTTCATTAGAGATAATTACAAAGTCTATATAATTCCAAATATAAAATGAATATTTGAAGTCTTTAAACTAGAACTGAGAGCAATTTGAGGTATAGCTAAAAAGGGGACATTACAATTGGTATTAGAGCTTGATCCTGTCATCTTGAAAGATAGTAAATGAAAAAAGGAGAAAAAATGAGTGAACAACTATCTAATGAAATTAGGAATGTTATGGAATAGACAAACCAAACTCTAGCAGAGTAGATAGAGAAATCAAACCAAGCACTCCTTCAAGCATTGCAAAACATGGGAAATTCCATAAAAAATCTAAGAAACCATAATGCTAGTGGAAGAGATGTAAGTTCAAACCACTCAAAAAATAATGGAGCTTCATCATCTTGAGTTCCAAAACCCCCTTTCTTACCTCAGGAGGACCCCTTGATGGAAGGAGATGGACAAACAACCAATAATGCTATTGAGAATGCAAGAGCTTATGCTAGCCTTGAACCAAAAATCAGAGAGCTAGTAACATTTAGAGAATTATGTGAAGCCAACAATCAAGAAACTCCTAGGAGAGGAAGAAGACCACAAAATTAAGATCTTAAAAGAAAAGTAAATAAAGTAACACTTCCAAATTTTGATGGATCAGAAAAGACCACTGCATGCGCTTGGCTACAAAAATTGAACACTTATCTTACCCTTAGCCCGATGATAGAAGAGGGTGCACTTCAATTTGTGATCCTTCACTTAGAAGGCATGACACATGATTGGTGGCATCATGGCCTTGTTACTAAAGGACACCAAAATATTACTTCTTATGAAGAATTCTCTCAAAATCTCATTAAAAGGTTTGATAGAAAGCACCCTCAAGAAGACTTTAGAAATCTTACTCAAATCAAGCAACAAGGATCAATCGAAGGTTATATAGTTGAATTCCAAAAACTCTCAGTTAGAGTCATAGGAGTAGATAATGATAAAGTCACTTGTTCATGGAAGGATCAAAAGATTCACTAAGAGGGTTGGTCAGTGCTCTTAAACCAACATCTCTGGATGACGCCATTGAAACAACTTTGAGATTAGAAATTCCATCATCAAGTTGTAGACCTTCAAGCAACCATAGCAAACCATTACATGATACAAGTGAAAAGAACAAGCAAGAGCTCCCAAAAAGAAAATCTTTTCATTGTGGTGAGGACTTTGAAAAGGGTCACCTATGCCAAGATGAGAAAGGTTGAAAATAATGAGAAGACTTAAGAAGGAAGAAATTATGCTTCAAATGCAAGGAATCATGGGAACCAGGACATAAATGCAAGAAGAAAAGTCAAGTTCATAGAATAGAGGAAATACTCGACCAAGAATTAGAAGGGACAACACCAAAGAAGATGAGATATGATCAAGGGAACATCAATAACATTCAGTGAATGAATAGAGAGGGAAGCTAATGGAGCTTCGAGGAAGTTCAACCATAGTTAAAAAATATGAAATTGTAAGTTTTCTTAATTAATGTAATCAGAAATGTGTAAAATTGATTATTTGAGAAATGATTTAGAGATTTCAAATAGCTTTCCTATGGAGTCTACAATCAAGGAAGGTCTATAAGATGCCTTATTCTAGTACTAGTTAAGGGAAAGACTATATAGAAACCCTACTGTATATAGCTCTCCTATGGAGTCTACAATTAAGGAAGGTCTATACGACACCTTATTGTAGTACTAGTTAAGGGAAATACTATAAGGGCATCTATCCTTCATATGGAGTCTACAATCAGGGAAGAGCTGCTATGATACCCTATTGTAGTACTAGTTAAGGGGAAGATAGTAAGGGAATCCTACCACTTTCCTATGGAGTTTGAAATCAAGGGAAAACACCTTATTGTGGTACTAGTTAAGGGGAACATAGTAAGGGCACCCTATCAACTTTCCTCTAGAGTCTGCAATCAAGGGAGAGTGGTTAGGACACCCTATTATAGTGCTAGTTAAGGGAAAGATAGTAATGACTCCTTTTCACAAGAACCTTTCTAGCCAAACAAGTAATCCACTAAGTAGATCACCTCGTGTGGATACCTAACACCTACCACCAGGGCCAAGGGGGCCAAAGTTCCACTCTTGGGCTTAGTATGGAACTAGTTTGGATTAACTTATTACTATTTGAATTTCTTTTAAGTTTATATATATTTATATGCATGTACCGATGCTTATTTTGTGGTTGCAGGGTTCATAAGCCTAATGAAGAAGTATAATCATTGCACATTGTTAATTTTAGGATCTAATCAAAGTTATGTATGATGTGTCTGCATCGTGTTTGCTTCATGTCTTCATTTTTCTGCATCGTGTTTGCTCCATGTTTTCATTCATTAAGATATATGTTTTATAAAATCTTCTAGGCCTTTGTATGAAAATATATTTCTTGTTTATGAAATAGCTGGCATGTGAATGATATTGCTTGAGGACAAGCAATTTTGAGAAGGGGAGACTGTCATGACCCCTCCTAAAGAGAATCCTATAATTATAATTGGATAAGATTTAATAATAATTCATATACTATTATTGATTATTTCCAAAAGAAATAATATTGATATAGATAAATATCTATGATTTATTTTTAATAATATAAATTATTATTATTCATAATAACTCTACTTAATTTTTCATAATAGTATAAATTACTATTCATGTTAAGTTATTTATAATAACATAAATTATCATTCATAATTATTTATATTATTCATTATCATTCTTAATAATATATATATGAATTTATTATTTATATGAATTCATAATAATATATATAAATCCATAATAGTATATAGTATACATATCTAACTGATGAAATTTACACATAGACATTTAAATATAAATTTAACAAAACACAAAATAAACTAACCAAAAACTAAACTCTATATGTATATACCTCTAACTAATATGATAGACTACATTGTTAAACTGATCTTATATGAGACATGTCTGTTCAAATCAGTGTATGCATGGATATAAAGGCAAGTTGGTAATATGACTTGGAGGGGACATCAAATCACATTCAACTAGTTACCATCGAACAAGTATTTTGTCAAAAATCAAAATAAACCACTGGATCACATCAAAGGATGTGGGACGGAGCACCGAATAGAGGAATAGCAGTCACAACCACCTTGCACAAACATGGATTCTGGGAAGGAGGCAGGAAGTATGTAGCAACAAAAAAATATAAAGCAATCCATAGCCATTGTGGATGGGATAGTACGTGGGTATAGAGTAGGATCAGACCAACTACGTGAAGCTTGATTAGTCCTTGAGGCTCGCACTTACACACAATACAATAATCAAGTTCATTATTATTGTTGGAATTTATCAATAGAGGGGAGATATTCATGTTAAACTCAACTATTAATATGAGAAGAATATTTAGTTGATTTTAATAAGGAGAGCTTTCAAACTATAATTTATCTCACATTCAATTTATCAATATATACATATGTATATTATTTAAAAAATTGGAATTTCATTAGAGATAATTACAAAGTCCATATAATTCCAAATATAAAATGAATATTTGAAGTCTTTAAATTGGAACTAAGAGCAACTTGAGGTATAGCTAAAAAGGGGACATTACAATGACCCTTCCTAAATCTTTACCATCTAACTGAAATGATGAAGAAGAGGAAGATCTATGAGAAGTTGAAGGAATATCAATGTTGCTCTTCTAAAGGAGAGCTATCAAATTTGAAACTTGTTTGGCATAGCCATCTAACTTCTTCTCATAGAAATGTGACTCATCATGATTGGGATTATTAAATTATTCATACTTTGGCCTTTCAGGATTTGGTTTATCTCTCTTAGGAGGATGTGGGTGTAAGGAAACTTGCAACAAAGAATATAACCATTTTCACATAATCCATAATAGATCTAAAATAAATATACAATTAAAATCCACATGCAAGAGAATAGACAACATACCCACAAAAATGTGACAAAAGATATACGTTGGGAAAACCTCATTGAGGGAGAAAAACCTAGCCTCCAAAAGCATCCATCACTATGTATTATTGAGAAAAAGCACCATTACAATACAACCATAAAAGTCTTCAAAGTGATAGCCACAACCAAGTAATCCATGTGAACAATCATGAATCCACACATCTCATGCCATACTCCCAACCTTCACAAATGCTCCCTTGGCTAACCTGTCAAGCCTTGTCTTGCTTGACTCTTTCCCTTTTTCCCTTTTGTCTTGTCACACAACAACTACCCTTGTGACTACTTATATAGTAGTAAGTCCCATAAAACCACCAAGTGGTATTACATAAACCATGTTCTACCTAGGCCATTAACCCCACATTTAATATTGAAAATTTAATTCTTTTCCCCAATATTAAATAATTACATGAAATATTATCACAATGCTACAATACAAGTCATCAAGTATATCCCATGGGAATCTCTAAATGTTGCACGTCTATCTAGGTGAAACATTACATAATAAATAAAATAATACAATATAACAATATTATGCAATGTGTTAAACACCTATTATCTCAACAATCTCCCACTTGTTGTATACATTGCATAGGGTCAAAATATAGCCACATAAATGAACAAGGGAACAAACCCTTCCAACACATCCACCATCACAAATCAAAATACACCATGTTTTCCATCTTGGTACCTATAAAAAAATAAAATTATCTAGCATCTCAAACATGAATGATCTCACCTCCTATTATGCCACTACCACCAAACATACATAGAAGTCATCCAAAGAGAAAGCCACCCAACCTATCACATTCTAAGATCATAAAATCCTATACCAACTAAAATTCCAAGCACAAAAAATTGATCCAAAGGTAACCAAATGCATCCATAGTTGCCAAAATATTCATAGCTGAAATATCACCCATAACAAGTTTCAAACCCATCCAACAATCCATACCTCCAAACTTATACCAAGTGAATCTCACATCATAAAAGTATCCAATCTATAACCTGCAATCACAAGCCTCAAGAGCAATACTTGCCACATATATACCAAGAAGCTCCCACTAAAATAGATAATATCGAATCTATAACCAATCCACTCACAACATCTCAAAGAAGTGAATCCATGTAGTCTCAAGGACAACCACAACAAATAAACCAATAACCTGTTGGTGTTTTAAAAATATTGGACAACAAAGGCTCAATACCAAACTAATAATACTTACACAACCTAAGGGTTAGCTATTTCCTATCAACAATTATGTATGTAAATTAGTTGGAACCAACTTCAACAAAACCATAATTGGCTTTCTACTCTTTAGGCTCTATAGAACCAAGAGGGGTATACCTAAGGGATGATTCAATTTACCTGCTATTGTATGAGAACTATATTAGTTTCATTCTAATTCTCATCCTCAATCCTCATCCCATATAGTAGATTTGGTCATAAATTCTTTTGTAGATTTGTAAGTATTCTTACCAATAGTGGCTAACTAAAGTTAGAATAGTCCATGCAAACAAGTATTGACCATCTTTGAAAATCTTCATAAAAAGAAACTAAAATTGATTGTGACTTTAGACTTGATACTCATTTATGATATATCTCTCTATAGAATGGATAAATTAGATCAGTGCCTATTCCATTGGGATTCATAGTCTACTACAAATTTATAGATCTAACTTGTTGCCTTACAACAAAATTTATTAGCAATTCTCACTTGAATTCATCCTTACATACATCCTTTCTATTACCATATCCATCTCATCAAATTCATCAAAGCTTTAACTTAATCCATTGAATTAATATCAGTAATGAACTAACATACAACCTAAGTGAATTTCATTCAATTGCACCAGCTTTACTTATACAATCTCAAAATAACTAGGTAACAATAAAGGAGACAAAATTTAGAAAGAACTGATATGGGGACAGCTCAAACTTTGTATTAATTTCTTTGAATTTTTCATACAATTGTAGAAACTTAGAATGACTTTAGAAAGAGGCACAAAGATCATTCCATATTGATGTATTCTTAGAAAATATGCAGAGAAGACATATCATAAAGTTTCTCAAAGATTGGACCGAAAACATCCTAAGTGTAATAATAAAAATTCATTATAAATTGGACCATTCTCTAGCCCTAGAATCTCACTTATATAATGTGAGATGCAAAAAGCTTCAAGTATAGAGAACTAACAGGTGTCTATTACAAAAGATATTTACATACACTTATCACAAAAGAAAAAATTGTGATTAACAGAAAGATTTGTACATCAAACATTCCTTTTGTGGGTCCTTTTCTGTTACATCCTTTTATATTGCTAAGTTTCTGATTGTTTGTTATTTTGAATCTTTAGCATATGTGGCAACGAGACTTGCCAGTGATGTGTTAGGCTCTGATTCATCTAGTTTCACCTCCACTCTAGAATTTTCACTCATATCATCATGTGTTACCAAGGTGATAGTTACTCTTGATCCTATGTTTGCTGCATCATCTAACTAATCCATTGCATCTTTAGCATGAGATGACTACCCTTCATCTTTTCTAGGTGCTGATGGAAGTGGATCGATGATTTTTAATTCATCTTCATGCATTTCATCATCATCACTTTCAACTTCTTCTAGTTACTCACCAGAAGAAATATCCACCATCCACTTGTCATAAAGTGCATCATCTGGCTAGTCAAAATGTAGAATATCTTGTTGTTTCTTGATAACATATTCTTCTTCCCTATCAATATCAACAAATTCTTGTTTCAAAGAATCAAAGAATATTTGGGCTTTCACTATCTCCTCGATTGTGGTATCCCACCATGCATGCCCTATTTCATTGATAATTTTATTCATCCTTAGACAAAATAAATCATCAAGTTCTTTAGCCCATTCATATTTGTTTTCAAATTATTTCTTCTATCTAGGGCATGAGGAAACAAACTAAACTCTTGGCTCTTATATTTGTTCAAATAGCCAACTATTATTCTCTGTAGATGAATTCTCTTATTATCAAAATCAAGAAGATCAGAACAAATATAAAAAGTCTTTTCAATTTGATCATATGAGACTTTATGATAGAATAACATAAAAATGTTATTTCTTTCCTCCTACTTGCCCACTTATTCAAAATAGGCTTCAGAGCCTCATCACTTGCTTTTAGTACTTCCCAGATGCTTGTCACTCTAGCCAACTTATCATAAACTAATTGCCATTAAATTTTGTCCCCCAAATATATGAGAGCCTTTCTCAATTTACCTTCATATTTTACCTTCAACTCTACATGTAAGGCCCAAAGTTTACTTTTTTCTTCCTAAAAATCTTCTATTGTATAAGAGGAGTGGATTTAAAAGGCTCCACTGGGGGATGGGGATATGTTATTCTTGGCCTTGTAGACCTTCCCATCACTTAGTTTTCAAGTTCAATCATCTTTTGAACTTCCTTATTGTAAGCTTCTAGGACACTTTCATATTTACTCTACAATTAAAACATGGCCCTTTCTTCCTTTTTAGCAGTGGCCAAAAATAAATTGAGATGAATCTACATTCCAATATGCAGCTTGCACATGAGAGGTATCAACCACTCTTCTTACAACTATATTTCCCATCAAACCAAAATCATCTAGTTGTGATGAGGTGGCTCTTGACCCCTTCCTTAAAGACCATATAACCAGAGCAACCTGGTTTTCACTGAATGCAATAGCTATGAATTTCTTCTTATTTGGATCTTGGAAATGCAACTTATTTGAAATAGAAATAAAAATTAATGCATCTGCAATATCCCAATTGGGTAACAATAAGATATTTGAAGAATTTACCATTTGTCTCCCCTCTTTAGGGGTTATATTTTGGAACTCTTGAATCATTTGTTCCTTTATTTGATTTTGTAGGGCTGCCTCCTCTAGCTCAGGATGCTCTATCCTCAACTTGTTGCATCTTTCTTCAAACTTGCTCATGTTAGCTCTCCATGCAAATTGGTAGAAAGCCCTAGATTTAACAAAATTATCATCTAATAAAATTTGTTGACTTGCTTGTTGCAGCACAGGGTCTAATTCCCTTCATCTGTAATCTAAAACTGTCAACTCAAAACCTAGCACTGGAGGCTTCTAGGGATCCCATTCATCTATTTCTTATTGTGTAACAAAAACTCCCCCTTGTGATCCCAATTGTGCAATTTTCTCTTCAGTGAGTTGTTCCTCTTCAATTCTCATAGGTGTATGTGAGGGTGAGTACTCCTCAACACGAGGATCCTCTTCCCTTATTATCTTTCACTTTTTAAGGGAGGGTTTAGAGGGTCTCTCTTCCAAGACATCACTAGTGGACTCAAGTATTTGTTTACCTTTGTCCACAGTGGTATTTTTATTTTGAATAATAGTATACCTTGGTCTTTTCTGGAGAGTTAATTGATTTGCCCCTATATTGGGAGTAAAACTGAATCTTCTCATTACTTCCCTAGCCTTATTTAGGTAAAATCTAATAAAGAATTGCTTCTTTTCATTCATTGCCTCCATTATTTTAGGAAAAGTATTGATAAGTTTATTTATCTTATCTACATTTGTAACAACATTGTCCAAAGGACTATAATTTGCATCAAAACAATGAATGAAATCCAATACTTTGGAGAAGACTTTCCGCTTTTCCTTTCTAGTCTCCTACTCTTGCAAGGAGTATTCATTCCTTATTATGTCTTTATGAAAATAGAATTCATGCTCAATTTTACCAAGCTTAATCTTGTGTCTTAGAGCCAAATGTTAAAATCCCTTAGAATCACAAAAATGAGGGTGAGAAATAGCCATCTTGTAAGGATTCAAAATTTTGTTTAGTGAAAGCCAACCCCCTTTTGTGATTACAAAATGATGGGCCACTGTGCAAGTGGGGAATATTGATCCTCTTGATCTTTTCAACAAAAAGGTTTCATCTACTCCTCCCAACCATGACAAAAATTCAGCTACTCCTACCTTCAAGGGAACTTGGTAAGGTAGTACATGAGGGATTCCTTTAAAACCATAAATTATGAACATTGTAGAAATAGAGTATGGGATGATATCTCCCCAATTGTCTGAAACTTTCAAACCACTAGGATTATCCATAGGTGTAATGAGATTCATTAGTGCCTTGAGAATTCTGGGATTATCACTCAATATGAGGCATCTCAACTTGGAAGCGAAATACCTATCAAACTAGACAAAGCTAGAATTCTCTACATCCCAAGTCATATTTGAACTCCATAATTGGACTAGTAGTGCTTCTCCATTTTCTTCTCTGTTTAAATCCATTTCTTTACCAAAATATATAACTCCCTTAAACAAAATCATGTGCATCAACAAAGAATTATGGCCAAAATTTTTTCAACCTTGCCCTTAGCAATCCCAATTAATCCATTGTGAATTTCCTCAACTAAATAAGAAGCAAAATAAAAAATTATGTCCACACCAAAAGATGAAATCTGAGTAACCATGTACATGAAATCTACAGGCATAAGCTCCTCTTCATCTCTCCCAAAAACTCCGCACAAGGTCCTATATATCTCCATAGCCCTAGTATTGAAGTATGCCCTTTTGAAAGGTGCCCTAGAAGCTACTGTTATTTCTGGCAGAGTTCCAATTTTACCTATATGTGCCTTTAGTGCACCTTGCCTAATGGCATCCTTCTTGGACATGTACTCCTTTTCTAACCCTTTCAAATCAATGGGCACATGATAATGAGTGAGAGACCCTAAACCAAAAACTTCCTTAATTTCATTTAGGATGACTATAATTAGGACTTGACCATTAGTTCTTCTTACTACTCTAATGGCTTGGTCATAGTTTTTTTCCACAGCTTCAAGAAGATCACAATCCATATAAACACTAGGAACCACTAGTTTCGCTAAATCAAAATTCCAAATATTGGCATGTGGGGTAAAAAGGTTCCTCTCTAAAAACCATTTCTTAAAAAAATATAGACTAGTTTGAGAGGTACTAGCATCCCCTTGTCGTACAATTCATCTTCTATTTTTAACCTAGGGTTTAATGAAGTAAGCTTTTTAACTTGTATAGTTTCAATAGTGGAGTTAGGGAGTAGCTCAAGAAAATCATCATGCACATTCCTATCCAAATAATTCTCTTGACCATAAAATACCTTCTTTGGAGGCATTTTTGATTGTAATTTGCAAAACTGAGACACTACAAAGATTATAGTATAATTACTTACTCGATTCTTTGCTTGTTTCTCATTGTAATTCTACAATGTCTTTGCAAACAATAGAAATTTGCTTCATGTTCTTATCAATCTCAAAACAACCTTCTCAGTAAAGGCCTCTTCTCAGGGAAAGGCTTGAAATATTTGTTCACGTGAGACGGAATTGAGAAAATCTTCTGTATTATACTCTATTTTTCTTTTGCATGTGAAGCTTTCATTCCTCATATATGCATAGAGTGGCACCACCTTCTACGTTCAAATTTACACTGTTGATTTTTGAAAAATTCTAAAATGTAGGGATGCACCAAAAGATGATTCACATTCCACTTGACATGTTGACTGTCAACCCAATGAGATTTTGTCATGTGTATAGTTCTTTCATTGTTGGCATTTTAGTCTGGGCCCACTGATGACTGAGGACACATGTCATTGAACTGCTACCTCACTATACATAAAGAGTGAGCACCTTCCTATAGCGAGGTAGCGATGATCATTGATTCTACATTAATTGTGTGGAGGCCATTTGATGCATTACTTAAGGAAAATATGGTGGGCCCTTTGTCACTATGTCGTTGTTCATTACCTTTGAGCAACTCATCATAGTGAGATAGCGACGACCATAGATTTGAGATTGATCTAAGGGCATGGAAATTGCATGGATTACATAAGATGTGATGGGTCCCTTGGTTGCTATGTCGCATAGAGTAAAAAGTTCACATCTTTCCATAGTGAGGTAGTGATAGTCATTGATCCAAATTTGATTGAATGATCATAATCTTTCATATATTTTATGAATGGGGCATGGGTCTAGGTTATTGATGATGTGAGAAATTCTTATATAGTTGGCATATAAAACCATATTCTAATCCTAGTCACATTGGCACGTTGCTTAGATCCCACCATGTCTTTATTTCTTGGTTGGGTGCTATGTCACTAACAGCAAGATGCATAATTTTCACTATAGCGACATAGTGACCTCTAGTGCCTTCCCTTTTCTTGGTGCATATGTGTATCCCACTAGATGCCACTATGTCCCAAAAGCTATATAATTGATATCTAATGGAGCATGTATCTGGGACCCACCTTCTGAAAATGTTGCTGCATTATTACTTTCTGTCAAGGTAATATGTTGCTAACAACGAAGATGACAAATTTCTTGACAGTGACATAGTGACCTCAGGTGTCTTATCAAAACTTGGTGCTAGAAAGATAAAGGCAAGTGAAGTCATAATCACCCTCATTAATGCTTCTGATAGAATAATAAAATTGCATGTCCACCATGCCACTTGCTTACTTATGGTCACTGGAAAACTTAAAAGTGACTATCATTTATATTTTTCATGAAGATGCCATGCCACTAATGGTGAGGTGCACAAATTTTTGGACAACAACATAGTGATCAATCAAAAAAATTTGATTTTTGCTGATGCCTTTTGTACTTCATTATTCTAATCCCCTTTCTAGTTCTGACAGGTCTGACATGAAAAAAGTGATCAAATACTTCTAATGCAAAACTCTCTCCTATCATTGCACCTCCATTTTATGGCTCCACCCTTCAAATTCGTGACACTTGCTATGTCACATAGGGTAACATGCTTGCATCTTTTGATAATGACAATGTGACTGCCATTGATCTTGTGACGATCAAATGATATACATTAAGAGGGAAAAGGTCATACAAGGGTGTGAAAGATTTGAACTTTTCAAGGAATATTCATATATTTTTAAAAAGGTTTGTGCCCAAATAACATTCAAAACAAAATGATACCTAGGGTTTAGCTAGGGTTTTCAAAGGTTTTTTTAAGACAAGAACTCAAAAACCCTAGTTTCTAATAATGGAGTCAATTTTAATTTTTTGTACCTAGACTAGGGATATTTTATCTTACAAAAAATTAGAACAACAATGACTCTATCTAGGGACATTGAATTATACAGATTCAAATGAGGGCTCAAAATTTTTGGGAGAAGTAGACCACAAAGCAGACAAACTTAAAACTTACAACCACAGAGAAAAACAAAATATATAGGAAACTATACATAGATAAAAGAATTTAAAAGAATGTACACAAAAACCTTAAACTACTGTTCATGGAAAACAAGTATTTCAGCAAAAATACCTCTTCAAGAACTATCCATAAACTGGCAGTTCAAGAATATTGTTTGATAAATCCTTGATAATATATGAGTCTTCTCCCCATGTACTTTCAATCAAATAAGGACCAAACCATATGGGATCAAACTTCCCATATTTTCCTTTATCTTCAATTCTTGCATTCCACATGAGGACTAAATCTCAATTTTCAAATTTTTTTCTTACTATCTTTTTATCATGTAATGTCTTAACCTGTAGTTGCAAATTTTGATTCTTAAAAGATGCTTCTCTTCTTGTTTCTATTAACCCTACAAGCTCATATAGTATTTCTTGCACCTCATTTGTAATATCTTAATCATACAACTGGATGTAATTGTAGAGTCCCATTAAGTTATTCTGAGGCACCCTTGCTTGAATTACATATACCAAATCAAAAGGGGCTACTCTAATGGCTTTCTTCACAGTCACTCTGTCAGCCCATATTTCTAGTTGCAACTTGGAATCTCATGCCTTCTTGTTATCACCCAAGGTTCTCTTGATTACTTTTAACAAGTTTTTATTTGTGGATTCAACTTGTCCATTTCCTTGTGGATGATATGGGGAGGATGTTGATCTGGTGATTCCATATTTGTCATAGAATTTAATGAATTACTTAGACCTAAAGCACATTGCATTATCTATTACAATTTTTTGAGGACAACCAAACCTGAAAATAATATTATTTAACAAAAAATTGTTGACAACTCTACTAGTTGCATTTCTTGTAGGGATAGCTTCTACCCACTTTGTGAAATAATCAGTAGCAACTAAGATCCAAAAATAACTAGTGCTAGATTTAGGAGAAATTTCACCTATGAAATCCATACCCCATTGTTGAAATGGTGCTTGAACCTCAACTAGCTTTAATGGGGTATTACTTGAGAATTTTAATTTTCCAACAAACCTTTGACAAGCATCACATCTTCTAACCATGATCTAAGCATCTTTAAAAAGGGATGGCCACTAGAATCTAGCTCTCATCACCTTATGTGAAGTTTTCTTGGCCATGTAATGTCCTCCACAAACTCCAATATGCATCTCATTCAACATTTCTTTAGCCTTTTCTTGATCAACACATTTCAATAATATTCCCTCAAAATTTCTCCACCATAAACTGCGCTTGACAATTATGTATCTGATGGCTTGTAGTTTAGTACTCCTTTTTCCATTTTTAGTTAAGTGGGATGAAGCTTCCATATGTTGCAGATAATGAATAACATTAGCATACCACTCACAATAACCCATGTCACATAAATTAGATCTGAGCTCATCTATTACAATATTTATCTGATTAGCATCCAAATTGGACTAAGCCATAAGTTTAGCTAAGCCTTGACCCCTTACTAATTTTTTTATCTGTATTTCAATATTAAACTCTTGGATCCTATTGATCCACCTACATCTTCTTCTTGACACTTCTTGTTGAGAAAATATGTCTTTCACAGTGGCACTAGGCACAAATGCAATGACAATAGCACCTACCAAGTAGCATCTAAAAGCCTTAACAACCTTTACCAAAGCATATGCTTGTTTTTCATTTATTTCATACTTTGATTGAACTGGCTATAGTGACTTACTGAAAAAATTAATTGGTTGTTCATATCCTTCCTCATTCTTTTGCAACAAAACTATAGCTACAGTATGGAAAGATGGCAAAAGAAAATATGTGCATTGGCTTAGTGTAGTCTCGGGTCCTTAGGAATGGGGCATTTTTTTATAGCAGTTTTAATATCTTGAAATACTTATGAAGGTTCACCATTCCAATTTATAGTGGCTTCTTTCTTGAGCATTTTAGAAATAGGTCTACTAATCTCAACAAAGTTAGTGACAAACCTTATAAAATTAACTTGCCCAAAGAAAGACTATATTCCTTTCAAAATTTTTGGCTTAAGAACCTTATCAATGGCTGCTACCCTTTTAGGGTCTATCTTCACTCCATCCTTTAACACTATATGTCCCAATAACTTACCCTCAGTTACCCCAAAGGTACATTTCTTTGGGTTTAATGACACTACATATTCCAATGCTTTAATAATTTTTTTCCCAAGTGCCTATAGTGGTCCTCAACATTTTTGGAGTAAGATGTGAGGTCATCTTGATATACAACCATGAACTTGTTGATATACTCATGGAAAGCCACATCCATCGCTTTTTGGAAAGTGGTAGCAGCATTAATCAATCCAAATGACATTCTTACATATACATAGGTTCCCCAGGGAGTTGTAAATGCTATCTTCAACTACTCTTCTCCTTTCACTAGGACCTAGTCATATCCTTAGAATCCATCCATCATAGACATAATTTTAGACCCTATTACCTATTGCAACATAGCTTCCATGTTTGGTAACCCATAATTATCTTTTAGTGAAGCAATGTTCAGATTTTTAAAATCTACACATAGTCTAATATCTCCATTCTTTTTCCTGATAGGCACTAAATTAGAGACCCAAGTGGAATGTATGATAGGTTTAATTATTCCCCCATCCCTTAACTTCATTAGTCCCTCTTGCATTTTAGGAGATAGGGTGGGATTTTCTGGTCTCTATTTTTTTCTAAAAGCTTTTACATTGTCCTTTAATGGTATGACATGTTGAAAAAGATCTTCTCTATAAGCCTTTAGGTTATCATATGACCATGCAAAAACATGTCTATATTTTCTCAATAGGTCAATCAGAGCCTTCCTAATTTTAGCTAACAAATTCTAACCAATATAAACTTTCTTAGGGGCCTCATTAGTACCCAAATTTATCTCTTCTAGCTCTTGAGGTTTACAATATTTAGCACTAGGACTTACTCTATCGTGGTTATCAAACATGTTCTCCAAAATAACTAGAATTTTGGGTACTTTATTAGTTTTTAAAATTATAACCTCTTGACCAAATTTTTTTTCCTTTCCATCTATGGTTTGGACCAAATCACTACAAGCCAATTCTTGTCTATGGTATTTATCTTCATTTAGCAAGAAATCCACAATGTCTTTGTCATCTTCAAATACTTGCTAATGCTCAATATTATCAGGTATCAATGGCCTATTTTGAACTTCAATTTGTGATATTCTTGCAAAGGATATCTCCTAGGGTTTAATTTCTACATTAGCTAATAAGTTAGCCATCTTGTTTTGGGTTCTACCTCTCCATGATATACCCAATGCATCAAAAAATTCAATTTGATCCCAAATAGCATTTGTATACTATTTCAACCTTCTATTCTTAGAAGTATATGTTCCCTTTATCTATGAGATAATCAATTTAGAATCACCTCTAATTTGCAATTTCTTGATCTGGTGGGGGGTGGCAACTTTCAACCCTAACAACAAGGCTTCATACTTAGCTATATTATTAGTATATGAAAAATTCAAGGTAAAAGAATATTTGAAAGTGTTTTTCTCTAGAGAAACAAAAACCACCCCTACCCCTGCACCTTCTTTAGAACTAGCCCCATCAAAGAAAATTTTCCATAATATTGGTTAGTCCATACAACACTCAACTTCATGTTCAATAATAGCAAGCAACTTCTCAACATCTTGAATAATCAATTCAGCTTTGAATGCATTAACACCAGTATCTAAAAAGCAAGTAGCATCTTTGTCAATTTCTTCACCCAAGATATGACTAACCCTTGGCTCTCTGTCTACTTTAAAAACCTTATCACATATGTGAAAATCTACATAAGTTAAGTCACATTGTAGACTACCTCTGATAGCAGTACTCTATTTTCTAGAAAGCAACATTCCATAGTGTGGAGGTATATCAACTATAAGGATTGACACGGTCAATTCTACCTCAGGGTATGTAGCTAACTTAAATGGTAGAGTATTTATAGTACCTATGACTGGAACTTCCCTAGCATCCATGCCCCTACATCTTCCCTACTTAGTGTCTACTTTTAACCTTAGGGCTTCCATTACTTTGAATGGCATAATTGTGTTAGAAGCTCCTGAATCTATCATGCAATTCTTTAAGGTTTTCCCTTTTATGAACAGGCTAAAAAAGAATGGGTCAATATCTTCTATATATGCTACTAATGAATCATCTAAGAACATTTGGAGAATTTGGGACATGATACCACTATCTTCTATTACTAACAGGGTCTATTGGGTATCATTTTGTTCTACATTGTTATTACTATTTCCTATCCCTCCCAACCATGACAAGGCTTTACTCTTATTCTCTTCAATTCGAAATAGCTTAGAAAAAGGTACCTTAATAGTGATTTGTGATAACATGGATATCATATCAATTGGATCAGACACAACGGGTTTTATAATCATACTTACAGTAGAAACCTTCTGAGTAGTAGGGATTACTATTTTCTTGGCACTATCAGATCTTGATCACTTCTCTTGCACAATTGCTTTTATTATTTCATTTTCTTGGAATTGCACTTTCTTTTTGGGTTCCCACTTCTTGGTTTTGGTTTCTTTAATCTTGACTGTCCCTATATTAGCCTTCTTGTCCTCATCTTTCATCTTATGTGTAATATCTTTTATGAAGATACTAGAAGGCTTTCCAACATCGTTGTTAACTATTTTGTTTCTCAAGTTGTAATTGCTATGTACTTGGGAAATCATATCTATAGTGATCCTATTAATTTACTCTTTAGAAGGCATTCTTAAGCTCACATGACCAACCTGAGAAGATGTAGTACATACCTTATCTTCATGATATCCTTCATTATTTGAAAACACTTGTTGATGATGTAACTGATAGGAAATTTTCTTATCTTCAAGAACAGTCCCTGTTTCTTAGAAATCAGAATCCAAGCCATCATTACACATGCTTACCATATTATAACTTACATAATCATTTCTCTTTTCTTCTTCCTCTTCATCATTTTGTGCACTATGGTCTGAAAAAAAAGACTAAGCAACAACATAATATTTTGAGGAGTGAGGTGACTGGGAAATAATACACCATGGTACATCATCATTCATATTTACTGAACTTCTTTGTAGAGGATCTGGTGTACCCTTATCTTTTATATTTTGGGTCTGGTTAGGGATTGGCTTACCATCCTTCCATTGCATGGTATAAGGGTAATTCTGCATTCTAGGTTGTCTATTGAAGTTGCTATTGTTCATAGGGGTTTTCTCAGCAACATTTGGCTTATGAGTATTGAAACTAGTAGGATTCATCTTTTTTAGCAATTCGAACTCCTTGCCAATTGTTGGCTCTTCAGTTTTCTTTTGAATAGGAGTTTTATTAGCATCCCTTTTTTTGTTAGTCTTAGGATTAAATAACTTTGGATCATCTCTCCTACCAAGCTTTCCAGATGCTTTCCTATTATTCTCAATATTAACTGCAATCTTGTAAGCATCCCTCAAATTTTTAGGATCCTTATCACTTAATTGGTAAGCCATCTTGTTGTTAAAAGCATTAAAATCAGTTGTAAGATGATAAACATCCTCATTCAACCTCATAACTTGGAACAATTTGTACATACCCTTTTGGAATCTTACATTGAAATCAAAGGTGAATTCATTAGGGTTTTTCTTAATGTTATTAAAATAATTCAACATAAATTATGCACTAGTGTTATCTCCATACTATTCCTTGAATAGACTCTCCAAATCACTCCATGACTTAATATTGTCATCAGGTAGTCTTCTAAACCAATCTCTTGCATCCTCAGTCAAAGAATGAACAAATAACTTCATCACTACATCCTTATGTTCAACCTTGAAGTCATTTAGTATGTCTATAAAGACTCTTAAATGCTCTTCACCAATAACTAATTTATTCCCAGAGAACTTGACAACTTTGTGTCTCAAGTCAAAAGATATAGGGTGTGGGGCACCAGGAATACCTACAAATGACATTTGATTGTATTTTTCCATGTAGATACGTTTCTTCTAAAAATCAATAACATTTGAGCTACTTGCTATATTGGCTTGATTAAGAACAATATTATGAGATTTTTGAGGTTGACCTAGAGGGATTTGAGTACCAATAGTGGATGATAAGGTTGGAGCCATCTAAGATGTTCCCTAAATTGAGACTAATGGATTGGAAACTAGAAGAGGAGTTGCAGTTGGGAGAGATAAATTTGGCCATGAAGCCAAAGAAAAGTTAGATTTTATGAACTAGATTTTCCTCCTAGTTTCTATGGCTTGGGCTTCATTCTCAACTTTTTCAAATTCTTTTGCAAGATCTTCTTTCTCCTTCCTAGCCTTTTCCAAATCTAGATCCAATTTTAACATGGGAGGGTTTGTGTACTTGCTTGGTAAAACTTGGGGTTCATTTATTTGGACTCCTATAGCTTTGCTCTTACCTTTATTAGTAACTTTCATAGTAGGTTCTATAGGATCCACTTGAATAGGCTTATAAGCTTGGACTTGAGTGATGACAGGTTCTTGCTTTTAGCTTAGGAATTTTTTCTTTTTCTAGAACCTTAGATCTTAGAGTGTCTACATCTCCATACACATTAGCGTGGAAGACCGAGGTCCTCTCTATTAGCTTCCTATTCTTTTCTTTTAAAGAGGCCATCCTTCTAAGTAGATTATCCCTTTCAACAATGACATTTGAGGTAGCTTGCTCTTATTGTTTCTCCAAATAGATGCACTTAGCTTCTTCCTCAACAACCCATTTCTTCAAAAATCCTATCTCTGATTGCAATTCTTTGGGATCTATAGAAGTAGCTTCTAAATCAATAGGGTCATCCAGATCTATTAGGTTAGGTTCTAGGTATGAGGCCACCTTGGAATTGAAAGGATCTCCAAATGAGCTCTTGAGTCCTAATCTTTGATACATTTTAGCTATCAGATCTAGTTTAGGAGATCTATTCCCTAATGGTGACATATCCTTATCTTGATATGTTCTTTCATCTAGAAAAGGGGTACTAAAAATTCCTCCTAAGAGTATTGTGGTTTCTGATTCAGATGTGAGTGAAGACGACTCTCTCCCTATCACTAGTTGGTATTGAGAATTAACTGATACACTACCACGTGGTTTCCAAGTGGAATTTGGATCTACCTTCTTCTTATTTGAATTCTTCCTACCACCCTAAGGTAAGTTAGTATACATAGGTACATAAGGATTAGCTATTGTGTAAGCTCTTGTGTTTTTCCTTTTGTTAGCCATAATCACTATTTATAAAATTAGCACTAGCTCCAAAACCTTAACTGAGTTGCCACCCTATTCTAGGGAAATATAACAATTACAATCACTCCTGACTTTTAGGAAAAACACAAAATAATATAGAAATATTTGACACATAGATGGACCAATCATTGAGAGTATAAGACTACAACTCTTGCTTGATAGATAAGACACATAGAAGGGCTGGATACATCAGTGCAACTCAGTGACATATGCATCTTTTCTTTCTTGTAAATTCTCAAGGTTTGTCACTAAAATAAACCCATTACAACCATGATCAATACTAAAACTTTGACACACACCATGTACTGTACATATATGTTAGACAAATCCCCAACAGAGTCACCATTTTTTTGGTGTTTTAAAACTATTGGACAACAAAGGCTCAATACCAAACTGATAATACTTACACAACCTAAGGGTTAGCTATTTCTTGTCAACAATTATGTATGTAAACTAGTTGGAACCAACTTCAACAAAACCATAATTGGCTTTCTACTCTTTAGGCTCTATAGAACCAAGCTGTGTATACCTAAGGGATGATTCAATTTGCCTACTATTGTATGAGAACTATATTAGTTTCATTCTGATTCTCATCCTCAATCCTCATCCCATATAGTAGATTTGGTCATAAATTCTTCTGTAGATTTGTACGTATTCTTAGCAATAGTGGCTAACTAAAGCTAGAATAGTCCATGCAAACAAGTATTGACCATCTTCGAAAATCTTCATAAAAAGAAACTAAAATTGATTGTGACTTTAGACTTGATACTCATTTATGATATATCTCTCTATAGATTGGATAAATTAGATCAGTTTGTATTCCATTGGGATTCAGAGTCTACCGCAATTTCATGGATCTGACTTGTTACCTTACAACAAAAATTATCAGCAATTCTCACTTGAATTCATCCTTATGGACAAACTTTCTATTACCATAGCCATCTCATCAAATTCATCAAAGCTTTAACTTAATTCATTGAAGTAATAGCAGTAATGAACTGACATAAAACCTAAATGAATTTCATTTAATTACACTAGTTTTACTTACATAATCTCAAAATAACTAGGTAACAATAAAGGAGACAAAATTTAGAAAGAACTGATATGGGGATAGCTCAAACTTTGTATTAATTTCTTTGAATATTGTATACAATTGCAAAAACTTAGAATGACTTTAGAAAGAGACACAAAGATAATTCCATATTGATGTATTCTTAGAAAATATGCAGAGAAGACATATCATAAAGTTGCTCAAAGACTGGACCAAAAACATCCTAACTGTAATACTAAAAATGCATTAGAAGTCAGACCATTCTCTAGCCCTAGAATCTCACTTATGTAATGTGAGATCCAACAAGCCTTAGGCATAAAGAGCTAAAAAGTGTTTATTACAAAAGATATTTACATACACTTATCACAAAAGATAAAATTGAGATTAACAGAAAGATTTGTACATCAAACATTCCTCTTGTGGGTCCCTTTCTATTACATCCTTTTATATTGCTAAGTTTCTGATTGGCTACTATTTTGAATCTTCAGCATATGTGGCTACTAGACTTGCCAGTGATGTGTTAGGCTATGATTCATGTAGTTTCACCTCCACTCTAGCATTTTCACTCATATCATCATGTGTTACCAAGGTGATAGTTACTCTTGATCTTGTGTTTGCTACAACATCTAAGTGATCCATTGCATATTTAGCATGAGATGACTACCCTTCATCTTTTCCAGTTGTTGATGGAAGTGGATCGATGATTTGTAATTCATCTTCATGGATTTCAACATCATCAATTTCAACTTCTTCTAGTTGCTCACCAGAAGCAATATCCACCATCCACTTGTCATAAAGTGCATCATCTGGCTAGTCAAAATAAAGAATATCCTATTATTTCTTGATAAAATATTTGAATTCCCTTTCAATATCAAAAAATTCTTGTTTCAAAGAATAAAATAATATTTGGGCTTTCACTATCTCCTCGGTTGTGGTAGCCCACCATGCATGCCTTGTTTCATTGATAATTTTATTCATCCTTAGATAAAATAAATCATCAAGCTCTTTAGCCCATTCATCTTTAAAAAAAAAAAATGTTTCTTCTATCTAGGGCATGAGGAAACAAACTAAACTTTTGGCTCTTATATTTGTTCAAATAGCCAATTATTATTCTCTACAAATGAATTCTCTTATTATCAAAATTAGGAAGATCAGAAACAATATCAAAAATCTTTTTGATTTGATCATATGAGACTTTTATGACAGAATAACATAAAAATGTTATTTCTTTCTTCCTTCTTACTCACTTATTCACAATAGGCTTCAGAGCCTCATGACTTGCTTTCAGTTCTTCCCAGATGCTTATCACTCTAGCCAATTGATCATAAACTAATGGCCATTCAATTCTGTCCCCCAAATATGTTAGAGCCTTTCTCAGTTTATCTTCATATTTTATATTCAACTCTATATGTAAGGCCCAAAGTTTTCTTTTTTCTTCCTCAAAATCTTCTGCTATATAATATTGAGGCCTTTGTGGGGTATCTGACATCTCTATAAGAGGATTGGCTTTAAAAGGTTCCATTGGGGATGGGGATATGTTATTCTTTGCATTGTATACCTCCCCATCACTTTTTTTTCAAGTTCAATCCTCTTTTGAACTTCCTTATTGTAAGCTTCTAGGACACTTTCATATTTACTCTACAATTCAAACACGACCCTTTCTTCCTTTTTCGCAGTGGCCAAAATAAATTGAGATGAATCTACATTCTAGTGTGCAACTTGAACATGAGAGGTATCTACCACTCTTCTTACAACAATATTTCCCATCAAACCAGAATCATTTAGTTGTGATGAGGTGGCTCTTGACCCCTTCCTTAAAGACCATATAACTAGAGTAGCCTAGTCTTCACTGAATGCAGTACTTGTGAATTCCTTCTTATTTGGATCTTGGAAATCCAACTTATTTGAAATAGAATTAAAAATTAATGCATCTGCAATATCCCAATTGGGTAAAAATAAGATATTTGAAGCCTTTACCATTTGCCTCCCCTATTTAGGGGTTATATTTTGGAACTCTTGAATCATTTGTTCGTTTATTTGATTTTGTAAAGCTGCCTCCTCTAGCTCAAGATGCTCTATCCTCAACTTGTTGCATCTTTCTTCAAACTTGCTAATGTTAGCTCTCCATGCCAATTGGTAGAAATCCCTAGATTTAACAAAATTATCATCTGATAAAAAATGTTGACTTTCTTGTTACAACATAGGGCCTAATTGCCTTCCTCTATAATCTGCAACTGTCAACTCAAAACTTGGCACTGGAGGCTCCTAGGGATCCCCTTCATCTATCTTTTATTCTGTAACAAAAACTCCCCCTTATGATCCCTATTGTGCAATTTTCTCTTCAGTGAGCTGTTCCTTTTCACTTCTCATAGGGGTTTGTGAGGGTGAGTACTCCTCAACATGAGGATCTTGTTCCCTTATTATCTTTCACCTTTTAAGGGAGGGTTTAGAAGGCCTCTCTTCCAAGACATCACTGGTGGACTCAATTATTTGTTTTCCTTTGTCCATAGTGGTCTTTTTATTTTGAGTAACAGTATACCCTTGCCTTTTCTGGATAGTTAATTGACTTGCCCCTATATTGAGAGTAAAAACCAATCTTCTCATTACTTCCCTAGCCTTATCTAGGTAAAATCTAATAAAGAATTACTTCTTTTTATTCATTGTCTCCATTATTTTAGGAAAATTATTCATAATTTTATTTATCTTATCTACATTTGTAACAACATTGTCCAAAGGGCTATAATTTGCATCAAAACAATGAATGAAATCCAATACTTTGGAGAAGACTCTCCACTTTTCCTCTCTAGTCTCCTACTCTTGCAAGGAGTATTCATTCCTTATTATGTCTTTAGGAAAATAGAATTCATGCTCAATTTTACCAAGCTTAATCCTATGTCTCAGAGCCAAATGATAAAATCCTTTGGAATCACAAAAATGAGGGTGAGAAATAGCCATCTTGTAAGGATCCAAAAATTTTGCTCAAAGAAAGCCAACCCCCTTTTGTGATTACAAAATGATGGGCCACTATGCAAGTGGGGAATATTGATCCTCTTGATCTTTTTAGCTAAAAGGTTTCCTCTACTCCTCCCAACTACCACAAAAATTCAGCTACTCCTACCTTCAAGGGCACTTGGTAAGGTAGTACATGAGGGCTCCCTTTAAAACCATAAATTTTGAACATATTAGAAATAGAGTATGGGATGATATCTCCCCAATTGTCTGAAACTTTCAAACCACTAGGATTATCCATAGGCCTAATGAGATTCATTAGTGCCTTGGGGATTCTAGGATTGCCACTCAATATGAGGCATCTCAACTTGGAAGTGAAATACGTATCAAAATAGACAAAGCTAGCATTCTCTACATCCCAAGTCATATCTGCACTCCATAATTGGAGTGGCAGTGCTTCTCCATTTTCTTCTCTGTTTAACTCCATTTCTTTACCAAAATATGTAGGTCCCTTAAATAAAAACATGTTCATCAACAAAGAATAATGGCGAAAAAAAATTCAACCTTTCCCTTAGCAATCCCAATTAGTCCATTATGAATTTCCTCAGCTAAATAAGAAGCAAAATAAAAAATTATGTCCACACCAAAAGATGAAATCTAAGTAACCATATACATGAAATCCATAGGCATAATCTCCTCTTCATCTCTCCCAAAAACTCTTCACAGGGTCCTATATATCTCCATAGCCCTAGTATTGTAGTATGCCCTTTTGAAAGGTTCCTTGGAAGCTACTGTTATTGTTGGTAGAGTTCCAATTTTACCTATATCTGCCTTCAGTGTACCTTGCCTAATGACATCCTTCTTGGACATGTACTCCTTTTCTAACCCTTTCAAATCAATGGGCACATGATAATTAGTGAGAGACCCTAAACCATAATCTTCCCTAATTTCATTTGGGTTGACTATAATTAGGACCTGACCATCTATTTTTCTTACTACTCTAATGGCTTGGTCATATTTTTTTGCCATAGATTCAAGAACATCATAATCCGTAGAAACACTAGGAACCACTAGTTTCGCTAAATCAAAATTCAAGATATTGGCATGTGGGGAAAACATGTTTCCCTCTGAAAACTATTCCTTAAACAAATCTAGACTAGTTTGAGAGGTATTGATATCCTAGACCCAATTCCCCTTGTCATAAATCCATCTATTATTCTCAACCTATGGTTTAATGAAGTAAGCTTTTTAACTTGTATAGTTTCAATAGTGGAGTTAGGGAGTAGCTCAAGCAAATCATCATGGAAATTCCTATCCAAATAATTCTCTTGACCAAAAAATACCATTTTTGAAAGCATTTTTTATTTTAATTTGCAAAATTGAGACACTACAGAGATTATAGTACAATTACTTATTCAATTCTTTGATTGTTTCTCGTTGTAATTCTACAATGTCTTTGCAAACAATATAAATTTTCTTCACGCTCTTGTCAAGCTCAACACAATGTTCTCTGTAATGGCTTATGCTTAGGAAAATGCTTGAAATCATTGTTCTTGTGAGATGGAATTGAGAAAATCTTTTGTATTATACTCTATTTTTCTTTCACACACGAAGCTTTCATTCCTCATAAATGCACAAACTGGTACCACCTTCTACGTTGAAATTTGTACCATTGATTTTCAAAAAATCTTACAATCCAGGAATGCACCAAAAGATGACTCATGTTCCACTTGACATGTTAGTAGTCAAGCCAATGAGATTTTTCCATGTGTATAGTTCCTTTATTGTTGGCATTTCAGTCTGGACCAAGTGATGACTGAGGACACATGTCGTTGAGTCACTACCTCACTATACATAAAGAGTGAGCACCTTGCTATAGCGAGGTAGTGATGATCATTTATTTTGCATTGATCGTGTGGAGGCCATTTGATGCATTACTTAAGGAAAATATGGTGGGCCCTTTGTCGCTATGTCACTATTCATAACTTTCGAGCAACTCATCATAGAAAGATTGCGACAGTCGTAAATTTGAGATCGATCTAAGGGTGTGGAAATTGCATGAATTACATAAGATTTTGTGGGTCCCCTAGTCACTATGTCACATAGAGTAAAAAGTTCACATCTTTCCATAGCAAGGTCGTGACACTTGTTGATCCAAATTTGATTGAACGATCAAAATCTTTCATATGTTTTATGAATAGGGCATGGGTCCAGTTTATTGGTGATGTGAGAAATTCTTATACAACTAGCATATAAGACTACATTCTAATCCTAGTCACATTGCCATGTTGCTTAGGTCCCACCATGTGTTTATTTCCCAGTTGGGCACTATGTCGCTAATGGCAAGATGCATAATTTTCACAAAAATGTCATAGTGACCTTTGGTGCCTTCACTTTTCCTGGTGCATACGTGTATCCCACTAGATTCCACTCTATCCCAAACTCTATATAACTGATATCTGATGGAGCATGTGTCTGGGACCCACCTTCTAAAAATGTTGCCACATTATTACTCTCTGTCAAGGCTCTATGTTGCTAATGGCGAACAAATTTCCCGATAGCGACATAGCAACCTCAAGTGTCTTATCAAAACTTGATGCTGGAAAGATAAAGGCAAGTGAAGTCATAATCACCCTCATTAATGCTTCTAATAGAATAATAAAATTGCACATCCACCATGCCACTTGCTTTCTTATGGTCATTGGAAAACTTAAAAGTGACTATAATTTATATTTTCTATGAAGGTGCCATGTCACTAATGGTGAAGTGCACAAATTTTTTGATAGTGACATAGTGACCAATTGGAAAAATTTTGATTTTTGTTGATGCCTTTTGTGCTTTATTATTGTGATCCCCTTTCTAGTTCTAATAGGTCTGACATAAAAAATGTGATCAAATACTTCTAACATGAAACTCTCTCTGATCACTACACCTCCATTTTATGGCACCACCCTTCAAATTCATGGTAGTTGCTATGTCACATAGGGTAACATGCTTGCATCTTTTGATAGCAACAATGTGACTACCATTGATCTTGTGATGATCAAATGGTATACATTAAGAGGGAAAAGGTCATACGGGGGCACAAAAGATTTGAAATTTTCAAGGAATAGTCATATATTTTTTAAAAGGTTCATGCCCAAATGACATTTAAAAAAAAATGATACCTAGGGTTTTCAAAGGTTTTTTCAAAACAAGAACTCAAAAACCCTAGTTTCTAATAATGAAGTTAATTTTAATTTTTTGTACCTAGACTGTGGATATTTTATCTTGTAAAAAACTAGACCAACATAATGTACAAGAACAACTCTCATAACCAATCTCCAGTGCTCTCCCAAGTTCTCCACAACCAATAGAGGAAAGAGATAAATAAATAACCATGTCATCTCTCACATGACATCCATGAACACAAAATAGTCATCATAATCTCTAACCAATCTCAAATCCAATGTAAGAAAAAACTAAATATCTAGGAAGGCAACCAAGAGCAAAGAGAAACTAGCAAATCATAACTTGTATCATGTCCTTCTACACACACCTCTAGATGTAAATTGTGTAAGTATGATCTCCTCCATAAAACCCCAACCAAGAATCCTCAACAACACCCAAACCATACCATATAACTAATCATGGATGTAAGCCTCTCATAAGAAGATCAAACTCATAAACCATTCCTAATTCAAGGAATATACCCAATATAATTTTGATCTCAAAATTAGTTTTGATAATTGAGTTTCAACATGCTTAAAAAATTTACTAAGTTCATATGTTGAGTATAATAGATGTCAATTTGCAATGAGTGCCGAGTCACTCATATGCCGAGTAAATAGTAAGTGCCAAGAAAATAGATAGAGCTGAGCATGTTTCAAGTGCTAAGTGAACAATTAGTGCTGAGCAAGTTCAAGTGTCAAGCTAGATAGAATTATAGTATGTGCTGAGCACTAGTATCAACAAGTGCTGAGTAACACAAAATTGGCCTAGTTGTTCGTAATGGCACAAACAACTATGTAAACTATTTTTAAGCTGACATGTAATGCCCCACCTGGAGATCCTTGGAAATAAGGATGAAATACAAGCCTAATTTCTTTTTAACACAAGTGTAAATGCACACGTCAACAACATACACTGATCACAAAGATCACAATAGAAGATTGAACCACCATCTTGAAAACCAATGAATCTCCAAATGCCACTACTAACCAAAAGATTGAAAATGAAAGATGCATAACTAAAATTGAATCAAACACATCCCAAATTCAAAATGCAACACCATAGGGTTGAAGAACACCGAAGAGGGTATCTGAGTCAACCCCCAAAAAGTTTGAATCAAACTAAAAAGTTCTCACTGCCCGCCCCCACAAGTTTTTACAAAACCCAGGTGATACTTTAATACAACACTAAAAAAGTATCATGGGGCATTCCTAAAGAAGGAGGGTGAAACTTTTAGGGGGTGGGAAATACTTCTCTCAAAGGCATGCAATACTTTAAGGGTATCGTACAAAATTTCTTACAAGGAGGTGTGATACTGAAAAGTATCATGTGATATTTCTCCAAGAGGTGTGCAATAGAATCAGGGGATGCATGATAAAATTTCTATGGATGTGTGATACATTTTTGTGTCACACCATGCTGATCAATGGTCACCTAGAGAACACAAGAAAAATACTTAAGGACAAACAATAGACTAAAATTTGAGTTTAGAACCTCTACACCGATAAGTATCAGATCCACATTTTGAGGCAAGAACACTCGAATCGAATAAGGAAATATGAAAAGAACAACATCTAACCATCTAACAGACAAGAGTGAAAGTACAAAAGGAACATCATAGAGTACAAAACAACCAAACTAAGTATGTGATTCCTCTCAATCATCAATGGAATCATAAGGCCATTTTGGGCCTTAGCCATCCCCCATGCGTAACATCCCAAGCCACAGATTAGATCATAGCTACTGTCATAATAGGGACATCACTACTAAAACATGCTAAAATCAAAAGCATAAGGAAATCTAACATGCTAGAAGTAAAGTAGAAGATAATCATACAAAGTAGATAACATCACCTACCACATGCTAATCACCATAATAAAGAATGTGTTAAAACTAACATCATCTAAACATGATAAACAACATCCTAATGAAAGCATAAACCACAACGAAGCATACTTCATAAATCAAAGTACCAAGTGAACACATCCAACAATGTTCACACTAGGATATAAGACCATCTCTGTACACTGGTCTCTAGCAGTGGTGAAGGTAGCTGTGCCTCCTAACCATGTGGAACCCATAGGTCCACACCCACCATGCTGATGGAGACAATGATCCAGCCACAAACACACAAAATAACATCCATGGCTAATACACATGCCAAGCAGTATGATGACTGAATCCAAGAGATAGACAATGCATAAACTAAAAATCCTAGTTAGACATCTCAATGGGCTACTATGTAGGGATTGACATCATGGAGAGTCACCTAGCATCCAAAAGCCCGAGGTCAAATCACAAGTGGAAACACTCTCAAGGTTCTCCCTTGGAGGCCATCACATGAATGTAAACACTCACTCAAGGTACTCCCTTGAAGGCCAACACATAGAACTTTTTCATTATCTTAAGTTTTATCACCACCCAATGTTTTATTTAATTATCACTTAAAAATTGCCTCTTCCATACCTATGGCATCATGATTGCTAGGCTATGAGATAAGAGCCCCCCTCAATATGCTACCCTATCCTACCCATGCTCATCCAATGATGAGTTTCTATGGGCATGCAAAATCCCAACCTAACCCTAATGATCATAACTTCCAGAAAGTCCATGAAAGGGTGGGACTTGCAGGTCACTCGACAGATGTACACGTGTGTGGTGCACCACCATCACGAAGATCATACACAAGGATTGGATGAAAAAAGAGAGTAGAAAGTCAATCAAGAAAAAATATAATTGGGATGACAAATGCTACATGCATCCCAATGCAACATAAAGTGCAAAAGTGGTCTAACGGATATCCTAATAGATCATGCAAGTCCATGACCCACATTGTGCCAAAAAAACTTGAGAAAATAGGGTAGCATGCAAAATGAGGTAAAAACCTCAAATTTTGAAAAAATTCTAAAATTAAAACCCATTTGGCCTTTGGGTGCAAAAATCTCAAAAATCCAAAAATAACTGAAATCAAATACCATATGCAAAAACAACTAGCATAATGGCTGAAAAACCCAAATCCTCATTTCAAAAATAGGGAAAACATTCATATCTGACCAACCAAGTGAAACTAGCAAATAGAAATAGAGGGGAACACTAGTTCTCAACCTCATAACATACTACTATAAGAAACAAAAGCTGAAACAGAGTGAAAACAATAAAATGGGAAGGCCCTACTTGAAAACAAAAAGGGCAGAAACTAAAACCTGCACAATAAAATAAATCACCTGCCAAATCTATTGAAAATGATGGAAAAGAATAAACTCCCCAAGCCAAATCCAATGAGAACCAACCTTGCACAGATCCCACGCTCACAGCTCCCAGAACAAACAAAAAAAGAATCCTTTAAAAGAGGATTTCCAAATTTTCTCTCAAAATTCTATTTCTAAAATGTGAGAGGTGAATAATGCATTCCCTTTTCCAATGCTTATTCACTTTTCAAGTGAATAGTCTATTATGGCTAATAGCTAGCTGGCATGGATAAACTTCAAATTGACCCAAATGAAAATAGGTTATTATCTATAATAGAAATTCACCTAAGGAAAAGTTGCCAAAAATTAAATCCGAAAAGATTTAAAACCTGAAAATCCAAAGTCATAAAAAATAACTTAACACTTTTGTGACAAATGTGAACTTCTAAATACATAGACATGCTCACTGGTCTAGTCACATAATGCAGATGAGTTCAAATTTACTAATCACCAAAAGGTTTAGATTAAACAACTTAAAATAAGGACATATTGACCATATAGGGACAACATTGGCAAAATATGAACAAATGAATCACTAACTCCATGTGCCATTGCCAGGGTTATAATTCCTACACACTAAAACACACAATCAAGTGCAATTTCATATAATATAATAGCCAAATCAATTGATGAAATACCTAACAAATCCATTTACACCACTCATGTTTGTAGAAAGAATAAAGATACATGAATGAAGTAAATCACCATAGCATAAAATCCATCACATAACATAATCAACAAATATGTCCAATAAACCATAAACCATATATCATTAGAGATCTACTGTCATCTCAAAATAGCATCAACATGCACATATGATAAACTGAAAAACATAGTAGTAACACACGTATGGTACCGAGTCAAAGTATAACATATGACCCTTGGGTCATCATAAGGTACAAAATAAGAGTATCAAGTATCTCTCGAATCAAAATAACAAGGTACAAACTACAAACATGAGAGGCACTACATCCTCCCCCAATAGCATAGGCTTACTCCTAGAAGCCAACAAAAAGGTAGGGGTACAATCCCCTCAGCCATGTAGCATCCTCCCAAGTCACAGCGGTCTCATCACTTGGGTCCCATTGGACCCTTACCTACTCTATGTCCTGACCTTGCAAGGTTAGCCTTAGGTGTTGTAGGATACAGATGGGCTCCAAAGTAAGCTACTCATCTACTACCTACAAAGCATCCCAATCAAGAACATGAGTCACATCCAGAATATACTGTCTCAACATAGAAACATGGAAAACATTGTGAATGCATGATAGGCTAGGTGGCAACGCTAGTTGATAAGAAATAGGACCAATCCTCTCAAGGATCTCAAAAGGTCTAACAAAACATGGTGCCAACTTAGAGCCTTTCCCATAATGGTTGGGGCTCTTTCTCGGATGTACTCTCAAAAACACCTTGTCACCAATAGAAAAGTGATGATCCAACCTATGGGCATCTGCATACTTCTTCTACCTGCCCTGAGCAGTAACCAAATGCTCCCTAATGCAAACAACCTACTACTCTATATCCTGAAGCATCTCTGGACCCAAAAGAACTCAGTCCTCTAAATGATCCCTGTTGGGCATTCGTTTTGCATGAGGTCAATGACATGAATCCATAGTGTAATTCCTCTCTTGAAAAGCAAATCTTTTTAAGGACTCACTCCAAGGTTTAGTGTTTGTCTTGCAATGTACCAAAATCTGCTTAGTAGAAGATAAATTTGAATGTTCACGAGGAGGCCTTTGCTAGTTCCAAAAACTCTTTTACCTTGGAATCAAGTAAAATCTGTTCGCTGTCTCAAAATATCACACCAAAAGAACAATATTTTTTGTATTTTCTATTTTTCAATGAATGCAAATCTAACAATGTAGCTAGTATGAGGTCCTATTCTAACAGGGGGGTTAGCAAAGCAAATGACAAAACTAAAAGCAAATAACATGAAATCAAATAACTTGAAATTGAAATTCCTAAATGGACATAAGCTACAGAACACAACACGCTGCGAGTTAAACCTTCAAAGAAATTGGTAAGAAACTAATGAAAATAGGAGCAGCACTTCCTAGAATCCACTAATGCAATCGTCGGTGAGAATATTTAACAAATCGAATGATGTTTCACTCTTCATCAAATTGCAAGGCCACAAAAAGTGCGCTCATGCGAGACAAAAAGCTATGTAGACACAATTGGGTGATCTCTTCTCAAGCTCTTTAAGTCAATGGAATTCATATATCTATAGCAAACACTAGAACTAAAAGATTGCACAACCAAGAACAACACAATAAACCTTTGGCTCAATCAAATTCTCATGAATAAAATCCATAAAACAATGACACATCCAGGCAAGAATAACTACACTCTGAATGCTAGCACCAAAAGCATAATTTTATTGCATAATAACGGTGGCCCTTTTTACATTTTACAATGGGGTATTTATAAGAAATTGTCTCCTCAATTTGTGTTGAGAGTGAGAGATATCTTGATGCAATAAAATGCTTTTATAACATTTAAACAAACTAAATATATACAAACTGGTAATCTAACTGGTGCTTAGAGGGACTCCATCCATATTTTATTCATTAATTGGATGCATGAGCCCTTTACATGTCAAAAATAAAGAAAGCATGAGAGAGAAAGTAGGAGGAAGCCATCAGTTGAAGTGGAAGTGCATGGAGACACCAAAAATAGAAGCTGCCCCTTCACTAGGTATGTGTCAGTGTTAAACTTGCCATCAGAATGTGCTCCCAATGCATGGAAAGTGCTATTTTTGGAGCTGGTAGTCAACTGTCGATATACCTCTGAATTATGGAGCTACATGAAAATGAAGAGTTGTGGAGCTGCAGACCTACAGACTTGTGGATTTGCAGAGCTGCGGAGCTCAATTCGCCAAAAAATCAAAGTTCTCAATTTTGAAAATGGTTTCTAGGTTTTTCTCAAATGAATTTTTAGATCACTTTTTGTATACACTCCATGCCCTTTTTTGATTATTTACACCCTCTTTATAGCCAATTACTTTCGTAAACTTACACTCCCTCTGCTTCTTCAATCGAAAAATCTCAAGGCACCTACATTGAATCTTGCCCCCAATAGCTGTATAAGATGAAGAACCTGATTTGCTTTATGTGTCAAACCTCTGTATCTTTGACCTTTGTCTTCTCTCCACCTGTCAAATCCTTCTCGACGAGAAACCAAGTGATCCAGATTATCCAAGATGATCAAATGTTTGCAACTTTTTCATATTTTTTTCACAAATTTTCTAGGCATTTTTAAATGACCTTTTTGGAGATCTTCTGCTCAAAAATTCAAGTCAGAACCTTTTTTGGTCCCTAAAATTAGGCAGCTAAAGGCTCACTGTTTTAGGGACTGAAATTAGATCTTCAGTTCTTCTTTCCAACAGTGTAAGCGATTCTAAATTTTGAGGCCCGAGTCAAAAGTTATGATCTTGACAAGTTGAGGATGCAATTTTTTACCTACAAAAGAAGCAAACATAAGTCTGTAGAGTTAAAAATGCATAGTAAAGACACACTAGCTACTCAAACAAAACTGGAGGTGAATTCTAAAATCTGGCTAAGTCTAAAATCTTGAAGCCCTGAAATTTGGCTAAGTCTGGATTCCTGAAGTCCTGAAATTTGGCTAGTCTGGATTTTTGAAGCCCTAAAATTTTCTAGAATCTTTACCTTATCTCCGGGAGGTTTGAAACCTATCTCAAAAGATTTATCGCATATATTAAAATATATCTTAAGTATAAGAAATTAAATACGTCAACTTATACTTAAATGATATATTTAAACCCCTTTTATGGCTATTCGAACAAAATTGAAGGTGAAAAAATAGCTTGACAAGAACACAAGGCCCTTGGGAGCACAGTGGTGCGAATGTACATAAGGTGCCTTCATCATGCACGTAGCACTGCCCTTTTGTGGTGCACATGCTCTACCTTGGAGATGTGCGTGCGACCTTCTGGTGGCGCGCACGCGCGTGCATTACCTTGGACGCGATATATTTTAAACCCCTTTTATGGCTATTCAGACAAAATTGAAGGTGAAAAAATAGCTTGACAAGCACACAAGGCCCTAGGGAGCACGGTGGTGCGAATGCACATAAGGCACCTTCATCATGCATGCAGTGCTGCCTTTTTGTGGCACAGACACTCTACCTTGGAGATGCACGTGTGGACCTCTGGTGGCTCGCACGCATGCACGTTGCCTTGGAGGCGCACGCGCACTCTACCTTGGCAGCGCGTGCATGCTCTACCTTGGCGATGTGTACAACCCTCTGTTGGTGTGCGCTCTACCTTGGCGGCACATGCAACCCTCTATTGGCCCTTGCGCTTGGACTTGGTGATGCGCGCATGACCTCTGTTGGCATGTGCTACCTTGGAGGCACGCATGTTCCTCTATTGGCGCATGCGCACTCCGTCTTGGTGATGCGCACGACCCTCTATGGCAGTGCGCGAGCACGTTTGGGGGGCGTGACCCTTGGTGGAGAGCGTGCCCTCAGCAATGCGCTTGATTTTTTATTTTTATTTTTATTTATTTATTTTTAATAATTAATTTTTTTTTTTTGTGTTTTTTCAATTTTTTGATTTTTTGTGATTTAAAAATAAAAATAAAAATTTTGGACTCTAAACAAAAATTATTCTCCCGACTCTCAAATTGTGAGTTCGGGAGTCAAAAAAAGTAGGGGGTCCCCATTCCTAGTGAGAAATGGGGCATGTGTTGTGAAGACCACAAAAATCCCAACTCAAAGGGGTATGGCATGGTCTACCATACAAGGCTTGAAAAGATGACATGCCAAGAGAACTATGATACTCGTTGTTGTATGCAAACTCAACAAGGTACAAATAGTCCTCCCTCTTCACCTGCCTATCTATAACATACATGTGAAGCATATCATCCAGAACCTGATTCACTCTCTTAGTCTAACCATCAATCTCTGGGTGATAGAAAAACTAAAATTGAGTTGCACACCCAAAGCATGCTGGAGAGACATCCATAGTGCTGAAGTAAATGTTGGATCTCTATCTAAAATGATCCGACGAGGAATCCCATGCAAAAAAACAATATCTACCAAGAAAATAAGTGCTACCAAAGAAGCTGTGTAGGATGCTCTCATGGGTGAAAAATGTGCTACCTTGGACAACTTGTCTACCATCACCATGATACAATCATGTCTCTATGATGACATAGGCAACCCTGTGATAAAATTAATAGATATCATATCCCACTTCCACTTTGGAATGGTATGTGGCTTCAAAAGACTTGCCAGATGTTGATGCTCCACCTTCATTCTCTGGCATTCAAGGCATCTAGCAACAAAATCAGCATTTCCATGCCTCATCCCTACCCAAAAGTATAGCTGTTTGAGATTAGCATGCATCTTCTTAACATCGGGATGTGCAGAATATAGTGCATGATGCACTTGAGACAAAACCAAGGTACGAAGATCACCCATTGTGGGTACATAGATATGCCCCATGTGATGTAGCAATCCATCAAACTCAAGTACATAACCTAAAAATCTCCCCTAAAGGGTATGTTTGGACTCAATCTCTACCGTCACCTCCTGATACCAAGTGTCACTAGGTAACACCTCCAAGATGTGTCCTCGCAAATCCACTCCTAGTGACATCATTGATACCTCATGTCACCTTCTGCTCAAACCATCCATAATGACATTCTCCTTCCCTTTAATGTAATAAACATCAAATTCATACTTGCACAAGAACTTCATGCAATGATGTTGTGCATTTAGATTTGGCTGAGTAAAGATATACTACAAGCTCCTATGATCGTTATGTAGCTCAAACATGTGTCGCAAAAGAAAATGCCTCCAAAAGACAAGGGCATGCACTATGACTATGAGTTCCAAATCATGAGTGGGGTATTTAAGCTCATGGTCCTTGACTTTTCTAGACTCAAAGGAAATCACTTGACCATCTTGCATTAACACCACACCCATGCCTTCCAATGAAGCATCTATGCAAACCATGAAATCACCTACAAGATTAGGCACTACAAGGATTGGTGCACTAGTCAAACACTCCTTAAGAGCACTAAAAGCTACCTCACACTACTATAACCAAAAAAACTTCTTCCTTTTCTTCTAAAGAGAAGTGATGATATGGGCTACTCGTGAGAAATCCTTCATGAAGAAATGGTAGTAACCCACCAACCACATGAAACTATGAATCTCTAAGACATTAGTGGGCACCGACCAATCCATGATAGCATGAATCTTCTTTGGATCCATTGTAATTCCATCACTAGTGATGATGTGTCCCAAATACTTCACCTCTAACTAAAAGAACCCACATTTACTCAAGTTTCCAGACAACTGATGGTCTCTCAAACATTGCAAAACTTGATGTAAATAAACTTCATGCTCCTCCTTAGTCTTTGAATAGATCAATATGTCATCCAGGAATGCAATGACACACTAATTGAGGTAAGTGAAAAATATACCATTCATCAAACTCATAAACATTGATGCCGCATTGGTTAACCCAAAGGGTACAACGGTGAACTCATAATGCCCATACTATGTATGAAAAGCTGTTCGATGAATATCAACCTCCTAGATACAAAGTTGATGGTATCTTGACTTAAGATCAATCTTCGAGAACACTCATGCTCCCTTCATCTGATCAAACAAGTCATCTATCCTTAGAAAAGGATAATGATTCTTCATTGTCACCTTATTCAACTACCAGTAGTCAATGCACAAATGCAAGGAACCATCTTCTTCTTCATGAAGATGACTGGTGCACCCCATAGGGATACACTAGGATGAATATGGCCCTTGGCCAATAATTCCTCCAACTATAATCTGAGCTCACTCAACTCCTGAGTAGTCATGTGGTAAGGAGCTCATGAAATCAGCTCTGCTCCTGGTATAAGATTGATCCTAAAATCAATGTCATGTTGTGGTGGCATACCTAGAATCTCATTAGGAAACACATCTACATACTAAGAAAGGATTGGGTGATCATCAAGAGTCACCATATGACTCTTGGCTTCCTTGAGATTACTAAGAGACACAAGAAACAAATGGAAACCCTTTTGGACACTTCACTTGAGCTGATTAGTTGAAATCATATGAAATGAGACTAGTCTCTGAACACCCAATAGTTCCACCTGCCCACCTATGTCATTAATACACTGTACCACCTTACGATGGCAATTGATATTTGCTTGATGGGCATCCAACCAATCCATGCCCAACACAATGTCATACGATCCCAAAGGTAGAATATGTAGATCCACTATGGTGGTGAAGGTTCTCAAATACAAACAACAACTCCTAACCAATGAGTCAACATCCACCTAAGAACTCATGGCTAACTCCACCTGCCACCTATGATCTTGATGCATTGCCACTAGCCCACATCACTCAATAAGAGATGGTGATACAAAAGAATCTAAAGCACTAGAGTCAAACAAAACTGAAGTAGAAATACCATGTAACATACTTGTAGCCTCAACTACCATACCTTGATGCTGAACTTAATGGTTGTCAATTGCTACAAAGACTCTATGATTCCTACCCACATCTCCTATAGTAGGCTTAGATCTTGCTACGCGCTTACCCAGTCTTATAGATGGTTTGATGGAGAACTTAAAAGATCTATGGCCAAGTTGACCACAAGAATAATAGTTCCCAATAAAGCTAGGGCCTGTCCCATGACCACCTTGAGTAGTGCTAGGATATGGTGCACTACCTCTATTGGAATTCTATTGAGCACTCTTAGGAGGATGATCCTACTGAGATTTCTATCCTCGGTTTTGATTATCTCCTTTGTTACATGAGGTACCAAAATCCTATCCACCCTTTCCCAAAAACCTCTTATTCTTACAGTGAGAACCACCCTAAGAGGGTGCTGACTGGGTTTGATCCTTCCCTGAGGACTAAGAATACTATGCATCATGCCCTAAATTCTTTGCACCTTGGTTCTAAGAACCAGATCTACTACTAAAACCTCTAGCTAGATTCTCCTTAGCAATTTGTGCCTTCTCAATAGTGAGAACCAGGGTCCTAGGCTGATGCATGTGGACTTCTCCAATGAGGGAATCCTTAAGACCTTGGATAAAATGATGAGCTAAGAGTAAATCATCATTATTATAGCAAGAGTACTACCTAAGTTCAAAGAATTACATTTTTTACTAATCCACAATCATGCTTCCTTGGCAAATTGCATGGAATTCATCAACACAGGCCTCTCTGAACTAAGGAGATAAGAATCTCTCTCATAATATCTCCTCAAAGATCTCCCAGGTGAGATCTGCAACACTGACCTAAATCTTTTGACTCTTAGTATTCCACCAAATGGATGCATGGTCCCTCAACTGCATAATTGCACAATGAGCCCTCATGTTGGTTGAGTATGGATACATGGTGAAGTAGCATTCCATGTCCAACAACCAAGTCTCAACCTTGAGGCCACTACACTTGCCAACATATGATGGCAGTCTAGAACTTTGAAGGGATTTCATGATATCCAACCTGATGGTATCCTCATTGTCATGGTCCCTACCACCCTGATTGTTCCTTCCACCCCCTAGTGGGGTAAGAGAATGTTCACACTCATGTTCCTCCTCTCTATGCTCTAAATGATGGGAATCTCCATGGTGAGACCCCTCTTCCCATTCATGATCCTATTCACACTCCTCAACACAAGGTCCCAATTGAGAAAGAATCTCTTGGAGTACTGGCAAAAATAACCCCACACCATCCTAATTAGCATTATTAGCTCATTCTACCTCTCCATCTTGATGTTCCTCTTCATGGTGTTCATTTCCATAGTTACCACTATGGGTACCACCACAACCACCAAGTCTTGGTGCAGGAGGCATCACTACAGAAGCAACAAGATAATGTTAGAACAATCAGATCACAAGCATTAGAGTTAGAACATGAACCCAAGAGATATCAAAATAAAAATACAATATAATAGTACACAATGAAAATCAAAACCATATTGGAAGCATAACATAGAGATCCTAATGTTGCAACATGGGCTCTAATACCAAAATGTAATGCCTAGCCCAGAGATCCTTGGAAGCAAGGATGAAATACAAGCCTTATTTTTTTTAACACAAGTATAAATGAACATGTCAACAACATAAATGGATCACAAAGATCACAACAAAAGACTAAACCACCATCCTAGAAACCAACAAATCTCTAAATGCCACTACTGACCAAAAGACAAAAAATGAAAGATGCATAACTAAATTAAAATCAAACACATCCTAAATTCAAAATGTGACACCATAGGGTTGAAGAAAATTTAAGAGGGTATCTAAATCAACCCCCAAATAGTTTGGATCAAGCTAAAAAGTGCACGCTACCCACCCACACAGGTTTTTACAAAACCCGGGCAATACTTTAATACAACACTAAAAAGTATCACGTGACATTCCTAAAGAAGGAGGGTGACACTTTTAGGGATTGGGTGATACTTCTCTCGAAGGTGTGCAATACTTTAAGGGTATTGTATGAAATTTCTTACAAGGAGGTGCAATACTAGAAAGTATCATGTGATATTTCTCCAAGAGGCATGTGATAGAACCAGGGGATGCACAATAAAATTTTTATGGGCATGCGATACATTTTTGTGTCACACCATGCTAATAAATGGTCACCCTAGGAACACAAGAAAAACACTTAAGGACAAACAAAAAACTAAAATTGAGTTCAAAACTTCTACATTGGGGAGTATCGAATCCATATTTCAAGGCAAGAACACTCAAACCAAATAAGGAAATATAGAAAGAACAACATCTAACCATCTAACAAACAAGAGTGGAAGTACAAAAGGAACATTGAAGAGTACAAAACAACTAAACTAAGTATGTGGTTCCTTCCAACCATTAATGGCATCATAAGGCCATTGTGGGCCCTAGCCATCCCCCATGCATAACATCCCAAGCCACTAATTAGATCATCAGTACTATTATAATAGGGACATCACTACTAAAACATGCTAAAATCAAAAGCATAAGGAAATCTAACATGCTAGTAGTAAAGCATAAGATAATCATACAAAGTAGATAACATCACCTACCACATGCTAATCACCATAATAAGGAATGCATTAAAACTAACATCATCTAAACATGATAAAAAATATCCCAATGAAAGCATAAACCACAAGGAAGCATACTTCATAAACTGAAGTACCAAGTGAACACATCCAGCAATGGTCGTGCTAGGATACAAGACCATCTCTATACACTAGTCCCTAATAGTGGTGAAGGTAGCTATGTCTCCCAACCATGTGGCATCAGTAGGTCCACACCCACTATGCTGATGGAGACAATAATCCAACCAAAAACACATAAAACATCCATGGCTAACACACATGTCAAGCAGTATGATGACTGAATCTGAGATATAGACAATGAATAAACTATAGGTCCTAGTTAGACATCTCAATGGGCTACTATGTAGGGACTAACATCATAGAGAGTTTCTTGGCATCCAAAAGCCCAAGCTCAGATCACATGTGGAAACATTCTCAAGGTACTCCCTTGGAGGCCATCACATGAAGGTGAACACTCACTCAAGGTACTCCCTTGAAGGCCAACACATAGAACTTTTTCATTATCTTAAGTTTTATTACCACCCAATGTTTTATTTAATTATCACTTACTTAAAAAATCCCTCTGCCATACCTGTGACAACATGATCGCTAAGTTGCAAGATAGGAGCCCCCCTCCATATGCTACCCTACCCTATCCATGCTCATCAAATGATGAGTGCCCGTAGGTATGCAAACTCCCAACCCAACCCCAATGATCACAACTTCCAAAAAGTCCATAGAAGGGTGGGCCCCGTAGGTCACCTAACAGATGTACATGTGTATGGTGCACCACCATCATGAAATTCATACACAAGGACTGGATGAGAACACAAAATAGAAAGTCAATCAACTGAAAACATAATCAGGATGACAGATGTTGTACACATCCCAATGCAACATAAAGTGCAAAAGTGGTCTGATGGATATCCTAACAGATCATCCAAGTAAATTACCCACATTGTGCCAAGAAAACTTGAGAAAATAGGACGGGACACAAAACAAGGGAAAATCTCCAAATTTTGGAAAAATTCCAAAATTAAAACCCATTTGGCCTTTGGGTGTAAAAATCTCAAAAATTCAAAAATAACTAAAATTGGATAACGTATGCAAAAATGGGCAGCATAACAGCTCAAAAACCCAAATCCCCATTTTAAAAATAGGAAAAAAATTTATACCCGACCAACCAAGTGGAACTAGTAAATAGAAATAGAGGGGAACACTAGTTCTTAACCTCCTAACATACTGCTACAAGAAACAGAAGCTGAAATGGAGCAAAAACAAAAAAAATAGGAAGGCCCTACCTGACAGTAAAAAGGGCAGAAACTGAAATCCATGCAATAAAATAAATCACCTGCCAAATTTTCTGAAAATGATAGCAAAGCATAAACTCCCCGAGCCAAATCCAATGAGACCAACCTCGCACAGATCCCACACTCATAGCTCCCATAATTAACAAAACAAGAATCCTTCAAAAGAGGATTTCCAAATTTTCTCTAAAAATTCTCTTTCTAAAATGTGAGAGGTGAATAATGAATTCCTTTTTCCAATACTTATTCACTTTTCAAGTGAATAGTTAATTATGGAAAATAGCTACCTGGCATGGCTACACTTTGAATTGTGCCAAATGAAAACAAGTTATTATCTATAATAGAAATTCACCTAAGGAAAAATTGCCAGAAACTAAATCCGAAATGATTTAAAACTCAAAAACCCAAAGTCACAGAAAATAACTTAACACTTTTGTGACAAATGCAAACTTCTAAATGCATAGACATGCTAACTGGTCTAGTCACATAATGCAAATGAGTTTGGATTTACTAATCACCGAAAGGTTTAGATTAAAACAACTTAAAATAAGGACACATCGACCATATAGGGATGACATTGGAAAAATATGAATAGCTAAATTACTAACTCCATGTACCACTGCTAGGGATATAATTCCTACACAATAAAATACACAATTAAGTGCAATTGCATTAAATATAATAGCCAAATCAATTAATGCATTAAATACCTAACAAATCCATTTACACCACTCACATTCGTAGAAAGCATAAAGATACACGAATGAAGTAAATCACCATAGCATAAAATCCATCACATAACATAACCAAAAAATATGTCCAATAAACCATAAACTAGATATCATCATAGATCTACTGTCATTTGAAAATAGCATCAACATGCACATATGATAAACTGAACAATATAGTAGCAATGCATCTATTGTACTAAGTCAAAGTATAACATCCAACCCTTGGGTCATCATAAGGTACATCACTCATGTTCATAGAAAGCATAAAGATACATGAATGAGGTAAATCACCATAGCATAAAATCCATCACATAACATAATCAACAAATATGTCCAATAAACCATAAACTAGATATCATCATAGATCTACTATCATATAAAAATAGCATCAACATGCACATATGATAAACTGAACAACATAGTAGTAATGCATCTATGGTACTAAGTTAAAGTATAACATCCAACCCTCAGGTCATCATAAGGTACAAAATAAGAATATAACCTATCTCTCAAATCAAAATAACAAGGTATAGACTACAAACATGAGAGGAACTACATGACATATGGATAGATCTTGAAGCTTTGAAGATAAGATTGAATCTATTTGGATTCCCTATGTGATCAACATGCAACCAATCAGAAAAATGGAAGGAATTGAGCTTGAAAGTTGGATGAATCTCAATCATAGATTCATACCTAACCCTAAGCCACCAAAGTATTTTTAAAGGAAGATTAAGCCCCATAATTTAGTATGAGTGTATGAGAGAGAGCATTAGAGAATGCATGTGAGAAGGTGATGATAGCAGTGAAAGGGGTGAATTGAGTAGGTGACTTAGAAGAGGGACAAAATTGCAGAATCAATTAGTAGAATAGTCTATCAAGGTTACATCAATTTCATATCAAACCAAAGAGGATCGAGATGAATTGAATTGGGATATGAAATTAGCAATATTAGATTGTAAGTGTATTAGATCAAACATTCTACTATACTTTTTAATAACTATGTTAGTAGGATGAAATCCTTTGTATTAAGGTTGATTTAATAGTCATTGAGAAATCCTTTAACAAGGTGACACTCCTAGTGAGTGTTCTAAAGTTCTTTAACCAGGCACACTTTTTATAGGGTGTTAAAATCCTTTAACAAGGTAGGATCTAACAATCCTTTGTAAGCCTTTAACATGGTAGACCTTTCATAGGGTAGATCATGAGAATGGTCAAAATGTGTAATCTTAATAGATGAACTTTATTGCTATAGTAGTGAAGAATTGTGGGTGTCATCCCCACTCCAATTTTACCTTCTCATTGGAGGGTTTCTGGGTAATCATATCTGGTGTCAAGTGTTTATGTGGATGTATTAATATGTTATTTATATGTGTTTATGCATGCAATGTTTTAAAGTTAATTTTTTTATTGGTTAGAGATTAATACTTCTGATTCACCCTTGCCCCCCCCAGAAGTATACATTTCCCATTTTTAATTTCCAAAAATTGGTATTAGAGCTAAGTTATCATCAAGAGAAGCCTTAGAGCTTGGAGAAAAGATCTTGAGATGGAAGGTTACAAGTTGGGAAAGACTATTGAGAATTAGGAGATTGAGCTAGATCTCTTACTGCAACAAATGGATGAAGCTAGAAATGCCTTGAGAAGTTTGCTAAAGAGAAGGAAAGAGATTGCTATAGCTGAAAATGACACTCAATACAAGGAGATTGACACCAAAAAATTATTTTTAGATGGCAACTCTTGTGAATTTGATGCAACAATTATAGATCTCATGGACAAGAATAGATCACAAGCTAAGGAGATTAGAAATCTCAAGTTGGAGTAAGAATCACAAGCAATATTGTTATGTGAGGTGATTGAACAAAAGAAGAAAGCTATAGAAGACAAGGCCATGATTGAAGAAGACAAAAGAATCTTGTCAAATAGATTGGAAGAAAAATTAGCAGAGTTGTCTAGGATCTCAAACATGCAATTGGACACCCTAAGCTAAATGATGAATGTCCATCATGAGTTAAATGTCAAGGACATTGAGATAACTACATTGAAGTTGCAAAATGAAAAATTATATAATGACCTATAAAGATAGAAGGATTTTTTTGAAAGCTTCAATAAGCCAAATGAATCCATCAAGTACTTTGAGCAATTACTAAAATCCCATAGATCTAGTAAAGACACATCAAGACTGGGCTACACAAGCACTGAAGAAGGAGAATCATCTAAAGCTATTAAAGAAAGAAATAATAAATGTAAGAACTTTAAATCTACTTGTTATCATTGTGGAAAGAAAGGACACACATCTAATGTTTTTAGGAGTAAGAATGCTAGTTAGAATGCCAAGCCAAAGAACATGACACATTGTTACAAGTGCAAAAAACAAGGTCATTAGGCACATGAATGTAGAACAAGGACCATGCATGCACCAAAATTTGAAGGAGCCTACTATAATTGTTAGAAGTTTGGACACACAACCTTTTAATGCAGATCCAACTCCACATGGTCATCAAACAAGGGAAGAAGCTATGAAAATTACTATAATTGGGATTACAAAACAAGGCATAAATGTCATTATTGTCAAGAGTATGGACACATCTCTAAAAATTGCATAAGAGCACATTTTAGAGGTAGCTGCAGTAGATGGTTAAGTCAAACTATATGCTTTAGTTGTTTGAAGACTGGTCATATTAGCAAGCACTACCCAATAAGGACAAAAAAACCTAACTCAGAGTTCAATAAAGGAAAAGGAAAAGTAGATGTTGAGCACATTAGAGGAGAGATGAATAAGACATGGAAGAAGAAAGATGGATGTAGCACATCAAATGAAGGGATCACTTCACCTGAAAGGTTAAATGGTCACACTTCATCAAACTAAGCAAAAGGAGGTATGTGGAACTAGTATTTAAATGCTTCATCATACATCAGTTCCAAGATAAGTTGGTACTAAAAAGGATAAATTAGCATGAATAAAAGTGCAAGTCAACGAGGAAAAACCAAGGTAAAATCTTTAATTTTTCATCTTACTACCAAGAGTAAAAAGTTTTCTTCAATTGCCAAGCAAATTTTAGTATGTGCTGAGTTGTTAGCTAAAGCCAGTTGAAGCTAAGTTAGTAGTATCTATCGAGTTAAGGTAACTCATATTGAAGCTGTTTAAGGATAACTCTAGTGGCTACCAAGAGATGGAAAATCAATGAATGTTGAGTACAACAAAAATTGAGTGAAAGCCAAGTTCATAGCTGTACATGCACCATGTATTAAATGTGATGTTTTGAAAGGGTATAAGGTAAATTTTTTCCCTTTTTTTGTCATTACAAACACAGAGCAAGAGAAAGTAGAGAAAAAAAGAAATTGGTGAGTAGAGATTAAAGCATTTACATAGAATCCATTAGATATTAAGAATCATTTCATTGATTTGAAAGGTATTCTTCACATGCCAAGTTACATAGTTACACAGTTTAATATATTTTGAAACCCTAGTTTTTGAAATTACCTCAACCTCTAGAAATAACAAGGATAAGGAACCTTTCAAATTTTAGTTGGTTTGTAATGAGGTTATGCTACTAGATTTTAGCCCTATTCTTGAAGTTTTATACAAAAATGACCTAGTAGGGGCATTGTCAATCATTCCACCCAAGGTCGTAATGGTTTAGACATAAGGAAATGCTATAATTGCAAGGTTGGAGCAATAAGAGACATGGAAATTTGACAAGCATATGAAAAACTATGTGAGAATGGAGTATTGAGAGAAGAATTCCAAATCATGGAGAGGAAGGGCTTAACCTGTGCCTTAGATTTCCCTACCATCTTTAAGATTGAATGGATAAGAATTTTGTTAAGAAGAATCCATGATGGATGTTTATGGTTGGAAGGAGGGCCTATCAAGTTGTCAAAAAAAATTGTGCATAGGGTTATAGGATTTCCAACCCTAGAATGAACCAAAACCCTAAGAAGTGACTCAAAAGAAGCCATTAAGAAGAATATAGGGGTAAAGTGGAATAAGAGGGGAATGCCTATGGATACCATTGAGGATCCACTTCCTGAATTTGATGTGAGGGTCATATCTCACAATTTCTATCAGTCAAGCCAACTAAATAGTGTGCCATGCATTGCAGTTGATGTAGGATACAAAATTGTGAAGAAAGATCATACCTATTGTTGGGTAAAACTGAGGTTCACTGGGATAGCCTTTTATGGATATAATTGAATTGAAATTACCCTTACAAATGTCAATCCAAGATTTGTAAAATCATGAGAGATATAACGGCTATTTTCTCAAGGGGTGAAACTAATAAATCAAGGGTTTTATGAATGCAAATGACTGCTTACTAATAAATTAAACTACCACACATTCACTACAAATGAACACAAAGCAATTAAGAATCAAATTACTACAAATGAACTTTAAACACAAAGCAATTAAAAGTCAAACACACCACACATCTGCTACAAAATGAGTTTTAAGATCGAAACAATACTTTTTATAAATAGATTAAATTTATCTAAAGTTCACACCTTTTAACAATTAAACAATGTATTTATTAACACACCTCTAAGTAATTAATTACACCCCTTTTAGATAATTAATCTCACTGAATGCTTATTGCAAAAGTTGTTGTCTAATTGGAGGTTGGTTTCATTAAGGATTATAATCTGCTCAACTACAACAGGAAGTATGGTAGCGGTAGGAGGTTTTTAACTGACTGGTTTTAATACAGTGCAACAAAGAGTGTGACGAGTGTGGTAGGAAGTATGACAGAGAAGGTAGAGAATACTATGGATGGTGACAGGAAGTTATGAATATTGGGAGTATTTTAGCTTAATGACTGAAGGGATATGGTAAGGGGAATACACCAAATGATATTGTGAGTATTAAGGATGAATGCAGGTGGTAGGAGGAATGTGGCAAATGGTAATATGTATCAAACGATTTCTTTATAACTTATAACAACCAATTACTTCTTTAGACAACTGAATCGATAATCAATTGACAAGCTCTATATAGATTCAATCAAATATATAATAGACTTCTTGAAAATGCATACAATTAAAACTTGAAAGAAACACACGAAATCAACAATGAAAATACTTACAAGATAAACTACACTAATCTCACCAAATTTTCCAAGAGGGGGCCCTCCTCTGGTACGCAGGGTGAGAACTAATTTAAAGTTGACTGCTACAGGAGTTTTGTGTTCTCAATTCAGTACTTTAGAGATAATGCAAAAATAGGGAATTTTATATATTATCGCTCTTAGGTCTTTTGATTCACATTTTCTTATATAATCTAAAGTGTTTAACCATATTGACAACTAACTCGAATGGCCGCTAGCCTGTTTCCCAAACATAGGCAATAGTTTGTTTTGGCCACATGCCATATATAATAATTTATACAATAGCCTAACTATAATAGCATATGGCCAAAATAGAGCCATTTGAAACTATAACAAAATGACAACTTCATAAAACTATTCTTCCAGCTGAATGGCCAACTCCATATTCTCGCATCTTTAGTTCCTATAGCAGAATAGATCACAATATATCAATATGTATATGAACATGCACTCTTTTCAAGAAATATTTTCAAACCTTAAGACTTTATTAAATGCATTATATTCCTCAATAATTAATGGCATAACAGGGGTTTAGACAGGCTTAAGATAGGGCAAAAGGTATAAAGAGTATACAAAAACAAAAGCAGTTTACACACCCATCATTCCCCCCAGCTTAGAGGTTTTGCATGTCCTCATGCAATTGAGGTGTTTGGTTGGATCCAATAGGCTTCACATTAAGTATCTCTGTATCTGCTTCAACTCTGGTTGCACCAATGGTTCCTTTTTCCTGAGAGACGAGTGCTTGTAACTATAATTGCAACTATTGATTGGATTGTTGGAGTTGAGTGACCATTTGCCATAATTGTGCATTAAGAGAGAGTGACATACCCTGTTCAGCGTCAGGAACTTCATAAATTCCACTTGTTCCTGTAGCAATTAGATTAGGGTCATTCTGAACTATAAGAGCAACAGGGAGTTTATCTTTACAGATATCAACCATCGCAAGAGCAGTTTTAGGAAGAGGATGCTCGACATTTATACCCTAATAAAGGACCATATTAGTATGGGTATTGGAGTGTTCCTGCATTACAATCTCTTCTTGTTGAGCATGTTCTTCATGGACATCTTTATGAAATTTTATGGTTTCAAGATCCTCCTATTGATCTTCCATAATGCCCTCTTCTTTATTAATCTCAACATTAGTGTCCTCCCCAACTTCTTCACCAAATACTTTACTGAATTTAGTATCAGGGTCTGTAATTTCTTCTTCATTTTGTTGTTCTAGTGGCTCTTCTTTGTCGGACATTGGTTTTTTATGGATAGAATTTTCTTTTTCCTATTTTTGTTTTTTATTTCTATGCTGCTGATTCCTTAGCCTTCTTAAAAGCTGAGTTTTCTTTGTCTGGGGTTCTTTTGTTCTCAAAATTTCCATATCACTTATGGATTCTATTGTTTCAACTAGCCCTTGCAATTTACTAGGGGTATGTTGTTTTTGTCGTGTAATCATGGGACGAGGACTGAGTTTTGAGATTTCCTTTTTCACTTTCCCTTTAGGCTTTAAGGTTTTTTCTTTCAATTGGCTTGAGGGTTTCAAATGCCACTTTTTGGAAGAATTGGCTTCAGGGGTATCATTGGTGATAGGATGTTGGGGATTTTCTATAGGGGTCTGATTCACAAATGCATCCCATTCAAGAGTTGGTTGAGCTAGGTGAAGGTTATGGTTGACAATAAGCTTAATTAATCCATGATGGGCCAAGGAGTCAGCATGCCCCCAATTGTATTGGTCACAGGACCATTTTAAGGAACAAAATAGGTAATAGGGAAAATTAACAAGAACACCATATCGCAAATGTAACATTAAGTGGAAATGGTGGGAAAATACATACTTGAAGTGCCCTTCACAGGTGATGTAATGAATTAAGAATTTTGCAATAGAATCCCATGGCTTTGGAAGTGATTTCCTTGCTACCCCTTGCCCTTGGACATTCTCAACCGATTCTCCTCACTATAAAAATTTCTTTTTGTGAGGCTTCAAATTTGTAACCCTGGATGATGGAGTACGAAAGAAAAGATCACCAATTTGGGGTAAACCAATGATTTTTGCAACTGTCCCTATGTTCACAGGAAACTATAATCCCCAAATAGTAGCACGAGTTCCCTGAAATCCTGAGGAAAATTCTTCAGCTATGGTCACATCAAATCCACACAAGCATTTGAAGAAGGTTGTCCATCCAGCATGAGTAAAAATTTTCAGGGCTTCCTCATCAGCATGCAACTTATCCAAAGATCCTGGCTCAAAGCGAAGATGTTTTCCCCCCATAACAAGTGATAGAATTTGAAAGGTTTCTCATAGTGGAGAATAAGCAAAAAATAATGACAAAAATGAAAATGATAGGAAATATGAAACAGATTTAGTAATAGGGAAATACCATAAAAAGTAGTAATAATGGCATGATAAATATAATTAGTTGGTAAGGACAAAAGGTTCGTGTATAAGTGATGTGGCACAGAATCAGGAATAACGGAGAGGAGCATATAATAAATGGTGTGGAAATGATGACTCAATAAGGGCATATGATAATATGGCACATAACCCCCCCAGCTTAAGCAGCTAATCCATCCTGGGCATGCCAAATAATCATTAAGAAAATAGAATACATAAAATAAATTAGAAGGTGAGAGAATACTTCTTGACATGGTGAAAATGAGGAAGGTGAGGTGAAGGTGTCAGCAAATCCAAGGAGATCGTCTCAGCAGATCAGGATAGAGCCACCAACCGCAAAGAAAATGATAGTAGACACATGAGGCAGAAGAAAAATCCACCGTAAAAAGATTTGCAAGGAGTGGCCACCATAGCAGAAAGACACATGGCAGTGTAGGCCACCAAAAAATGTGAAGTGAAAAGAGGTCCAATGTGAAGGAACGCCAAAAGAATGGCGACAGGATCTAAAAACCTACTGTCGTAACCAACAAAGAAGGGTGATAGGAACAAGGAAACCTCCTATCGCAACTAGCATTGAATTGTAGTTTTTTTTTTTGAATTTATTTACGACACAAGACCACTAAAAAAAGGAATTTATTTTCAATCAAGTGCCACCTAGAAGCACTAGCGAACCAATTTTCACCTCTAGGAGGGCGGACAACTACAAGTCGCTAGATTACCCAGTTTTCAACAAATAGTTGGCCAACAACGCCAGAGACCTGGTTTTCATTGTTGGATCTTGCTTCGTCTTTTTTTATTTTTTATTTTTAAATATTTTATAAATATATATATTTAGTATATGATATATATTATTAACATTGAAGAAGACCAAAGGGAACCATGATGAGTTCCTTGGCAATCTCCAAAAAGAAAGTGTCCTTCGAGAGAGGCCTCTTATATAGCTTTAGGCGATGACCATTAACAAGAAGCTTGCGATGTTCAGAGTCCACAATATAGAGTTGAACCGCACGATTTTTATACACATGTTCAATTTCATAAGGTTCAAGCCACCTTGTATGGAATTTACCTTTGAAATCTTGGAATTGGGAGTCATATAAAAGTGCCCAATCGCCAGGCTAAAAAGAACGCTGACAAATGTGTTTGTCATGCCACAATGTTCGTTGATTTTGAACAAGTTCGATATGAAGAAGTGCTTCTTGACGTAACTCATCAAGGGAGTGGAGTTGGGTTAGTCATTCCTTTTGAGCATCAGAGAGACTCAATCCGAGTTCAAGTGCTGTTCAAAGAGTCTTAATCTCAAACTCAATAGGAAGTACAACCTTCTTACCATAAACCAATTCATAAGGGGTCAGACCAGTGGTGGTCTTCCACGTAGTATGATAGGTCCACATAGCTTTAGGAAGTCGTGTGGCCCAATCACGCTTATGAAGTGTAACAGTTTTGGTAAGGATGTTCTCCAGTTCCTGATTAGTCACCTCAACTTGTCCATTCACTTGAGGATGATAAGGTGATGAATTTTTGTGGAAAATCTCATATTCCTTGATTAATGTAGAAATGAGGTCTGAAGTGAACTGAGGTCCTTGATCAATAGTGATTTCACATGGAACACCAAAGCAAGTGAAGATTTCAGAATATAAGAATTTAGCAACTTTGGTATCCCTGGCATGTTTTAGTGCAACTACTTCAACCCACTTTGTGACATAATCTATGCAAATAAGAATATATTCCTTGTTTCTAGATGGTGGGTTAATAGGTGCAACAAAATCGAGGCCCCATTTTTCAAAAGGCTCAATAGAAAGTTGAGGGTGAAGTGGCATCTCATCTAATCATGTAGGACGACCCATGCGTTGGCACTGGTCACAATGTTGAACATAGTGTCTGCAATCCTTATGAAGTGTAGGCCAGTAATAACTTGTATTCAAAATTTTGTGAGCAATCTATTGAGCAACAAAGTGTCCTTTGCAAGGTTCAGTATGACAAGCACGGAGAATGTCAAAAACATCTTCCTCAAGAATGCAGCGGCGCATGATATTGTTAATGCTAGTTCAGAATAGAAGACCATTAATCCAAGTATACTATCCACTGAGGCCCACCAACTTATGATGCTCACAAGGGGAGAAGTGCGGTGGAAATTTGCATGTAACCAAATAGTTGGCAATGTTGGCATACCATGGAATTTTGGCAGAGATTGCAAAGAGGTGTTCATCAGGGAACGAGTCATCAACAGGAACAACTTCATTATCTGACTGAAGTATCCGAGACAAGAAATCTGCAACTACATTTTCTTAACTAGGCTTATCAAGTATAGTGACATCAAATTCTTGTAATAAAAGCAACCATCTAATGACCCTACCGGTTACCACAGGTTTATTCATCAAAAATTGAATTGCTGAATGATCAGTATGAAAAAACACTTTATAACCAGTAATGTAATGCCAAAATTTATTAATAGCATAAACAACTGCTAAAAATTCTTTTTCAGTTACCGTATAGTTTACCTCAGCACCAGTGAAATTCTTACTAATGTAGTAGATTGAATAGAAGAGATTGTCCTCCTTTTGTCCAATTACTACTCCTATTGAGAATTTAAAAGAATCTGTGTGGATATGGAATGTTAATCCCCAGTTAGAACCTCTAAGAATAGGAGTAGTTACTAACTTGTTCTTAATGGTTTCAAAGGCCTCTTGACATTCAGGAGTCCAGGTGAAAACAACATCTTTAACTAATAAGGGAAACAAAGGAGAAGCAATTTTACTAAAGTTCTGAATGAATCTCCTATAGTATTCAACATGACCAAGGAAACTCCAAACATCTTTTTGTGTCAAAGGTGTGGGGAGATCTTGAATTATTTGGATCTTTTTGGGATCAACCTCTATACCTTTTGATGAAATTAAATGACCTAAGACAATTCCTTCTGTCATCAACATATGACATTTCTCATGGCTTAAAGAAAAATTAGTATCAATACATCATTTAAGCACTTTCTCTAAGCTATCTTTGGCTTCTTCAAAGGTATTTCCATGAACAGTAAACTCATCCATATAGACTTCTACACAATCATTAACTAGATTAGCAAAGATACTTAATACTACACGTTGAAATGTCACGGGAGCATTATATAACCCAAAAGGAAGAACATTGTATGCAAAGGTTCCCCATGGACAAGTAAAAGTAGTTTTGTCCTAATCTTCTGAGGCAATGCGAATCTGATTGTAACCACTAAATCCATCCAAAAAGGAAAAGAATCGCTTCCCTGCAAGAGTATTTAAGACTTGATCAATAAAAGGTAATGGAAAATGATCTTTCTTAGTAGCCTTATTTAAAGCTCAATAATCAACACAAATATGCCACTTACCATTTTTCTTTGGAATGACAACCAAGGGAGATACCCACCTACTATCCAAAATTGGATAAATAAATCCAACATTCAAAAGTTTTTGGAGTTCCTATTTGACAATATCACGCAAGGTAGGATTGAGTCGGCACTGTGGTTGTCGAACTGGGTGACTTTCCTCTTCTATATAAATGTGATGGGTACAAGTGTCAAGATGAATACCGCACATGTCTTGATATTCCCATGCAAAAGCATCTTTATGCTCTTTAAGCATACTTATGAGATCCTTAACCTGAGCTGGTGTTAATTGTGGATTAACATTAAGGGTACGCCCTAGTAGGATTTCCATAAGTTTAGATGAGGTAGGTTTTGATGATGTCTCTAGTGTTTCTAAAGATAATAATGGACTATATAAACATGAATGTGGCAGAAGATAATGTAACGTGAGGAAGTGTTGAATGGATCTAGGATCGCCAACTAAAGGAAAATTCCCAAAAGGGCAGTCAATAGTCGCATGAGAAGGAAAAACCATAGTTTCTAGGATATCATTAGACTCATACCTATTCTAAAGAAAATTTATTAAAATAGCTTTATCAGTTGGGTCTTCAAAATACTGTACTTGCCCAATGGTAAGGACTGGAACATAGTCATCTAAATCACTGCCGACCCAGGTTGGATCCTTGGTATCTAATAATGGTTGAGCAGGAGGATATAAGGTTAACTCTTTTGTTTGCTCACCATTAGAAATAACCATGTTACCTGACTGACAATTAATATGGACATTGGTTGTTGCTAACCAGGGTCTTCCAAGGATGAGAGGATATCCCCCCAGCTTAGCTTTGGGCTTTAGGATCATGAAGTTGGTTGGATAATCTGAACTATCAATGGAAAGAATGATATCTTCTATAACCCCTTCTGGTCTGACTAAGGAATGATTAGCCATTTGCAGCACTGTAGGGGTAGGTCTAAGTCCCTCTAAGGATAATTTTATTTTTGTTTCATTTTTCATTACATTTATAGCAACACCTAAATCCACAAGTGTATTAGGAATAAAAATTGTACCGATACTTACCTAGATGACAGGACTACCAAGATCTGTATATTTTGGAATACTGATATTCCCCAACATTAATTTTACAAGTTGTCCAATAACTTGAACAGTCTTTGGATCCTTCTTTTTTTGACATTGGGTACATAATTCTTGTATTGTTTTGTTGTATACCGGTACATCCTTAAGAGCCTACAAAAGAGGAATTTTGATGTTAACATTACGTAATTCATTTAAAATATCAAACTCATGATGTGCTAGCTCTTTAGGCTTTGGTTTATGAATGAATCGAACAGGAAAGGGTGGTTCTTTTTCTAGTTCCTCTTCAGGTTCATCTGGGATCTCTGTGATAGTAGGTCCTTTAAGAACTTTCCCAGATCTAAGGTGTACACCATCTAACTCAACCGAGTTAACAGGATAGGTGGGAAAATTAGTCACTTCAGTGTGATAGATTGGTTGAGTAGATTTATTATTGGGATTTGGATTTGGTTGAGTTGGCATGGATGTGGGTTTAGGAGGTTGCGATGGATTTGAAGGTGGTTTCGAAGAAGATGAAGGTATGGGAGGAAGGAATTGTTGAGGTTGTTGGTAGGGGCTTATTAATGGTGGTGGAGGAAAGGACTGTTGTGGAAGATAAGGTTGCATATATGGTTGTGAAGGTTGATATGATGATGGAGGAGTTGGATATGAAGGTTGCAGCCTCGATGTTTGATGCCATGGTTGTGTACTAGGCTAAAAGCTTTGGGGCCATTGCTGATAAGGTTGGGGTTGTTGATAACCTCCATACCATGGGCCTTGGTTAGAGAATTGTTGAGGTGGTCTGGAAAAATATTCATTGGAGAACCCTCAAGGTAGAAACTAGCATCGTAGAGCCATATAATAAACTGGTTCTTCGGTATATTCCATAGGAATCATCCCTTTAGGAAGAGGTCATAGCGTTGAAGTCTTACTAACTTCCTCAAGTGATGCTACATGAGTTCGATTATAAGGGCAATCCTTCAGTCCATGCTTCTTATGACAAGTTGGACAATATACGGCTAAGGCCTTTTCTGCTTCCTCATGTTTCCTGCAAGAATACAATGTGTCAATTTGTTTGCCCATATGATTTAATAAGTTAGTTTTAAGATCTTCAAGTAAATTACCAATTCCACGCTTGGAAATACCTGATGCATTACCCATAGTGGAAAACTTACTTGAATTCCTGCGAATAGATTGATGAGACCGTGAATAACTCCTGCATATATCGCAAATATCTTCAAAGGACATTTTAGAAATATCACCTTTTCCAATAAAATTTAAGGCATCCATGGTTTCATCATGAATTCCTCTTAGGAAAAGCATCTTGATGGTTTCTAAATTTAAATTAGGACGTCATGAGCATTGTAAGCTAAAGGCAAAATGTTCCAAGAAATCTTAAACTGACTCTTCCTCCCGTTGAGTCATGCAAAAGATTTCATCCCATACTTCCTTGGTCTTACAGTACTCTTGATACTTTGATAGAAAAGCATCTTTCATTTGGTTCCATGTCCTAATGTCCCTAAGACTCATAAACCATTGTAATGCAACATCTTTCAAAGTAGCTGGAAAGAGTTTTAATTTTTGTGCATCACTTTGATAATCATGGCTATTACAAAGGACATCAAATTCGAACAGGAACATATCAGGATCCTCAGAGGTTGATCCTCAAAATATGGGAAGTGCTGAGTGAGGGATATTTTTCATAGGGCCATCATCAATGGGAGGCTGAATAGGAAATTCAAAGGTTGTGTTATGTTGAACAATTTCATTCCTATTGTTTTCATCATTATTTCCCCCTAGATTGTTGTTTTTGACATTGTTAGCCATGACTTCTTCTAGAACTTTGGTTGCCTAAGGTGTAAAATATGTTTTAAAGGGTTGTTCTAGGATTCTGGAGGTTTACTACACCTAATTTCGTATGATTTTGCAAACTGTTCAACAGTTTCAGAGGGTGTAGTAGGAGAGGTGAATTGAGAGAATGACTGGATTTAAACTTCACTACTTTGTTTGGTTTCAATATTTGATGGATTTTTCTCTTTTTGATTATTTGAGCTACCTACGGATTCCTTCTTAACGAATCTACCTTGACTATCTCTAGGCCTATTCATGCACCTAAATGATTTATTGTAGTGGAAACCAAAGGTACTATCCTAAGCAAGATCAACAATTGCTCAAGATTTCTCAAGGGCTCACTGTTCCTATCTTGACTTATTATAATTTTATGCCTTTAATATCTCTCCCCGGCAACAATGCCAAAAATGTTGGGTAAAATTGAGGTTCACTGGGATAGCCTTTTATGGATATAATTGAATCGAAATTGCCCTTACAAATGTCAATCCGGGATTCATAAACTTGTGAGAGTTATAATGGCTATTTTCTCAAGGGGTGAAACTAATAAATCAAGGGTTTTATGAATGCAAATTGCTACTTACTAATAAATTAAACTACCACACATTCACTGCAAATGAACGCAAAGCAATTAAGAATCAAATTACTACAAAATGAGTTTTAAGATACAAACAATACTTTTTATAAATAGATTAAATTTATCTAAAGTTCACACCTTTTGACAATTAAACAATGTATTTATTAACACACCTCTAAGTAATTAGTTACACCCCTTTTAGATAATTAATCTCAATGAATGCTTATTGCGAAACTTGTTGTCTGATTGGAGGTCGGTTTCATTAAGGATTATAATTTTCTCAACGACGACATGAAGTATGGTAGTGGCATGAGGTTTTTGATTGATTGGTTTTAATACAGTACAACAGAGAGTGTGACAAGTGTGGTAGGAAGTATGACAAAGAAGGTAGAGAATACTATGGATGGTGACAAGAAGTTATGAATATTGGGAGTATTTTAGCTCAATGACTGAAGGGATATGGTAAGGGGAATACAACAAATGATATTGTGAGTATTAAGGATGAATGCAAGCAGTAGGAGGAATTTGACAAATAGTAATATGTATCAAACAATTTATTTATAACTTATAACAACCAATTACTTCTTTAGACAACTGAATCGATAATCAATCAACAAGCTTTGTATAGATTCAATCAAATATATAGTAGACTTCTTGAAAATTCTTACAATTAAAACTTGAAAGGAACACACGAAATCAACAATGAAAATACTTACAAGATAAACTACACTAATCTCACCAAGTTTCCCAAGAGGGGGCCCTCCTCCAGTACGTAGGGTGAGAACTAATTTAAAGCTGACCGCTACAGGAGTTCTACATTCTCAATTCATTATTTCAGAGATGATGTAAAAATAGGGAATTTCGTATATTATCGCTCTTAGGTCTTTTGATTCACATTTTCTTATATAATCTAAAGTGTTTAACCATATTGACAACTAACTCAAATGGCCGCTGGCTTGTTTCCCAAACATAGGCAATAGTTTGTTTTGGCCACAGGCCATATATAACAATTTATACAACTGTCTAACTATAATAGCATATGGCCAAAATAGAGCTAGTCAAAACTATAACAAAATGACAACTTCAAAAACTTTTCTTCTAGCTTAATAGCTGACTCCATATTCTCGCATCTTTAGTTCCTGTAGCAGAATAGATCACAATATATCAATATGTATATGAACATCCACTCTTTTCAAGAAATATTTTCAAATCTTAAGACTTTATTAAATGCATTATATTCCTCAATAATTAATGGCATAATAGGGGTTTAGACAGGCTTAAGATAGGGCAAAAGGTATAAAGAGTATACAAAAACAAAAGCAGTTTGCACACCCATCACCTATGATCTATTCGAGCTATAGTTGCAACAAATCATGGAGAACCTAGGAGCTATAAGGAGATCAAAAAGAGCTCAATGAAAATTTGGTTCAATTTTGATATGTATATTTTTTTATGTTTAGAATGAGTTTCCTTCTTTTGGTAAGGTAGGCTGGAAGACCAATAGGTCTGTGGCAGTACAAATTAATGAGTACATAGAGAAAATGGGAGATAATTTTGAATCTATAATGACTAGTTATTTTAAGGATTTCAAGAAAACCATGAAACAAAGATTGAGAACCCCAATTTCCTTAATGGAGAAGTACCACAATGACATTTGGTTCTTAGTAGACATTGATTACACATTTATCCAAGCTACAATACCTAGAGTAAGATGGATAAGTCCATTGGGGTATGAGATTAACATAGATGAAGCATCTGCGACTATCACTTCATTACTTGCAGAAGAAATTGATAAATCAGCAAAGATCTTTCGCAACTATGATGTTGTGAAATCCAAGGTAGAAATGGAGTTGAAAATTTCTTCAACTCTAAAGAAGAAAGATAAATTGGTCAAGAAGCTAAAAGCCAAATTTGGTGAGGGAGCTAAAGGTAATGATGAAGAAGATGATGGAGAAGAAGAAGAACAAGAATAGGGTCAAGAACCTCTTTCCCTAACACAAGGAATGGGTGAAGATGAAGAAGAAGGTGCTAAGGAGGAACAAGCTAAGGAAGCATCAATAGAACTAGAGATAAAGAAGAGAAAGGCTTAGAAACAACCTACAACTCAGCCCAAGGGTAAAAGGATTGCAAAAGCAAGCCCTGCTAAGCCTACTGTGCCAACCACAAGAGCAACTACAAGGGTATCAACTTAGAAGGAAAAAGTGAAAAAAAAAGAGAAGAAGAAGGCTATTGAGAAACTAGGTCTAGTACAAAAGAAAATACAGAGAAAATATGTTACACAGCCAGAATCTAATGAAGAAAGGACCGAGTTAGATGACAGCAACCAGTTCAGAGTGGTAAGTCATGCACCCAAGTCCAATATTGATAACATTTGTGAAAATATTAGGGATAATGCAGACTTGATTGGTTTGAAAACTATTTAGTTCAATAAATTAAATAGAGAAGAATAGAATAAGGTTGATGAATGAGTGTATACCATGATGGAAAAGTTCAAGAATACACCACTTGAATTTGACACTACTATGCCTAAGGATTTATATTCAATTGTTGAAAATAAATGGCATTATTGCCTAAACATGGAGAAGGAAACAAGGGAATATACATTGGAACAAGTGATGCTAGACTTATCAAAAGGCTAAATAACAAAAGAAAACAAGAAACATGGCAACAAGTTTGCACCAAAATATAGAGCCTTCAACATTCTTCAAAACAAGATTTAAGATGTTGTCAAGAAGTCCACTCAAAGTGAAAGTTGATTTATGGGCTAACCATTTTTAAGGAGAGGAAGATCCCTTGAGGGAAGAAAAAATTAAGAAGAGGAAGAGAATGATAAAGAAGGAGAAGTTGAGAAAGAAAAAGAAGGAAACATAGTGGAGGAGGCACCACAAAAGGGAGAAGAAATGGCAACTACTGAGGAGCAACGAATAGGTGAAAGTGTGCCAGACACACAATGTCCACCACTAAGCCCTCCACATGACCTCAATACACCTATAGAGATAGTAAAAGTAAAGGATGTTCCTGACAGCTTAACTCAAAACATCAATCCACTGACTATAGAGGATCTAAAGTAGATCCTTGACCAATCAACTTTATAGGTCTAGTGCTAGTCAGTGTAGATGAGTTACAAAAGGTAGTAGCTGACCTAACTAGGGACAATGTGACTACACTAGAACCACCTTCTTCCATCCCTATAGTTACCAGTGGACAACCTAAAGAGCAAGCATCAAAAGATACAATAGCTAAGGTTGATGCCACAGTGAAAGTTGTCATGTCTGAACAATAGACTAAACTATAGAGGAGCCAAAAAGGAACAAATATGATAGATAGAGGTATCTATTCCTACTACAAAAACTCAAGGTGCACCATCAATGATTATAATTTATCAAGGAAGAACAGAGGAAGAGAAGGAGATTCTAAATAAAAAGGAGCAAGATGCAGTTCAAACATTAGTAAATTTACCAACTACTAGAACTCCCAAAAAAATCTTTTAGAAGTCAAGCACTAAAGAAATGCCACTCCAAATTTCAGCACCAGGATCAAGCTCCACAAAGGTTACAAGGGTACTTCACTATGGAGACCCAACATTAGATGAAGAAATTGTCATACCAAAGTACGATTATGCAACCATGAACCTTGAACAGATTAATGAGATGCACAAGGCATTAGAAAGGAAGAAAAACCATGAGATACTCAGAAAGGAGTATAAAAAAAGGCAAGCATTACATGAGATAAAAGATATCTTTTTATATGCATTTAGCTTGTAAACACTTGATGTAACCAAGCCAATATTGGAACAATTGTCAGATATTATTAAACATGTGACAAATAAAGACTAGGAGATTAATGTAAAACTCATGGAATGGTCTAAAAAGAAGTTTCAAGGGAAGGTAAATGAGAAAATATCTAGTGGAATAACACTATCAAAAGTGGATTTGGCTACAAAAAATAGAAAAAGTAAAGTAGGTACTTGATAATATATTCTCACTGTACACTAAACTGTGTGACCCCACACTCTTCACACAAGAAATGAGCCAAAGGATTTTGATTTTGGAGAGAAACTTGAAGATATATAGTATGAAGTTAACACAAAATACAACAAAAAGTGAGAAGCATTCTCACTCCATGCTTCACACACAAAAGGAACTAGTTGTGTTGACAGTAGAAGAGGCTAATACTAGAGCTAAATTAGTTCAAATTCAAGCCTCCCTAACTCCACACATGGAAATCCTAAAAAAAGAACTAGCCTATGCTTAGATAGTACTCAAGAAAGATCCTAATATTTGAAATTTAGATGGCTTAGTTCACCTTGTAGCAAAGACAACAATCCAAATTAAATCACTAGATGTTGCAATAGACAACTAGGATGCTGCTCTCAAAATTGTAATGGAAGTTAACAAGAAACTCTTGGATAAATATACACTTAGTATATAAACCCTTTGTCATCAATGTCAAAAATGGGGATAAATTTTTTAAAAGGGGGAGAAATAGCTATGCAAGGGGAGAGATATGAAAGGTGGAGTTATAATCAAATAGAGAGAAGAAAGAGGGAGAAAACAATAGGAAATAGGGCATAACATAACACATCAAATAAAGAGTATCAACATGAAAAATGATTGAAGAAAAAGAGCAATAGTAAGAGTAAAATCTAGTCAGAGAGATTTTGGATATAGCAAGGCACATTAACTCATGGGGAGTTATAAAATTTTGAGGTATATAGTTCTTTCCAAAATTTTGAACAATTTTGAAGTTTTGTATATATGCCGAATTGAATATACATTATACTCGAGGAAGTTAGATTTATCATGTATAATTAAGTGTTTTTTTCCACTCATGTCAAAGGGGGAGATTGTTGATCTCAAAATTGGTTTTTACAATTGAGTGTCAACACACTTAAGAAATTTACTAAGTTCATATGCCGAGTATAATAGATGCCAAGTTGCAATGAATGCCAATTCACTCATGTGCCAAGTAAATAGTAAGTACCAAGAAAATAGACAGAGCCAAGAAACTTTCAAGTGCCAAGTGAATAGTTAGTGCTAAGAAAGTTCAAGTGCTAAGCTAGACAGAATTATAGTATATGTCGAGCACCAGTATCAACAAGTGCGGAGTAACACAAAATTGGCCTAGTTGTTTGTGATGGAACAAACAACTATGTAAATTATTTTTGCGCTGACATATGGATAGATCTCAAAGCTTTGAAGAAAATATTGAATCTATTTGGATTCTGTATATGATCAACATGCAACCAATCAGAAAAATGGAAGGAATTGAGTGAGAAAGTTGGATGAATCTCAATTATAGATTCATACCTAACCCTAAGCCACCAATGTCTTTTTAAAGGGAGATGAAGCCCCATAATATAGTATGAGTGTATGAGAGAGAGAATTAGAGAATGCATGTGAGAAGGTGATGATAGCAGTGAAAAGGGTAAATTGATTAGGTGACTTAGAAGAAAGACAAAATTGTAGAATCAGTTAGTAGAACATAGTATGAAGGTTACAACAATTTCATATCAGATCAGAGAGGATTGAGATGAATTGAATTGGGATTTGAAATTAGAAATTTTAGATTGTAAGTGTATTAGATCAAAGAGTCTACTATACTTTCTGACAACTATGTTACTAGGATGAAATCATTTGTATTACGGTTGATTTAACAGTCATTGAGAAATCCTTTAACAGGGTGACATTCCAAGTGAATGTTCTAAAATCCTTTAACTAGGAAAACTTTTAATAGGGTGTTAAAATCCTTTAATAGGGTAGGATCTAACAATCCTTTGGTAGGCCTTTCACAAGGTAGATCATGAGAATGGTCAAAATATGTAACCTTAATAGGTAAACTTTATTGTTGTAGTCATGAAGAATTGTGGGTGTCATCCCCACCCTAGTTTTACCTTCTCATTGGAGGGTTTCTGGGTAATCATATCTAGTGTCAAGTGTTTATGTGGATGCATTTACTTTATATCTTATTTCTATATGTTTATGCATGCAATGTTTTAAAGTTAAAAGTTTTATTGGTTAGAGATTAGTACTTCTTATTCACCCCCCCTCTCAGAAGTATACATTTCCCATTTGTAATTTTCAACATATAAAACCATCTCCCAAACTTAACCAGTATAAAAACATATGAAAATGGAGATAAAAAATTCTAAACCATCTCTCAAATGAACCCTCTAGATATAACTCATGTACCATAGCTAAGGATTCACATCCCTAAAAGACAAGCATAAACATAATGCACATGAGAGAAACAATGGGCTATAACTCTCAATTAGCAAAACCACCTTGTAGACCAAGAGTAGGGAATGAGAATGCTTATCAATGTATCCAAGTCTCCAACCAAGACTCATCTAAGAAAAATATCCTTTCAAATCCATATTTGGTGACTGCCCCTCAGACTCTCCTATTGAAACCATCATCTGTCCTGACAAATAATTCTCTAATCCAAGAGAAATCAGCATCACCACTATCTTTATGTATCCATGAGCACCTATAACCAATCAATCCATGCCAACTCCAAATACAACATAAAAATATCATGAAGTATCCAACTTATGATCAATGTACTCAATACCAAGAAACTAAACCCAGATCAATGTCAAAGTTCCAACCATGTCCTAAGAAACATAAATATGACAGCATGATCTAACCATCTCAACCAAAGAGATAACATTCTCTATATGAATGATGTAGGATCATCCTGGGTGTAACGGTAATATTGCATCACCCAAAAATATTTTATTTTTAGTCATTTCTATTTTAATAAGGACTAGTATATAGGGTGGTTACTATTTATGGGAACTTGCTATTTTTAGTAAATTTTTCGTACGATCTTGGAATGTTCTCATTTTCTACAAGAAGGTTCTTTTTAGAGATATAAACCTACCATAAAAATCTCATTGATCCAGCTTAAGTATCAGAGAAGTTATTACAGATTCTAAGTGGAAAAATTTGCAAAAAAATCTTCAGGCTCACCATTGGAGGCTATTCTAGGTCTATAGATCAGCAGCTGGCATTTTTGAAAAGTTTTTATAATAGACAATTGGAGTTACGTTTTGTTAGTTGTGGTCTTCAAAAGTTGGGCTACCAAAATTTCTAAAATAATTTGTCAAAGATGTATTTGGTTAACAATATGTGAATTATTAGCGTCTATCGACCCTAGGCATTAAGTTTGAGCATCTAGAACCTTCCTAGGTGGCATAAAACTGCCTATTTAAGAAAGACCCAAACATCATCTAGGACAGCTCTGGGTGATAGTTTGCAACACTATCTTGCAAATTACTATAATGAAGGTGCCCATTTGGTTTAGCATATTGTAATTGAGAATTCTACAATTTAGCATTTGCGGTAATAATAAGAAGTCCATATTTTATTTCTTGTATTTGCTATTGTTTCTTTGTTTTTGTTATGATTTTATGGTATTAAGGGGAGTTTCCTACATCAAGTGGTATTAGAGCTAGAGTTCTTGAGTGTGTGGATAGATCGTTGATTGTGAGGAAGTTTGCACTAGGATTGCGGTTTGGGCTAAGCATGTAGACAGATCACTGATTGTGAGGTAGTTTGCACCAGGGGTTCAACAAAAGCACACAAATGCCTCCATGAAGAGAGCATAGTGGAAGAACTACATGTGTTACATGTAAGGGTTTTTGAGCCCTACAAAGGAAAATTCAAGCATTGGAAGAAAAAATGAGAGGAGGAATAAATCTTGTAAGAAATGAAAGCAAGGATGAGGACAAAGTAGAGAAAATGTTGAAGAAAAGGCAGTTCTAAATCTAGAGGAAGAAAGAAAGGCTTTTAGGGCCATCTCCAAGATTGGAAAAAGACCTAAGTTTGAGGTTCCCACATTTTTAGGAAATCTTAACCTAGGAGAGCTGATCGATTGGATCAATGAACTAGAGGAGTACTTTGAGTATGAAGATATTGAGGACCCAGATAGGGTCAAGTTTGAGAAGGGAAAATTGAAAGGACATGCAAAGATCTAGTGGTAAGAGGTTTAGTCGGAGCAAAATAGAAAGGGAAAGGAAAAAATCACCAAATGGGATCAGATGATAGCTAAAATGAAGTGAATATTCATTCCTATAGATTATGAGCTTGATCTATTAAAGAAGATGCAAGGAATGAAGCAAGTGGGAAAATCTATTCAAGAGTATACTAAAGAGTTCAATCAAGTTCTCATTAGAACCAGCCATGCAAAAGCTGATAAGGAGAAAGTTTCTCATTATCTTAATGGGTTAAGGCCAAGCATTTAGGATGAGCTAAGTCTAGTTTGAATGAGTAGTATTGAGGAGGTATACTAGTTTTCCCTAAGAGTTGAGGAGAAACTGAGCAAAAAGTTTGACCATAAGAATTATAGAAGAGGTCATCGCGAAAGATCTGGTGGACGATCTTATGGAGGTCATAATGATGATTAGAAGAACAAGGATGAGGTTGGAAGTAGAAACCAAAACCAAAGGAGAATTAATTCCAATCATTTCCATGATCAAAATAATAGAGGTCAGAGAGGAAGAGGTAGAGGAAAAGGATCTAGAAGAGGAGGCTTCTGTGGAAAATGTTTTCATTTTGGAGAAGAAGGGCATAGAGCATTTGAATGTACCTAGCACCAAGGAAGGATAGATCAAAGAAAAAAAGGTTAGGTGAGAGTTGCACATGTTAATGAAGATGCTAGTTCTTCACATTCTAAATATGTTAAAAGAGGAGAAGTCTTAGTTAATAGAAGAATCCTGCTGAGTGGTGAGAATGAACTTGATCAAAGAAGGAGTTTGTTTTGAATAAGTTGCAGATGTGAAGATAAGTGTTGTGATGTAATCATTGATGGTGGAAGTACTAACAATCTGGTGTTAGAAATTTTGATCAGTAATTTGAAGCTAAAGAGGTAGAAGCACTTGCACCCATACCATATTGCTTGGGTTCAAGATGACCACAAGATTATGGTCAATGAGTAGTGCTCAGTGAAGTTCAAGATTGGAAGCTACTAGAATGAGGTACTATGTGATATCATACCTATGGACATATGTAATATGTTGTTGGGTAGGCCATGGCAGTTTGAAAGGTACAATGTATATGATGGGTGAGCAAATACCTACACTCTGACCAAGGATGGAGTGAAACATAAGTTGAAACTATTAAAGGATAAAGAAGAATAGGTATGTGGTGCTACTAGAATATTTTTTGTTGATGCAAAAAAGTTTTTAAAAGGTATGAAACATGAGCATATTTTTTTTGTTATAATTCCTAAAGATAGTAAAGAACAAGTAGGGAAGGTACCTATAGAAGTTGTAGATATGATTGAAGAGTGTTTTGATATTGTATCAGTTAATGTACCTAATGTATTTGGTTCTAGGAGCTAGTTTTCCAAACAAGGAAACACACAAAATGACACCAACAGAAAGTGAAGAGTTGAACAACCAAGTTCATGAGTTATTGTAGAAGGGGTTGATTCAAGAGAGTCTAAGTCCATGTGTTGTACTAGCAGTGTTAGAACCAAATAAGAATGGAGAATGGAGGATGTGCACAAATTCTTGTGCTATCAACAAGATGACCATCAAATATAGATTTCCTTTGCTAAGGATGGATGATATTATGGACAATTTGAGTGGAGCTCAGTATTTCACAAAGATAAATCTAAAGAGTGGGTACCATAAGATTCATATTAGAGAAGGTGATGAGTGGAAGACTACTTTAAAGATAAGGGAAGGACTGTATGAGTGGATAGTCATGCCTTTTCGGCTAACCAATGCACTGAGCACTTTTTATGAGGCTCATGAATGAGGTACTAAAGGAGTTTCTAAGTAAGTTTATCATTGCTTACCTAGATGATATATTGATCTTTTTTAAAACATTGGAGGAGCATTTGATTCATATTTGCAAGGTGTTTGAAAAGTTGGGAGAAGAAAAGTTGTTGATATACTTGAAGAAGTGGAGTTTTGTAAAGGAGTTGGTGTACTTGGGATTTTCAGTCTTAGGAGAAGGTCTGCAAATGGACCTAGAGAAAGTGAAGGCTATCCTTGAATGGGCTACTCCAAGGAGTGTGACAGAGGTAAGATCTTTTTATGGGATAGCTACATTTTATAGAAAGTTCATAAGAAGTTTTAGCAGTATTTGTGAACCCTTGAATGAAACAATGAGAGGAGATAGGAAAGAGTTTAAGTGGACTATAGGAGTAGATAAGAGTTTCAATCTATTGAAATAAAAAGTTACCGAGTAGCCTATTTTAGCACTTCTTGATTTTAACAAGTTGTTTCAAGTAGACTATGATGCTAGTGGTATTGCAATAGGAGCTATTTTGAGCCAGGAAGGTAGGCTAGTTGCTTATTTTAGTGAGAAGTTGAATGATGCAAAAAGAAAATATTTTGTTTATGATCAAGAATTTTATGCTATATTTCAAGAATTAAAGAAGTGGAGACACTATCTTCTTCCTAAGGAGTTTGTTTTGTATACTGATCATCAAGCTTTTTAATATTTGAATAGTCAAGGAGAATTGAACCAAAGGCATTTAAAGTGGGTTGATTTTTTGTAGAGTTATACATTTTTTTTGAAACAAAGAAGTGGGAAGTCTAACAAAGTTGCAAATGCTCTTAGTAGAAGACAACTTTTGCTGATAAAAATGTAGATAGACATGGTTGGGTTCAAGGAACTTAGTACATTATATCAAAATGATCTTGATTTTGGTGAAGTGTGGAAGGCTTGTACAGAACTTGTTACACTTGACAAGACAAAGTGGTTGGATTTTATAATCCAAGATAATATGTTGTTCAAAGGAATCCAGTTGTGCATTCCAAAAAGTTCAATGAGAGAGAACCTCATCAAGGAGAAGCATAGTGGAGGATTGGTTGGACATTTTGGTAGAGATAAAACTATAGTTACAACAAGATGTGGCAAAGTTTGTACAAAGTTGACAAGTATGTTAGATGATGAAAGGAGTGAAGTAGAATATAGGATTGTATTAGCCATTACCTGTACCAAAGAAGCTGTGGGAGGATGTTAGCATGGATTTTGTTCTTGGATTACTAAGGACATAACATGGGCATGATTTTACTTTTGTGGTGGTTGAAAAGTTTTCAAAGATGGCACATTTTATTCCTTGCAAGAAGACTAGCGATGTTGTTCATGCAGTAGAGTTTTTTTTCTAGAGAAGTGGTGAGATTACATGGTGTGCCAAAGAGTATAGTTTCAGATCGGGATACCAAATTTTTTGGGTATTTCTAGCATACATTTTGGAAGAATTTGAAGATAGATTTAAAGTTTAGTTCATCACATCATCCACAGAAGCTATGAATCACAATTTGGGAAACTTGCTGAGATGCTTGGTTGGAGATAAACCAAAAGGATGTGATATGATTTTACCATAGGTAGAATTTGCATATAATAATTCTATCAATATGAGTAGTGGTAAATTACCATTCTAGATTGTATATGGGAGTAGTCCTAGAAATGTTTTTTAATTGAGGAAGTTGGGTAAGGGAGAGATAAGTAGTGCTGAAGCAGAATATTTTGCTAAAAATTTGAAGAACATCCATGAAGAGGTGAGAGAGAACATCATAAAGATGAATACATAGTATAAGGCTAAGCTAGATGTGAAAAGGAGATATAAGGAATTTTAGATTGGAGATGAAGTCATGGTTCATTTGAGAAAGGAGTGTTTTCTAGTAGGTACATATAATAAGTTGAAGATGAAAAAGTTTGGACTGTGCAATATAGTGAAGAGGCTTGATTTTGGAAATGCATATAAAGTGGAGTTGCCTACTAAATTAAATATTTCACCAGTATTTAATATTTCAAATTTGACAGAGTATTATGAAGGAGGTGATGGAGATGAAATTGTAGAGGTACAGTGGAGTATTTTAGCAGCTAGTTTGACTGCCAAGGAGATTGAGGACATACTAGATAGTCATATTAGAAAAAGTACCACAAATAGAACATATGAGGAATATATGGTCAAATGGAAAGGGAGACAAATTGAGGATTCATCATGGCTAGCAAAGGAGGAGGTCAACTATCTTGGTTTTCCTCTGAATACCTAATACAAGATAGGGTCACTTCTCAAATTACCCCGGGTGTCTAATGGAGGAGCATCTTGGGTGTAAGGGAAATCTTGCATCTCCCAAAAATATTTTATTTTCAGTCTTTTCTATTTTAATAAGGACTAGTAGATAGGGTGGTTACTATTTATGGGAACTTGCTATTTTTAGTAAGTTTGTCATACAAGCTTGGAATGTTCTCATTTTCTATAGGAAGGCTCATTTTAGAGATATAAGCCTACCATAAAAGACTCACTACTCTAGCTTAAGTATTAGAGAAGTTATTTTGAATTTTTGGTGAAAAAATTGTAGAAAAATCTTCAAGCTCACCATTGGAGGCCTTAAAGTGCCCAAATGAGGTCCAAAAACTCAACAAAAGGGTGCTAGCATTATTCTAAGCCTATAGATTAGGAGCTAGCATTTTCAAAAAGTGGTTATAATAGCCAATCAGAGCAACAGTTTGTGAGTTATGGCCTTCAGAAGTTGGGCTACTGAGATTTCTAAAATAATTTATCAAAGATGTATTTGGCTGATTCTATGTGAATTGTTAGGGTCTGTCGGCCCTAAGTATTAAGTTTGAGCATATAGAACCTTCCTAGGTGTCATAAAATTGCCTATTTAAGAAAGGCTTGAACATTTTCTAAGCCAACTCTAGGTGATAGCTCATAGCACTCTCATGCAGATTACTGTAATGAAGGCACATATTTGGGTTAGCATATTGTAATTGAGAATTCTATAATTTTGCATTTGCAGCAATAATAAGAAGTCCATATTTGGTTTCTCGCATTTTCTATTGTTTCTTTGTTTTTGTTATGAGTTTATGGTATTAACAGGAGTCCCCTACATCAATGAACAAACTATATCATGCCAAAACTTTAAACATGTATCAAGAGTATACCATGACATAATAATGAAACCAACCTAACACCCAGGATAACATGTCAAATCAAATCATAAACAATATCTTTACAAGGAACCCCATTAGTCCTCAAGATGGAACTATCTCCACATACCATGAAGAAAAACCATCTCCACATACCATGAAAAACCATCTCCACACACCATGAAGATAACCAAGTGCACCATGTAAATGTCAAATACACTTTTATAGTAATAGGATCTAAGAAAAACCTCCAACATCTACAAACACTCAATCATTATATCAATGCCAGAAAAATCCCACTCAACCATGGCACCAAGTCTCCTATGGCATCATAAAATCCAAGTACCAAATGAAACCAAGATCTCCGAACCAAGAAGATACAAACCAAGATAGGAACTAATCTTGCACTCCAAGCTATCCATGACATCATGATGAAAAATAAAACCATCCTAATGGAGTTACAAGTAGGAAAGGTGGACTACTGAGAGGAAGGGGTGGGGTGTGGGCATGTGTGATTCAACAGTTAAAACATGAACAAATAAACTTTTCACCACTCATCCATCTCAAGCATTCAATAGATAAACTTTAAATAACATGAAAAATATAAATATGTAAACACATAATAAATCACACATTTGACACTTGATATGATTACCTATAAACCCTCCAAATAAGAAGGTAAAACTAGGGTGGGGGTGATACCCACAATTCTTTACTATTGCAGCAATAAAGTGTCACCAATTAAGGTTATAGTGAGTTGACCATGAGACATGATCTACCTTTTGAAAGGCCTACCCTATTAAAGGCTTACAAGGACTATTAAATCCCACCTTGTTAGAGGATTTCAACACTTTGTTGGACATGTTCTTGACTAAAGGACTTCAAAACATCCACTTGGAATGTCCCCCTATTAAAGGATTTACAATAGTTTGTTAGGACTACTCCACCTAGGAGATTTAACCAAAATCACTTGTTAGGATGTTTCAGCATAAATCTTGTGATTTTCTCTAATAGCTTGATTAAATATCAAATCTAAATCATGTCCTTCTTGATCCTCTCTTAATCTAATATGTCAATGATGTATCCTCTATCCTTTGTTCTTCTCTATCTAATTCTATAATTCACTCTCTTACAACTTCTAAGTCTACATGCAAACTTCACGATTCTCTCTCTTCAATTCTTTTCTCTCTCTCTCTCTCTCACACACACTCACACTCATAATGAAATTTAGGGTTTTGTCTTCCTTAAGAAGACTAGAAGACTTAGGGTTAGGCATGAATCTATGGCTGAGATTCATCCATTTTGTTGCTTAATTCTTCCCTTTTTCTGATTGGTTGCATGTAATTACATAGGGAATCTACATACAGATTCATCCTTACCTTGAAAAGATCATATTATTTTTTTAGGTCAGCTAAAAAGTGGTTTACGTAGTTGTTTGTGCAATCTCAAACAACTATGTCAAATTTGTGTTACTTGACACTTAAGGTTACCGATGCTCGACACAAACTGAAATTCTATCTCTGACTTGACACTTGAACTGCTCAACATCTACTATTTTCTCAACACTTGAATCACTTGGTATATATTGTTTTCTTGGCACTTAAGTGACTTAGTACATGAGTAACTCGACACTTAGTGCAACTTGACATAGTCTATATTTACATACTATACTCGACATATAATGCAAGTTTGACATGAACTTAATAAATGACTTAAGTGTGTTGACACTCAATTGTCAAAACCAATCTGAGATCAATAATCTCCCCCTTTGACATGAGTGTCAAAAACACTTATCTATACATAAAAAATCTATTCTTCTTGAGTATAATATATTCACAACTCAGCATATACAAAAATTCAAAATTTTCAAAATTCTTTAATAGAATATATACCTCAAAATTTATGATGCCCTTAAGTTAATGTGCCTATCTATTCTCTACTCTAAGTAATTCTATCTCTTGCTGATACTCTTTGTCTTCAAATATCCTGATACTCTTTATCTGATATGCTCTATTTCTGCTCTTTTGTTGGCTCTTTTTGTGATTTCTTCCCCTGTGGCTTTGCCTCCCCCTTTCTTTCTATCTCCCTCTTTGCACTTTTTTTTTCATCTCCCCCTTGCTTAATTATCTCCCCCATTTTATATAACCTCCCCCTTTTTGAGACTTATGTCAAAGGGTTTATACACTAACTGTGTTTTTGTCCAAGAAGGAATTGTGGACTTCCATTATGATTTTCAGAGCATCATCCCAATTGTCACATGCAACATCAAGTGACTTGATTTGGATGGCTATCTCTGCTACAAGGTGAACTAGACCATCTAATGTGGAAATATTAGGATCTTTCTTCATTAGAGTCTCTGCATATCCTAGTTCCTCATGGAGTATTTCCATATGAGGGGTCAGGGAGGCTTGAATGTTAAGCAACTTGGCTCTTATAGTAGCCTCTTCTACTATTAAGATAGGTAGTTGACTTTGTGATTGAAGCAATGAATAAAAATGCTTCTCACTTTGAGTTGGGTTTTGAGGTAGTTGCATACCTAATACTTTGAGATTTCTCTTTAGAATTAGAATTCTATAGCTAGTTTCTTGTGTGAAGAGTGTGGGATCACACAATTTTGTGTACAATGAGAATATATTCTCAAGTACCTTCTTCACTATCTCAATTTTTGTAGCCAATTGTACTTGTGCTAGTGCTATATCACTAAATATTTTCTCATTGACTTTTCCTTTAAATTTTCTTTCTGACCATTCCATGAGTTTTGCATTAGTATCTTGGTCTTCATCATTCACCTGATCCACAATATCTGATAGCTGTTCTAATATTGGATTGGATTCTTTAGGTGTAGGGAAACTAAAGGCTTCTAGAAAGATATCTTTTATTTCCTATAATACTTGCCTCCGCTTATACTCCTTTCTAAGTATTTCTTGATTTTTATTCTTTTCTAAGGCTTGTTGCATTAAACCTATTTGTTTCAACATAATGGTTGCATAGTCATATTTAAGTACCACTATTTATTCATCTAAAGTTACATCTCCATAGTGAATTACCTTTGCAACCTTGGATGAACTAGATCTTGGTGCTGAAATCTGCAGTCATAGAACTTTAGTGCTCAACTCCTAAAGGACTTTTGTAGGAGAGACAGATGTTGATAATGTGACCAATGCTTGTATGGATTCTTGCTCCTCCTTTGGTGTGTGCTTCTCTTCTAATCTCTCTTGATCAATGATGATTATTTGACTAACACCTTGTGTCTATGTGGTAGGTACATATGTATCTATCTATCCTATTTTATATTTCTCTTCTAATTCAATCTACTTCTTCTCAATAGTATCATCTTTTACAAGTGTGTCAACCTTAGTAGATGTATCTACTAGTGTTTTCATCAAAGGTTACACATGAGTAACTGAAGGGATGGTAGAAGGTGGTTCTTGAGTAATCACCTTGTCCCTTGTGATATCAGTCACTACCTTTTGGAACTTATCTACACTCACCAATATTGGTTGTTCACATAACTTTGCATGGAGTGTAGACTGATCCAATATCCTCTTCAAGTTATCTACTATTAAAGGATTTATGTTGTGAGGTGAAGCATCAAAAAAATCCTTAACAATAATTTTTTTTGTTGACATGTTTGTGTCATATGGGGTGTTGACACTTGACACTTCTGTGTCCTGCACACTTTTTTCCTTTTGTTGTTCATCAGCTATTGCCATGTCATCATCTTGTCTTTTAGGTTCTTCCCAAATAGTATTCTCTATCCTCTCATCTTCCTATATGTCATTATCATCTTTGTCACCATCCTTGCTATCTTGCTTATCCTCACTCTAATCATCCTATTTTTATTTAGAGGGATCAACCTCTCCTTGCTTCATAGTGGTTAACCCATAGATTAATTTCCAAATTTGAGTTGACTTCTTAACCACATCATCAATATTTCTTTGTAAAATGCTAAAGGCTCTATATCTAGGTGTAAACCTAGCTGCATACCTCTTCACTACCTTAGCAATCTATCCTTTTGTTCACTCTAGCATTACTTGAGCTAATTTTGACTCTTTTATTTGTTTCTCAAGATTTAAATAGTAATGACATCTATCTTCAACAATATCATATAGAATTTTGGGTATATTGTTGGTAAACTCAAGTGAAGTGTTCTTAAATTTGAACATTATAGCATACAATGCCTCTTCCACTAGATTCTTTTCATCTCTACTGAATTTATCAAAATCTAGATAAATCTACATTGTTCTTAACATTATCACACAAGTTTTTAAGATTAGAAAGTGGGGTATGACTTACCACTTTAAATTGACTAATGTCATGTAATTTTTTCTTTTCTTCATCTGAATTAGGTTGTGCAATGTACTTCCTCCTTTATTTCTTTTGCATTGGTCCTTCTTGCTTAGTCTACTTGGTTTTCTCCTTAGCCTTTTGTGTGGTTGATCTTGTGCTGGCTCTGGTGGTAGGAGCTTGTGGCTTTTCTAGGCTAGGCTTGAAAATTTTCTTTGCCTATGGTTTAGCCGCAGGTTGAGCCTTGGCCTTCATCTTCTTTGGTGCTGATTAGGCTGGTGCCTCTCTAATTTCCTCTTCCTCCTCGACACCTTCTTCTTCTTGATCCTTCTCATGACTTGGGTTAAAGCTAGAGGTTCTTGCACTTGTACCTATTCTTCATTCTCTTCATCATCTTCTACTTCCTCATCACCAAATTGGGCTTTAATTTTTCTCACCAATTTGTCCTTCTTCTTTAATGTAGAAGTTGTTTTAACTCAATTTCCACTTTAGACTTTATTATATCATAATTGTCAAATATTTTAGCACCTTTATCCATCTCCTTTGCTAGAAGTGCAGTAATGGCCTAGAGGTCTTAGCCATCTAACCCTAGATACTTGAGCCTAAATGTATGTGTAATCAATGTCAACAATGAAACATATGTCATTGTAGTGCTATTCTACTAAGAAAACTAATATCCTCAATCTTTGGTTCATATACTTCATAAAGTCTTCAAAATAACTTGTCATAATTGACTCAAAGTTCTCTCCCATTTGCTTAATATGCTCATTGATTTGGAAAATCATAGATCTATTGGTCTTCCATTAAATTTTGCCAAAAGATGGGAATTCATTTTGAACATAAAAGAATATACACACAAGGATTGATCCAAACTTACATTGAGAACTTTTTGTCTTTGTAATGGCACCTAGGTTTTCATTTATTTGTTGCAATTGAAGTTTTGCAAGATCATAGGTGTGATCTTTCTTAACAATTTTGTATCCAACATCAACTACTATGCAGGGCACATTGTTTAACCTACTTGATTTATAGAATTTGTGGGAAATAAATCTAACAACAAAATCAAGTAAAGGATCTATAATGGTTTCAATGGTCACACCATGCTTGTTATATTTTGCAACTGTATTTTCCTGTATTGCCTCTTTGAAGTCACTCCATAGGGTCTTTGGCCGATCTAGGTTTGGAAAAATTGTCATCCTATGGATATTACCTTTTGAGATCTTGATTGGTCCACCCTCTAACCAAAATCATCCATCATGAATTCTACTCATATCTATTTTGATCCATTCAGTTTTGAACTTCGTAGGGAAATCTTGGGCATGGGTCAAACCCTTTCTCTTCATAATCTTGAATTCTTCCTTTAGAACTTCATTTTCACACAATTTGTCACATGCCAATCTTATTTCCATGTCACCTATGGTTCCTACTTTGTAGTTGTAGCATTTCCTCACATCTTGAACCATTATTACTTTATGCAAGATCATCGATAATGCTCGTGCTGGGTCATTTTTATAGGAAACTTCTGGAATAGATTTGAAATCTAGTTTTTTAACTTCATTGCTAACTACTTGAACATCAAACACCTCATTCTCTTTCATAATTTTTAAACTAGAAGCCATTTCAACAAACTAAGGTTTATCAAATTCAAAATTGTGCAACTTGGCTTATGAAGAATACCTTTGAGATTTGATGTACTATTGCTCAATCATTGCTAGGATCCTTGCAAGTGCTTTGAACTAGTTTGTAGATCACTTCTTCACTCTACTTGTTCTTTCTTTGAATTTGTAATGACAAAAAATGAGATGAAAATTGACCTTATACCCTTCAAAACTCTGCAATTAATGTTTAGTTGTGTACAACTATAAAACTCGACATCAACACAATTACTATTTCATTCGGCATCTATAGAGACTTCCTTCACTTAGAAGCCACTACTGACTTGGCTCTAACTATCTTTGATCAGCAACTTGGCACACAATAATATTTACTCAACATCTATTGAGGACTTTTCATGTTCAGAAATATCATGAAACTTGAAGATTTTAATCTTGAATTTTCCATGAATTCTTGCATCTTAATTCATGCTAATGGAATAATTTTAGTGCTAATTTATTTTGGAACTAATGTATAATGCAACACTAATTTCTTTTGGAATTGATGTATAATGCAACACTTTAAGTATTAGTCGCACATACCTCTTATTTACTTAGTTTGATGAAATGTGACCAGTTGACCCATTGGGTGAAGTGATCCCCTCTCCATTTGATGTACTACCAACATCTTTCTTCTTCCATGTCTTGTTCATTTCGTTCTTGATGTGCTCAACATCTATCTTGCTTTTATCTTTATCATATTCACAACTTGGTGCCTTGGACCTAGTTGGACAATGCTTGCTGATGTGACTAGTCTTGTGATAGCTAAAACATGTGGTTTGACTCAACCATCTCTTGTAGATACCACTAAAGTGTGTTCTAGTGTAGTTTTTAGGTATATGACCATATTCCTAGCAATAGTGATAGCTATAACTAGTATTATAATCCTAGTTATAGAAGTTTTCATGGCTTTATACCTTTGTTGGCTTGCTTGATGACCATGTGGACTTGGATCTACATTCAGAGGCTCTATGTCCATACTTTTGACAATTTTAGTAGTGTCCTTCAAATTTTGGTGCATGCATGGTTCTAGTTCTGCATTCATGTGCCTGATGATAATGAGTCATATTTTTAGGCTTACCATTCTGATTTGCATTCTTGCTCCTACAAACATTGGCTATATGTCCTTTCTTACCATAATGGTGACAAGTAGGTTTAGAGTTCTTACCGTTATTGTTTCTTTCCTGAACAACTTTGGATGATTCTCCTTCTTTAGTACTTTTGTAGCCCAATCCTAATGTATCTCTACTAGATCTAGGGGCTTTTAGTAGTTGTTCAAAGTATTCGATGGCTTCATTTGGGTTGTTGAAACTTTTAGCAAATTCTTTTTCTCTTTTCAGGTCATTTTGTAGTTGTTCATTCTATAGCTTCAAAGTAGTCATTTTGATGTCCTTGACATTCAACTCATGATGGGCTTTCATTATTTGGCTTAAGATGTCCAATTGCATATTTGAGATCCTTGATAGCTCTATTGACTTTTTTGCCAATCTGTTTGCCAAAATTCTTTTGTTTTCTTCAATCATGGCCTTTTCTTCTATAGCTTTCTTCTTTTGTCTAGTCACCTCACATAACAATATAGCTTATGATTCTTGCTCCAACATGAGGTTTCTAACCTCTTCAGTTTGTGCTCTATTCTTTTCCATTAGATTTGCAATTGCTGCATTGAATTCATTGGATTTAGCATCTACAATTAGCTTTGTCATGCCAATCTTTTTGTATTGTGTGTCATTTTCTGCTATAGCATTCTCTTTCCTTCTCTTCAGGGAACTCTTCAAAGAATCTCTAGCTTTATTCAGTTGATGTAGTATGAGATGTATCTCAATCTCCTGGTTTTCAATGGTCTTTCCTAACTTGTAGAGTTCCATTTCAAGATCTTTCCTCTAAGTTGCAAAGCTTCTTCTTTTGAGAACCACACTTTGATACCAATTGATGGAATTACAAGTACAAAATGTGGACTACTGAGAGGAGGGGTGAATCAATAGTTCAAACATGAACCCATAAACTTATCACCACTCATCCATCTCATACATTCAATAGACATACTTGAAATAATATGCAAAATATAAACATGTAAACACATAAGCAATCACACATTTGACACCTGATATGATTACCCAAAAACCGTCCAAATGAGAAGGTAAAACTGGGGTGGGGATGATACCCACAATTCTTCACTATCACAACAATAAAGTGTCACCAATTAAGGTCACAATGAGTTGACCATGAGACATGATCTTCCTTATGAAAGGCCTACCCTATTAAAGGCTTACAAGGACTATTAAGTCCCACCTTGTTAGAGGATTTCACCACTCTATTAGAAGTTTGCCTAACTAAAGGACTTTAGAAAATCCACTTGGAATGTGACCTTGTGAAGGATTTACAATAGTCTATTAGGACTAATCTGGCTAGGAGATTTAACCAAAATCACCTGTTAGGATGTTTCAACATAGATCTTGTGATTATCTTTGATAGCCTAATTGAAGATTAAATCCATTTTTTTTCCTTCTTGATCCTCTCTTGATCTGATATGTCAATGTTGTATCCTCTATCCTTTATTCTTCTCTAACTAATTCTGTAATTCACCCTCTTACAACTTCTAAATCTCCATGCAAACTTCATTGTTATCTCTCTTCAATTATTTTCACACACACACACACACACACACACACACACACACACACACACACACACACACACACACACACACACACACACACACACACACACACACACACACACACACACACACACACACACACACACACTCATAATGAAGTTTAGGGTTTCATCTTCTTTAAGAAGACTAGAAGACTTAGGGTTAGGCATGAATTTGCAACTGAGATTCATCCACTTTGCCGCATAATTCTTCCCTTTTCTTGATTGGTTGCATGTAATTAAATAGGGAATCTACATATAGATTCATCCTTATCTTGAAAAGATCATATTCTATCTTCAGGTCAGCTAAAAAATGGTTTACATAGTTGTTTGTACAATCTCAAACAACTATGCTAATTTTTTGTTACTCAACACTTAAGGTTACTGATGCTTGACACATACTAAAATTTTGTCTCTAACTTAGCACCTGAACTACTTGACATCTATTGTTTTCTTGTAACTTGAATCACTTGGCATGCATTGTTTTCTTGGCACTTAAGTGACTTGGCATATGAGTAACTCAGCACTCAGTGCAACTCGACATAGTCTATATTTACATGCTATACTTGGCATATATTAAAAATTTGGCATGAAATTAATAAATGACTTAAGTGTGTTGACACTCAATTGTCAAAACCAATATGAGATCAATAGAATCAACCAATGCATCAAACCATCAAAGTACTCAAAGTGCACATCATGAGCTCCTCAAAAGAAACTAAATAACCATTATCCTCAACCAAGAAGATATACCACCATAACCAAATCAGGAATCCAAGCCAATGAACATAAAGGATGTACCTATTTATCCAATTATTTCATGCCAAAATCTAGGGCACTATGATCACATCCATGAACTAAGAAACTAACTCTCAAAGTGTCCAACCTATCAGCATAAAATAGTCAATGACAATCCTCCAACATGACTGTACATGGTAACAATATCTCATCCCTTCTACATGAATAAAATTTAGTAAATCATGTGACTTAGGGCATATGCAACCCAAATCCAAGCCACCAATCTAAATATGCATCAATAATTAAAGATCAATGGGTAAAGGCAACCCATTACCAAGCTATAAATGCAACCTATAAGTGTAGATCGCTTACAGTATTGCACAACTTTTAGACCCAAAAAGTCATCATACATATCCAAACTAAACACTGATAACCATATCATCATGAGACCAATCTAAAATAAGAACTAAGTATAGAATGACATCAAACCTTAAATCTCCAAAATATACAATATCATAAACTCACAGTGTTAGAATATTCAATATATATGATAAACTATTCAGATCAATATATCACCAAACAAATTATGCCAAACCTACACCAAATCTAATCAATTTGTAGATCTCTTCAAGAGCTTTCCATTGACTACTCAAAGTTCAAAATATGACTTTGTATGCCCAAGATATGCCCTAATTTGTACTCAAAATAAATAATATCTAAATTTTAGGCTCTTAAAACCTAACAAAATATAAAAATCATAGAACCAAACCTACACCAAGTTGTAGTGCTCTAAGTTAGCTTTTAAATGCATATAAGAAGTCCAAAATCTAATATTCTGAGAGAAAGTTATGACATTTTTACCATTTTCACTACAATTTTTTTTTATGATGAAAATTCCAATAGGATTAAATTTGACAGCCATCATGGGTTGAAACTAAAAAACTCTTTCAATTCCTTTGAACATGGCCAAACTAGGGTATATTATATATCAAAATTTATGGAAACATCAACCTAGATCCAATGGTGAGGTATATTTTTACCTAGGAGGTCATTTCTACAAGGTCCCCCTAAAACCCTCTTTTAAATGAAACATCCAAAAAATTCATTTGTCTAGCAATTTCACTTGTCCAAAATCTACCTTCATCCCATCATAACAACAAAATCAAAAGCCTCAGATCTTTAATAAAAAAAACTCATATATCTTTCCCTTTCTTTTATCCTCTCATTCATTCCCATGGATTCAATCTAGGGTTACAACAATAAAACCATAGCTTTGATACCACTTGTAAGAAAATTTGCAACAAAGAATATAATTGTTTCCACATAACTCATAATAGATCTAAAATAAATAAATAATTAAAATCCACATACAAGAGAATAGACAACATACCCACAAAAATGTGACACAAGATATACCCTGGGAAACCTTCATTGAGAAAAAAAAAAAAACCAGCCTCCAAAAGCATCCATCAGCATGTATTATTGAAGAAAAACACCACTGCAATACAACCATGGAAGCCTTCAAAGCCATAGCCACAACCAAGCAATCCATGTAAACAAACATGAATATACACATCCTATGCCATGCTTCAGACCTTCACAAATGCTTCCTCGACTAACCTGTCAAGTCTTGTCTCGCGTGACTCTTTCCCTTTTTCTCTTTTGTCTTGTCACACAACAACTATCCTTGTGGCTACTTATATAGTAGCAAGTCCCACAAAACTACCGAGTGGTATTACATAAACCATGTGCTACCTAACCCATTGACCCTACATTTAATATTAGAAATTTAATTCTTTTCGCCAATATTAAATAATTACATGAAATATTATCACAATGTTACAATACAACTCATCAAGTATGTCCCATGGGAATATCTAAGTGTTGCATGTCCATCTAGGTGCAACATTACATAGCAAAACAAATAAATATAATATAACAATATTATGCAATGTGTGTAACACCCATTATGTCAATAGTGGGCTTGATGTGATGTGAGGGCTAGAATCAATCTAAGACTCTGTAGGATGTTGCTTATGTCTCTTCTCCTTTATCCTAGAAGATGGCCAAGCTACTAATGCATAAGTTTGTGACCATGTAAGAGAATCTAACTAAGAGAGCTTAGCTTTCTCTCTAGTCAAATGATTACAAAAGACATAAAAGGATGGCATGGTAAATCTATTACCCAAAACATCTTTGGTGGAATAGAAGGTAGAAGAAAAAATATGAAAAATTTCCATGAAGCTTAGAAAGAATTAGGTAAATGCACTTAGTGTCAGTCTTGGTTTTTCCACAACCCTATAATAAAGATATCTATTGTTTGAACTTCATCTAAAATCCTCAATGGATAGAAAAAATTCTAGTACAAGAGAGGTAAGCTCTACTTTAATCTGAAGTGCCTTAACCTCATTCACTATTCCAAACTAGCCATCAAGCTTGGTCCACATAGCTAGAGGGGTTTGCACCCATCAATATGAAACTATAGACTATCAAATATATGTAAAGAAATCAACCCCATTGCCTTGTCCATCTTATTCTTGTGTTGCACAACCTCAAAATCCCTGTGTAAAAATAGTTGGACTGCACCTAAACAAGATCACAACCCTTTTGACCAGAGAAGACATGTCATCGAGGACTTGCATGTTTGATAGTTATGAGGGGTCAGAAGTTCTAGACAAGAAAAGCTCTTGTCCATTGTTTTAGAAGGTGTTGGATTTTTTTTTGAAAAATTTATGGTTGACTAATGTAAATAATAGAAACAATAATATAAAACACCCCCCACAATACAAAAAATTGAACCCTAGCCACTAGAAGAAATGTGTAAATAAGAAGAAAGAAAAAAAGCTTCAGTTTGAGAATCACATGAAATTTGAGAAATAATAATGAAAATAACAAAGAATATAGCTAGGGCTCAAGAAGATATTTTCAATGCTTCTTTTAGATAAGAAAATAGAGCTCAAATGAGCAAGTTATTCCCCCTAAAAGATAGAAGGCATCACCTAACTTAGATCAAAAAATAGGTACTAAAATGGGAAAAAGTCCAAAAATACATTCACCATCATCTCCATCTCTGAATCAGATTTCTTTCACTTCTTTTGGATTGTAGAAAACACCTATGTATGTTGAAGTTAGAGAAAAAAGACTGCCAAGGCCTCCAGAAGGCTAGTATTATTATTATTATTTATTTTATTTTTAAAAATAATAATAAATTCTGATCACTGCTAGTGGCATCACTTAGGTGGCATGTTGGTGTGCTATTGGAGGTGGGTGGGGTTGGGGTGTTGCATTGACCATGAGCAGTTCCACTGTGGTTAGTAGACTGTGGCAATGGCCATTACGATTAAAAAACAATCTTTTTTTCTTCTGATTTTGCAATATTCTCCACCTCATAGCATGTGCTAGAGGTCATACGACCATGGTATGCAATTTTATTTTTGCCTCCTTAGTCAACATTGTCCAAAATTAAAACTTTTAATATGAAAATGGGGGTTTTGATGCCTTCTGAATCCAATTGTGAGGTTTTTTCAGCCTTGAAGTGCTCTGAAAGGAAGAGACGTCCTATTTCCATAGAAAATTTCCAAATAAGGTAGAACTATTCTATCAAACCCTTGTTCTTCTTTTTCTCCAAATAAGTTCAAGCTATAGTAGGTCTGGCTTTGATACCATGTACTTTTTGATCAATACAAATCCATAAAAACCAAAGAAAACTTACATCAAAGAACCTATCACAAAGAAGAAAAGATAAAGAAAAGGCAAGGGATTTGCTCTGAGAATATGGAAAATTCTATTATCGGACTGAAAAGATGAGAGATATTTACAAAAGATCAATTCCTATAGAAGAAGATTAGGAAACCTAAATGTTAGAAATGTTTACAATAACACAAGGGGGGGTGATTTAGTTACTCAAAATCCTTGAGTACCACTTGAATAATTAAACACAAATACTCATTTTTCTAATTGTCCTACTGTTGATTTGTCTTTATTGTAAAACTATCTTAAACATAACTTTCTTTGCATAATGAAAACATTATCGAATGTAAAACATATAAAACATTCAACACATATTTGACACTAGGATTTAATATGGAAACCCAATTTGGGAAGAAAACACTAGCAACATGTCACTATTTTTTTTACTCTTTTGAAGTGAGCCCTATTAGGAGCCAACCTTGTTAAAAGTTACAAAACACATTGTTAAATGTGACCTTATTAAAAGATTTAATCACCCTGTTAGAAGTGGCATTGTAAGATGACTTTGATCATTCCATTTAGAATATCACCTTGTTAAAGTATTTACACATACTGTTAAGTATTCATATGACTATTAGGTCAACCTCTATTAAAAGGATTTCATTACAAACTATTTAGAATTATTAGAAAGAAAACAATAGGTTTCAATTGGTGATCACAACTCACTTTTGTAGGTTCAGATCTCTATTTGTTCCTTATGCTGACTCACTGATAAGCCTTCAATTGTCATCTCTAATATTGATTCACTTGAAAATCCTTCAAGTAATTAGTTTGTTCTTCTCAACAAAACTTAAGCCTTCTACTCAAATTCACTTATTGATATCAACATCATCTCTACAAGCTTTCTCCTTGAACTTCACATTGACACACACTTGTGTACTTCTAGTCCACCACTATTTGTATACCTTTCATACACATACACACATTCCCTCAATAATTTGTTCAGCTATGTACCTCTTTAAATAGGAAATTTTGGCTTTATCTTTTTCCATCACCACCATAGATCTTAGGGTTTACGATAAGGTTCAACTTGATTCAACATATCTGTCCATCTTCTTGATCCTCCTCTAGAATCTATCTATTAGATCTTTACCTAATCCTCTCCTTGAATTTAATGATCCAAATCATCAATCTTTTCTTCAACATAGTTTACATCTCTGAAGAAATAAAATGTGTTAGCTTGATCTCATGATTTCCTTGAATTCATTCTCATACTATCACTCAAGAATCTCTAAATTTTGATACTTGATCATTACTAAATTAATCAATCACTATAATGCTTTATAGCTCAAAATCAACTATCTTTCTTGGTTGATGCTAATGCTCAGTCAAAACTAATTGTAGCTTGGTTGACACTAGCATCATTTAGTCTTCTTTAGCTTCTTGCTCTTTTGCTTGGCTTGGCTTAGCTTTCTTGACATAAACAATCACTTTTCTTTATCAAAGTCTATCTAATCAAATTTTCATTGTAACTTCCTTTTCATAACTTCAACCTTTCCTTTAGGTGCTATTGTTATGATCAACTTCTCAAATCCTCTTCATCAATCAAATAGATATGACATTTAGATTAGGTAGCAATATGTCTTATCAATAGATTTGACATCAATGACAAAATAACAATTGTTCCAATTGTAAGTTTCCAACACTAAAAGGGAAACCCTAAGAGGTAAATGATACTTAATAATTACTAATTAATTATTAAATGGAAATGAAAGTGCATAAAGGGAAATCTTAAGAAGGGAGTAAAGTTAATTAAATAAATGAAATGAAATTAACCTTTTACTCTAACAGACCAGAGGTAATATTTTTCAATTAAATCCTTTCAAGGTGAGTTTATTTATTGCTAGGATCAATGAGAATTGGTTGTGGAATAAAAGGTTTTGTCATGTAAACTTTGATAACAAGTTTAGAATAAGTAACTCTAATACAATCAAAGATTTTCCTAGAATTATAAATCCTACTAACATGATGTAAAAAAAGTGTGTAATGGGAACATAAAAAAGGAATATTTTTTAGAAAAAAAATGTTTTTGCTAAAGGAAAGTTGTATTTGGTGTGTATAGATCTATGTGGTCCTACAAATACAAGACTGTACTATGGCGATAGATACTTGATTATTTTTGTTGATTATTATTATGAATAATATGAATTTATTTTCTAAGAGAAAAGTTTTAAGCCTTTGATAATTTAAAGATTTATAAAGATAAGGTAGAGAATCAATTTGGATTAGAGATAAACTACTCAAGGTAAGATAAAGGAGGATAATTTACATCTAATAAGTTTAATACATAATATGAGGAAAATGGTATTTCTAGATAGACTTTATCCCCTAGGAAACCACATAAGAATGGTGTAGCAAAGAGAAGGAATAGGAAAATCCTTGATACAACAAGAACCATGATGCTCAAAGGAAAGGTGCCACATGTACAGTTTAGAGAAGTAGTAAACACTATACTGTACACCTTGAATAGAGTTAAGATAAGACATGAAGTAAGAAAAACCTCTTATGATATTTTGTTAGGTCATGTGCCTAAAGATAAGTACTTAAGAATTTTTAGAAGAAAATGCTACATTATGAGAGATGATGAGATAAGAAAGTTTGATCATAGAAGTGATGAAAGGATATTTTTTGGATATTACACTAAGAGAAAAGTTTACAGATGTTATAATCTAAGATTAAAAAAGATTTTTGAGAATGAAAATGTAAGGATTGATGAAATATTTCAAGTACAAGAAATAACATTTGATAATAAATTAGATGAACAAGATAATCAGGCTAGGACTAGTTAGAGCTGGAATCAAATTCAAAATCAAAATCAAAATAAAGAGAGAGCAATTCTTTGATATTGATAATGGGATCAATGTACATATTGAAGAACCAAGGGACAAGTAGAGAATACCAAAGTATGCATGTTCAAATCATTCAAGTGATCATATTATAAGAAGTGCAAGTAGCAGTGTAATTACTACAGATAGAATTAGTAATGAATTATGTTTGATTTCACAAGTTGAACCTAAGAGCATAGATAGAGCATGTAAACATGAACTATAGGTGAATGCAATGAAAAAAGAGTTAGAACAAATAAAAAAATAATAACACATGGGAATTGGTTCCTAGGCCTAAAGGGAAAATGTTATAGGAACTAAATAGGCATTCAAAAATAAGATGAATGAACAAGGTCAAATCATGAGAAACAAACCAAAGTTAGTATCTAAAGGTTACTCTCAATAGAAAGGTATTGAATTGGAGGAAATATTTTCTCTTGTGGCTAGAATAGGAGTAAGATTATTTTTAGCATATCTACAACTGCAAGACTAGAAAAAGGTGACAATGCATATCAAAGGCAACCACAAAACCTCAATAACATATACAAAAAATCCTAGTCTACCATGAAAACCATTTCAAATGAAAGTTTAAATAAATTCATGAAAACACGATATCCCTTCAAATGTAACTCTCATGTTCTCCTTTCTTCTCCATGGTTGAAGTTGATGTAACTCCCAATTTCCAAGGTGTACCTACAACTTAAAAGTAACATGACATGATATGATGATGACAAAATGACAAGATATCAATAATACTAGGAAAATGTGGTTAGCCAAAATAAGTGCATAAGAGCTCAATTTATCAAGTTTGGGAGTCAAATGAAAGAATTAGAAATGAATGTGCAAATTGGAAGGATGCCATAGTCAAATTGTGAAAATTGGAAATTGTGTTATGAAATGGAAAATTATGACAATGTGTAAGAAAATGACATAGAAAAATGTAAGAAAAGGGTTAGGGTAAAGTGTAAGAAGAATGAATTGAAGGTGTAAGAAGAAATGAAAAGAAAATGTAAGAAGTTGTAAGCTAGAAAATAGGATAATATTGTCAGAAATCTATCGAGAATGTAAGATTTTGAGAGAGGGGATGAATCAAGATCTTCAAAAAATTTACCACTTCAAACATAAACCATACTTAAAATTAATTCACCACACATATCAACCTTAACCTTAATCATGCATCATCATCTAATAACATGTAACATCATATCTACCATATAATTAAATGAATAAAATACATAAACAAGTAATCAACACATAAAATAATATTTGGTTATGCAAAAACACTTCAAGGCAAAGGTAAAACTATGGTGGGTTGACATCCACAAAATCTTCACTACGACAACAATAAATTTCCTATTAGGGCTAGAATTTTGATCACTTCTTATGATCTACCCTATGAGGGGTCTACTCTATTAACAACTTACAAGATTGTTAAGTCTACCTTGACTGAAGGATTTAAACTTCATAATTAAGTGAGCACTATATTAATAGATTTACAATAGGCCTATTGAGACTACTTTATTGATAGATTCACCTGATACACTTGGTAGAATGTAACAGTACAATGATCATTAAGTATGAATTGAAATGATAATAAAAGATCTTCTCCATCCAAACTATAATCACATCTCTGGGTTTAATCTGCAATATCTCCTTAGTACACTACTCGGTCACCTTACTCCTTCATAACTCTTAACTCACAAATTCACCTTTAGCTTCACATTCATGTTGTTGGAAGCATGAATGTTAATGATACTTCTATGGGGAAGTATTGTACAAATATTATTAGATAATTATCATGATGATATTTTACATTCATGATTGTGTTTGTGATTGATGTCAACATAGTAGTTTTCTATGGTATCTAATAGAAGAACAATGTTAAAGATCAAGTTGGTATAGACATATCATTGAGAATTTTCACTAAGTGAGGTTAAAAGAAGATACTACTAAGTTTCTATTATATGTAGCTAACCTCAAAAGCATAACATATTAAGTTTGGAAGAAGTTAAGAAAGTCTTGGTGAAGATTGTTATGAGATAGAGTTTACAAAAGCATGTTCTAGTAAACTTGTTATATCTCTTAGTAGAATTTTTATTCTAAGAAGCAAGGTTAAAGACATGTAGAAGACATGTTGGAGATGACATGGTCAAGATTTCTCATCATCATATTAAACATACAAAAATATATTAAAGTTACATGGAAAAAGATTACTGTTATCACTAAGTGTAATGTTTTCTTAATGATGTCCTATAATAAGTAATCGAGAAGGTGTAATAGCCAACTCATAGAATTGTTTTATGAAGTTGGTATAAAGTAAGAAAAATTTCCTTTATTAGTTTAAAAGAATCATAAAGAGTGGACTGTGAAGATAAGAAGAGAAGAGTGAAGTTGGAGAAAACTTCATTATTGAGGTTTTGTTGTGAGATTTGAGGTTTGATATTTAGATCAGAGGTTCATGACCTAGTCTACAAGGTCTAATAGTGATTGGTCTAGTTGAAAGGATAGAGGAAAGAGGTTAAAGCATAGTACAAACAATTACTCTGCATGGAATAGTTGAGATATCAGTTGGATAGTGAGTTTAGTGGTCTTTGCCTAGAAGCTATTTGTACAATGGGTCCTTCTTCCTTCTACAACTCCTAACAGGGCTGGAACAACTTCTAATAGGGTTGGAATCTCTTAACAGGGATTCAAAGTCTCCTAATAGGGATTCTTATGTAGTAAATATGCTTATAGACTCCTAATAGTGTCCATCCTCTAACAAGGAATATATATCAATACATCTTTGTGGGCATCATTCCCACTAAAATTTTCCCTCTAATTAAGGGTTTCCCTAATTAAAAAATCTAGTATAATTGTGTATGTGCATCTTTTTATGGTTGTTTTTTAATTTGATTGGATGGTTAAAATTAATTAAGGTTGATAAATGTTTTAATTGTATAACTATTCACCCCTCTCTCAGTTATCTTGGTGGACTATTATTTCTAACAATTGGTATCAGAGCATTAGGTCCTTGATGAATAAGTTTAATAGCTTTGGGAGATCAGTGGTGAATTAATTTAGTAAAGATAGTCTTAAATTTGATGGAAGAAATTTTGATGCCTAGAAGATGGAGCTTCTTGGTGAGAGATCAAAAGTGTGTACATAATTAAGCATTGAGTTTTTAGATAGAGGCACAAGTAAAGATAGATCCAGATCTAAAGAAGACATGAAGATCAAGGAAGGTATTGATATGCTTATGAAAAGAGAACAAGAAGGTATGACATTTTTTTCTTGTTGGACATGTAATGAGTTTGGTCATTTTTCATCTACATGCCCTAAGAGAATAATAAAAATTAGAAAGAGTTCTCTTTCTAATGAAGATGAATAATTTAATGCAAGTATGGAAAGATTCTTGAATGATTATGATGATAAGAGTGAATTGAAAAAGGAAGTATTAGAAGAGACAACTTTGGTAACTATTATTGATGAAAATTTTTGTACTAAAGAGAAGATGATAGATTATAATTTTGATGAAGAAGAGGATAACTTTAGAAATGTTAGATAGAATGATGAAGTATTCTTTGAGACTAATAATGATTTGTAGAATGACGGTGAGCTAAGGCAGGATCATAGTTCATAACCTACGTTAGAGTTAAGAGTTGAGATAACAACTCCTACTTTTGGTAAGAATATGACAAAAAATCATCCACCAGAGTAGATCATCAGAAGAAGAGATAAATGTGTGATGACAAGAAGAAAAATAAATGAAGAACTAGGTTTGATATCTCAAGTATAACCAAAGAATGTAGATGAGACATGTAAGGATGACTATTGGAAGCAAGATATGAAAGAAGAATTAGACTAGATAGTGAAGAATGACACATGAGAATTGGTCCCCAGACTAGAAGACATGAATGTGATAGGAACAAAATGGGTATTTAGAAACAAGATGAATAAGCAAGGTGAAGTTGTAAGGAACAAAGCAAGATTGGTATGTAAAGGTTACTCATAGCAAGAAGGAATAGACTACGATGAAACCTATGCTCTTGGGGCAAGAATAGAAGTAGTAAGGTTATTCTTAGCTTATGGAACATATAAGAAATTCAAAGTGTATCAAATGGATGTCAAGTCAACATTTCTAAATGGAGAACTTGAAGAAGAGGTATACATAGAACAACCTAAATTTTTTCATTTAATAGATGACAAGGACATGGTATGAAAATTAAAGAAACCATTGTATGGCTTAAAACAAGTACCCAAAACTTGGTATGCAAGGTTGGAAAAAACATTTGACAAAACTTGGATTTAGCAAAGGAATGACAAATTGTAATCTATACTAGGAAGAAATAGATGATGGATTGATAATTTTGGTAATATTTTTTGATGATACCATATTTGGAGGAAATGATGATGAAAGTCACAAGTTTGTAGAAGAGATGAAGAGGGAACTTGAAATGAGTATGATACGAGAGATGAAATATTTCTTAGGATTATAGATTGTGCAAGATAAAGAAGAAATCTTTACTTCTCAGACTAAGTATTTGAAAGATTTTCTGAAAATATTTGGTTTGGAAACATGTAAACCAGTTGGAACACCTATGGTAACTGGACACAAGCTATGTAAAAAGGAGGAGACACCAACTATTGAGTAGAAGAAATACATATCTATGATTGGAGGATTGCAATATCTAACTCACACAAGGCCAGATATAGAAAATGTAGTTGGAATTGTTGCAAGATTCCAAGTTGATCCTAGATAGTCACATTATGTAGTAGTTAAAAGGATATTTAGATATCCAAAGGGAACACTAGAGTTTAGATTGTGGTATGACAGATCTAATGATTTCACTTTATATGATTAAGATAATTGGTTAGGTAGTACAAATGATAGAAAGAGCACCTGTGGTGGAGCTTTCTTTCTTGGAGGAAGATTGGTATCTTGGTTAAGAAAGAAGTAGGATTGTATCTCACATAGTACAACAATGATAGAATATGTTGTAGTAGAAAACAATTGTAATCAAGTTGTTTAGATGAAGCAGATGTTGAAGGATATAAGGATAAAATTTAGTGAATCTATTTTCATACATTGTGATAAAACAAGCATAGAGAATATGTCAAAGAATCTAGTATTGCATCCTAAGACTAAGCACATTTCTATCAAGTATCACATGTTGAGAGAGAAAGTTGTAGAAAAGGAAATCAAATTGGATTATGTAAGAGCCAAAGAGAATATTGTAGATATTTTCACCAAGTCTCTTCCCAAAGAGACTTTTGAGTATTTGTGAGGTATTTTACGGGTTATGCCCCTACCTACATTAGAGTAGATGATGCAATAGTGCATTAGTCTAGTGACACAGAACACTATTATTTGTCTAGACTGAATACTGATGCTTCTTTTATAGAGGAGTATCTGCAATGGAAAGAGTCATCTAGGACACTCGATAGATCTTGTTTTGAATAGTATCTTTGGACACTTGAGTAAGTCAGAGATAGTTGTTGTTAAGATTGATGGTTGTTGAAACTTTTTTTGACATTGATGTCAATATTGGAGAGATTACAACATAAAAAATAGTTTGATATAGAGTACATTGAAGGGAGGGACTATAGTTTGATATAGAGAACATTGAGGTATATCAATGGGGGAGAATGATTAATGAAGAGGATTTGAAAAGAAAGGATAACAATCTTTAATATTGGTAATTTTGGAGATATATATTTTTCATCTATGTTTCTATCAATGCCAAAGGGGTAGATTGTTGGGAGCATGAATGTTGATGATAATTCTATGGGGAGTATTATAGAAACATTATTAGATCATTATAATGATGATAAGTTACATTCATGATTGTGTTTCTCATTATGATGTAGGAGCATCCTGGGTGTAAGAGCAATCTTGCATCACCCAAAAATATTTTCTTTTCAATATTGTCTATTTTAATAAGGACTAGTAGACAGGGTGGTTACTATTTATGGGAACTTGTTATTTTTAGTAAGTTTGTCATACAACCTTAGAATATTCTCATTTTCTACAAGGTTCCTTTTAGAGTTATAATCCTACCATACAAATCTCATTTCTCTAGCCTAAGTATCGAAGAAGTTATTGTAGATTTTCAATGGAAATATTTGCAAAAAAATCTTTAGGCTCACTATTGGAGGCCTTAGAGTGCCTAGATGAGGTATGAAAACTAAACAAAAGGGCACTTATGCATTTGTGAAGCTATAGTTCAGGAGCTAAAATTTCTAAAAAGTGGTTATAATAGCCAATCAGAGAAACAACTTGTGAATTATAGCCTTTCAAAGTTGGGCTACTTGAAATATCTAAAATAATTGTCAAAGATGTATTTGGCAAACTCTATATGTATTGTTAGGGTTTGTCAACCCTAAGTATTAGGTTTCAATGTCTACAACCTTCCTAGGCAGCATAAAATTACCTATTTAAGAAAGGCCCAAACATTATCTAAGATAGCTCTAGGTGGTAGTTCACATCTTAAGCTTGCAAATTACTATAATTAAGGCACCCATATGGGTTAGCATTTTGTCCTTGTGAATTCTATAATTCCAAATTTGTGGCACAAATAAGAAGTCCATATTTTGTTCTTGCATTTTTTTTTGTTTCTTTATTTTTATTATGAGTTTATAGTTTTAAGAGGAGCACCCTTCATCAATTTGTATTAGAGCTAGAGTTCTTGAGTGTGTGGAAAGATCATCGACTATGAGGTAGTTTGCACCAAGACCATGGTTTGGGCTAAGCATGTAGGACGATCACTAATAGTGAGGTATTTTGCACTAGGGTTTTAGTAGAAGTGTGAAAATGGCTCCACAAATAGAGCATGGAAAAAGAGCTATAGGTGTTACACCTAGGGGTTTTCTAGCCCTCCAAAGAAAAATACAAGCATTGGAAGAATAAATGCATAGAGGAATAAATATTCTTGTAAGAGATGAAAGAGAGAATTAGGATGAAGTAGAAGAAAATTTTGAAGAAGAGGTAGTTCTAAACCTAGAGGAAGATAGGCTTTTAACGACCATCTCCAAGATTAGAAAAAGACCTAAGTTTGAGGTTCCCACTTTTTCAGGAAATCTTAACCTAGAGGAGTTGATTGATTGGATCAATGAACTAGAGGAGTACTTTGAGTATGAAGATATTGAGGATCTTGATAGGGTCAAGTTTTTGAAGGCAAAACTGAAGGGACATGCAAAGATCTGGTGGCAAGAGGTTCAGTTGGAGTGAAATAGAAAGGGAAAGGAAAAAATCACAATATGGGAATGGATGATAGCTAAATTAAAGGAAAAATTCATTCTCATGGTTTATGAGCTTGATCTATTGAAGAAAATGCAAGGTTTGAATCAAGTAGAAAAATTTGTTCAAGAGTATACCGAAGAGTTCTATCGAGTTCTCATTAGAACTAGCCATGTAGAAGCTGATAAGGAGAAAGTGGCTTGTTATTTTTATGGATTAAGGCTAAGTATTTAGGATGAGTTGAGTCTAGTTTGAATGAAAAATATTGAGGAATGCTAGTTTTCCCTAAGAGTTGAGGAGAAATTGAGTAAGAAGTTTGACAACAAGAATAACAAAAGAGGTTGCAGTAGAAATTTGGTGGATGATCTTATCGTTAAAAGAATAAGGATGAGGCTAGAAGTAGTAGTCAGAACCATTGGGGAAACAATTCTAATCATTTCCATGATCAAAATAGTAGAGATCAGAGAGGAAGAGGCAGAGGATAATGATCTAGAAGAGGAGGCTTCTATGGGAATTTTTTCACTGTGAAGAAGAAGGGTATAGACCATTTGAATGTTCCCAATACCAAGGAAGGATAGATCAAAGAACACAAGGCCAAGCTAGAGTTGCACATGTTGATGAAGATACTAGATCCTCACATTGTGAAGATGCTAAAAGAGGAGAAGTCCTAGTTAACAAAAGAGTTCTAGTGAGTGGTGAGAATGAACTTGATCAAAGGAGTTTGTTTTGTAAAAGGTGCAAATGTGAAGATAAGTGTTGTGATGTGATCATTGATGGTGGAAGTACTAAAAATCTAGTGTCAAAAATTATGGTCACCAAGTTGAAGCTGAAGAGATAGAAACACCCATTTGCATACCATATTTCTTGGGTGCAATATGACCACAAGGTCATGGTCAATGAGCAATACTCAGTGAAGTTCAAGATTGGAAGCTACCAAGATGAGGTACTTTGTGATATCATACCTATGGACATATATAATATGCTACTTGGTAGGTGATGGAATTTTGATAGGCATGCTATATACGATGGGTGAGAAAATACCTACACTCTGACCAAGGATGGAGTGAAACATAAGTTGAGTCTATTGAAGGAGAAAGAAGAAAAGGTATGTAGTGCTGCTAGAATATGTTTTGTTGATAAAAAAGAGTTTTCCAAAGGTATCAAGCATGAACATATGTATTTTTCTATAATTCCTAAAGATAGTAAAAAAGAAGTAGAGGAGGTACCTGTAGAGGTTGTAGATATGTTGGGAGAATTTTCATATATTGTATCAGATAATGTACCTGATAGATTGCCCCCAATGAGGAAGATCAGTCACTAGATGGATTTGATTCTAGGAGCTAGTTTTCCAAACAAGGAAAAACACATAATGACACCATCAAAAAGTGAAGACTTGAACAGAGAAGTTCATGAGTTGTTGTAGAAGGGGTTGATTTGAGAGTCCAAGTCCATGTGTTGTACTAGTCATATTCACACAAAATAAGAATGGAGAATGGAGGATGTGCACAAAATCTTGCACTATCAACAAGGTCACAATCAAGTACATATTTCCATTTTCAAGGATGGATGATATTATGGATTGTTTGAGTGGAGCTAAGTATTTTTCAAAGATAGATCTAAAGAGTGGATACCATCAGATTCACATCAAAGAAGGTGATGAGTGGAAGATTGCTTTCAAGACAAAAGAAGGATTGTTCAAGTGGTTAGTCATGCCTTTTGGGCTAGCCATTGCACCAAACACTTTCATGTGGCTCATGAATGAGGTACCTAAGGAATTTTTGGGTAAGTTTGTTATTATTTACCTAGATGATATTTTGATCTTTAGTAATACATTGGTGAAACATTTGATCCATATTTGCAAGGTGTTTGATAAGTTGAGGGAAGAAAAATTGCTAATAAACCTAAAGAAGTATAGTTTTGTAAAGGAGTTGGTGTACCTGGGATTTTGGTCTCAACAGAAGGTCTAAAAATGGACCTAGAAAAAGTGAAGGCTATCCTTAAATGGCTTACTCCAAGGAGTGCGATAGAGGTAATATCTTTTCATGGATTGGCTAGTTTTTAGAGAAAGTCCATAAGATTTTTTAGCAATATTTGTGGACCTTTGATTGAAATAATGAGAGGGGACAAGAAAAAAATTATGTGGACTATAGGAGTAGATATGAGTTTTAATATGTTGAAACAGAAAGTTACCGAGCAACCTATTTTAGCAATTCTTGATTTTAACAAGGTATTTCAAGTAGACTATGATGCTAGTGGTACTACAATAGGAGTTTTTATGAGTCAAGAAGGTAGAACTATTGCTTACTTTAGCGAGAAATTGAATAATTCCTATTGAGTAATCATTTTTGCATGATGCTTAATGACAAGAATCCTTTTGAACTCCTCTCTTGAAAAGCTAATCTAAGGAACAACTCAAAGATGTTCTAGGTGATCTTGCAACGTACTAGAATCCACTTAGTTGAAGATAAATGTGAATGTTTACAAGGAGGCCTTTTTTGGTTCAAACAATTTAGATAAGATGTAGTATCTTCTTGCTATTTCAAACAAATAAAACACACACAAAAAGAAATATATTTTTATATTTTTCTATTTTTTTATGACTAGAATCTAACAATGCAGCTATATGAATTCCTAATTTAACCAAGTGTTTGTAAAAGAAAATAATGAAGATAGGGTAACTAGAAGTTTAAGAAAATAAAATGAAAAGTAAATCCCTAATGGACATAAACTACAAAAACAACACATCTGCGAATTAAGGTTTCAAAAAAATTGGTAAGTAACTAATGAAAGTAGGAGCAACACTTCCCTCATTTCATTGATGCAATTGTCAATGGGGAATTTAGTAACCATAAGATATTTCACTTTTCATCAAATTGCAAGGCCACGAAAACTGTGCTCATGCTAGACAAAAATCTATTTCACTTTTCATCAAATACCTATAGTTTCCCACCTCGATGCAAGTCTCCACAAAATCTCTGAGTTTTACATCCAATTCTAATAATGCTTCTTCTATTCTAAATGCTTGTTTGATATCATCATCATTAGCAAGTTCTTCAAAAGTCTTCTAGAATTTCTCAACTACTACCTCTACCTTTATTAATTTATCCTTTGCATCATCCTCAAAAATGTCTATACACACATCACTATAATGTTTCTCTACCTCCAAAATTGGGTTTGATACTTGATCTTATGAATCTCCACAAGTAATGTTTCCATTACTTTATTGCCATCTGCAATTTTCTCTATCTAATCATCAATTTTATCTAACTTCTCTACTATATATACTTTCATCAACATTCAATACCTTTTTCCCTTTATCAATTGTAATGCTTGCAAGTCTTTGCCCCAGGTATGTACTTCACTCATCAAACCAAAATCTTGATTCAAAATAGAAACTAGCCTATCTGCATTATCCTGCATATAGTGTAGCACCTTTAGATTTCCTTGTATAATCTATACACCCTTTTCCTCAAAACTCTCTCTCCACAACTAACAAGCTTTTAAAATGGGTCTAACTATACTGCACCCTTATCCCTTCTCTCTAGTGCTACATTCAAGGTTTCCTAAAGATTTACAAGATCTAATGGACCAACAGCTACACTTAGATATCCCTTTAGGATCTCATTCTATCTCCAAAGTGTTATCAACTTTTTCCCAACCTATTCTAAGTGTTTGAACACCTCTTTCTTTTGCATTGTCACCACCAACCTAGCTATATCCTACGTAGGTTTCCCAAGCATGACCTCCATAATATGATAATCTCTTGGCATAAATTCTTCAACATCTAGATTCAGAGGAGGGATAGCCAACTAAGAAAATAAGTCTTGGTTTTGATCACTCATGATGAAGGCTAATGCCTATGCATCCTTTGATGGTAACTCAGGGTTCCTTAGAACTTCAATAAATTCCATGTTATCCTCTTCCTCTATAGTGTATTGTTGCCTCTTATTTCTTATCACCTCTTTTCTTAGCCATCTTGGAAAATGCTCTATCAAGGATTTTCCTTTTGAAGACAAAGGAGTTTGCTCAGCTAGACTCTTCCCCTTATCACTCCTCTCTAGAGCCTTCTCCTTCTATTTGAGATCCATACTGAGAGTCTCTATATCCATGGAGTTCACAGTTCTCACCTCTATGTCTTGAGAAGTTTGCTAAGGATACTCACTTATTTGTCCTTCTTTTGACACTTCATTGGTGTATACTTGATGTGTCTCTTCCTTCTATTCTATTTGAACTTGTTCTTCTTCATTGTTTGGAGGTAGAGAGTAACTAAACCTTTATCTACACAAAATGTAACTTGCACTAGTGTTGGTGGAGTTACTTTAGGCCCTTGTGGCTTAGATGGAAACTGAATCCAATCCTCCTATTGAAGTTGATTAGTTGGAGTATCTCTTATTTTTTCCCCCACCAATTTAGTGCCCACCACCATAAAATCAAAATATGATATCTTGAAGACATCAATCCCCTCAATATCCTGCTCATCTATCCATTGCTGCATTTCATCCTCAAAAGTTGTTTACTAAATGGATTGCTCAATAATGGATGGTGATGTGATTGTGGAGCTTCTTCTCCATTCTAATTTTATAGCTCTTGTGGGATGAGTCCTTTGGTTCAAAGGTATGTTATCCTCTTTGTCCTCATCATCCTCTTCTTCCTCTTCTTCTAGGATAGCTTCCAGGACTAATGGGAAAGGAATCACTCTCCTAATGACCTTTTGTCTCCTCTTGACTAGAGTCTTAATCTTTCTTCTCTTAGGAGCAGAAGGGGAAGCTTGTACCTTTTGTTGAGGTGGAGACACCTCTTGTACTTCTATTTTTGCTTCTGCTCGACCTTGTTCAGCTGGTGACACTTGGAGATTGTCTTGGGCTTCTGTGGCTTCCACATTCTTTGACCCTTGTACATTTTTTTCTCCTAACTATGGAGGTACTTGAGGTGCCTCCTCTTTTGGCTCAGTTCATTGAGGAGAAGTTATCTTCCTCTTACCTTTACCTTTACCTTTCTGAGCCCTATAATACCTAACTTATCTATCAAGTTGGTGTACTATTTCTAGCCTCACAGGGGACTAAGCTGTGAATCTAAGTACTATAATCTTATCTCCTCAACCTTTTTCTAGGTAGGCTTAAGCATGAAAGAATATCGCTTGAGGATTTGGATTGAGTTTGAAAGGCCTTTTGATCCAATCCTTTGTCAATTTCATGAAATGCCTAGCCCTATGATTAATGTCCAAGTTTTCTTCTTTATCAACCTCAGCTTTCATGATAGGAAATTTTTCCCTATTAAATAGTGGATCAAGGATATCTTCAGTATTTTGTTGCATAATCTTCAAAGGAATCTTTATCCTCAAAGAACTCCTCAAAAAATATAGAATTATTCTATAATAATCACTTATACTAATATTGTAGTCATCTACTACATTCATCCATTGATCTTCAACTACATCTTCATGTTGAAATGTCTTACCAGCCAAGTATTGTACTCTTCCAATATTATCAAAAAAGGGCTAAGGAGAATTATACTCATCTAAAGAATATTGATCCCACTTAGGCTCAAAAGATGGAATATCCTATCTTTGATCCACACTGAATGGTCCTATAGCAATAGGCTGGACTCAAGTTATTTTATGCTACTTTCTGACTCTATCATATGCATTCAAGAGTTTTCAAGCTATCTTTAATAGTATAAGTCTATCACTTGGGGATCTAGGGAGTTTCTTTTGATTGATCATTGTACCTGCTACCCTCAAATAGGTGAATGTTCAATGCTGAATATATTTAGCTCCAACCTCTAAAATCTTTGTAGATGCCTCTTCGGACATCCTCTTAGCATAGTCCCCTTTGATGAATTGGATTATTGCAAATGTAAATGCATCATTCACTATCCTACATTCCTTGCTATGCTCTTGAAGCCTTTTCTTCAGAAACTGGGGATAAACTATATATGATCATGCATTCACATCTTGCATACTGCCCCTTTTGTAGAGTCCTAGATAATTTGTCACTCTTGTAGCTAACAAGTATACTCAATATAAAATTTGATGTCATATAAAATTTTTGGTTATTATTAACTGGTACTAGTTGCTCACCCAAGTTCTCACTAAGAATGGAAGACCAATCGATTGGCATGTCTACTATTTTGATTATCTCAATAAAATGCACCATCCATATATTCAAGTGTCCTGAAACTAGAAACCACATGACTCTACTCAAGGGTATGATAGAATATCCAATATCCTCCTTCTTGTAGCCTGTTTTCATATCAACTTTGCCTAGTTTTTTCCCCCAGAAGAGTCTTTTCAATATAAAATATGATTTCATATAAAATTTTTGGTTATTCTTAACTACTACTAGTTTCTCACCCAAGTTCTCACTAAGAATGGAAGACCAATCAATTGACATGTCTACTATTTTGATTATCTCAATAAAATGCACCATCCATATGTTCAAGTGTCTTGAAAATGGAAACCACATGACTCTACTCAAGGGTATGATAGAATATCCAATATCCTCCTTCTTGTAGCCTCTTTTCATATCAACTTTGCCTAGTTTTTCCCCCTAGAAGAGTCTTCTCAATGAGGTACAAAGACTAGATGATTTTGAAAGCTTCATCTATATGTTCCTTGTACCATCTCTCAGCTTGGTGATAAGTCAATCTAATGAATTTCTCTTCCCTAGGAAGATGGAACACCTTCTCTATGTTATTAGGTCAAAGATCTAGGATGATCACTCTAGTTATGCTCTTCACAACCATTTCTTTAGGAACATAATTTTTATCTAATGTCATGATCAATTTTGAAGATAACACTGTATTGGATGTGATGCTACACTAGCAAGTCCTAATCAGATCAAAGAAAATATTGTTAGATACCTTTCCATCAGTTTGTTGCACAATGTCAAGAATGTTTTCAATTTTGTGTGACGAAGTTTGGTGTCCCATATCTTTGAATAATCATCCTGAATGCATGAATTTGTAGGAGCACCTTGAAACTTGAATACCATGGGTTTTGGGACCATCTTCATAGTAAGGGAGGATGATGGAGAAGCCATTGAATCTACATAAAACAACATTAATTAGTCTGAAGTTGAAGAAAAATTGATAATAGCAAAGCCTAATAATAATGTGTATAAAACCCTAAAAAACCATAATTGATGAATAACAAAAAACCTAATTTTAAACCTTATATGCAAAAAAGGGTGCTCTAGTTGCATCTCTGAGGTGTGCTTGGTACACCTTTTTATCCTTAGTAAACTTTAATATATGGGGTGTGTAGTAGTGCACCACATGGGGTATGCTGATGTGCACCCTATATAGACTTAGTGCAAAAAGGGTTACAAAAGGTGTTTCAAGGTGTGTAGTAGCACACCCAATTAGGTACACTACTACACACCTTAAATTGACATTTATTTTTTTCATTTAAGGTTTTTAAATTATTTTTGCAAAAAAAGAGGTGTGCACCTAGGTAGGTGAGTAGCACACCACATGGGGTGTGTTGATGTGCACCCTATATAGACTTAGGCAAAAAAGGTTACAAAAGGTGTGTAATAGCACACCTAATTAGGTGTGCTACTACACACCTTAATTTGGCATTTATGTTTTTTATTTAAGGTTTTTAAATGATTTTTGTAAAAAAAGAGGTGTACACTTGGGTAGGTGCATAGCTGCACACCCTTTTGATGTTTTTTAAATTTTTTTAGTTTGAGTGCAGTGGGAAGGAGAGGTAGAGAGGTGCATCTAGGGACATGTGATGTTACAAGATGATGAAGCTCAAAGTGAATAAGAAAACAAGTGGGGAGAGGGGTGGGGGTCCTTGGGTTATATAGACCCAAGACCCAATGCACCCCTTAGTATTGTGTTGTTGTGTTGATGCACATCACTAAGGGGTGATGCCCTTTTTAAAGTGATTTAGCACAGGAGTGAACCTAATGAGGTGTGCTAGTGTGCCTCTATTTTTTAATATAATGACTTCTCCCTTGAAAACTATAATTTTGGAAATTTGGGTTTTCCAATTGAGATCCTAACTTGACCAAAAACACCAGATAAAACCCCAAAAAAGACTCAAACCCTGGACTAAGGACTTGGAAAGCCAAAAAATAAAGTAGGGGGTCCCCATTTCTAGGTGAAATGGGGTGTGCATTATGAAACCACAACAAGTATCCCCAACAAAAAGGAAGAAATGATAAAGGCATTTCTTCATCAGCAAGCATTCCTCTAATATGTATCAAACAAAAACTGATCCTAAATGCTCCAAGCACATTTTGAGTCACTTTTTAGTCAAAATATCTGGATCTTGAATCCCCAAGTTTAGTGTGCATTTATTGTATTCATTTCCTTCAATGTCTTAGAATGTAGTTTATCAAAAAAAATTGTCAACTTAGAAACAATCTTCCACCCCATCTGATCCATTTTTTGAGAATCTTTACGAAAGTTGTTTATCAATCATTTATTTGACCAGATGAGAGAATTGGTTTTGAGGGCTCTTGGTAGGTTGTCACTTTTCATTTGAAGTCCTAGGTAACCTTTTGAATAGTAGCTTCTCATAGCTCACAATGTCGTCATTTTGATCCTTTGAAGAAGCAATTGTTTTGATACTAGATAGCTTATTTAGAGTGCATATCCCTTTAGCTAGATTACCTTTCTCAAACTTTATAGAATCCTTCATTCTTAACACCTTTCTTTATTTTTATTTTCTTTCTATATCCTAACCATGCTTATGCTCTTATTAGAAGACATATTTTTCTGACAAAAATGTAGATAGAGGTGGTTGGGTTCAAGGAACTCAGTACTTTGTATCTAGATAATCTTGATTTTGGTGAAGCATGGAAGGCTTGTATAGAATCTGTTATACTTGATAGGGAAAAGTGGTTGGATTTCATGATCTAGAATAGTACATTCTTCAAAGGAAGCCAATTGTGCATTCTTAGAAGTTCAATGAGAGAGAATCTCATCAAGGAGAAGCATAGTGGAGGATTTGGTAGACATTTTGGTAGAGATAAAACCATTGCTTTGGTTGTTGAGAATTATTACTGGCCATAGTTATAGCAAGATGTGAAGAAGTTTGTACAATGTTGTAGAGTATGTCAGGTGGCAAAATGAGTGAAGTAGAATACATGGTTGTATTAGCCATTACCTGTACTAGAGAAGCCGTGGGAGGATGTCAGCATGGATTTTGTTCTTGGATTACTAAGGACTCAACATGGGCATGATTATATTTTTGTGGTGGTTGATAGTTTTTCAAATATGAAACCTATTGTTCCTTGCAAGAAGACTAGTGATGTTGTTCCCGTGGCATAGTTGTTTTCAAGAGAAGTGGTGTGACTACATAGTCTTCCAAAGAGTATAGTTTTAGATTGAGATACCAAATTTGTTGGCTATTTCTGGCATACATTGTGGAAGAAATTAAAGATAGAGTTGAAGTTCATTTCATCACATTATCCACAAACTGATGGATAGATAGAAGTTGTGAATCACAATTTGGGAAACTTGCTGAGATGTTTTGTTGGAGATGAGCTAAAAGGATGGGATTTGATTTTACCATAGTCATAATTTACAAATAATAATTTTGTGAACATAAGTACTTGTAAATCAACATTCCAAATTGTATATGGGAGGAATCCCATAAATGATTATGGATTGAGGAAGCTGGATAAAGGAGATATAAGTAGTGCTAAAGTAGAATAATTTGTTATACATTTGAAGAACATCCATGAGGAGATGAGGAAATACATTATAAAGATGAATACATAGTATAAATCTAAGGAAGATGTGAAAATGAGGTATAAGGAATTTCAAATTGGAGATGAAGTCATGGTTCATTTGAGAAAAGAGCATTTTCTAGTAGGTACATATAATAAGTTGAAGATGAAGAAGTTTGGACCATGCAAGATAGTGAAAAGGCATGATTTTGGAAATTCTTATGGAGTTGCCTACTAAATTGAATATTTCAATAGTATTTAATATTTTAGATTTGATAGAGTATTATGGAGTTGATGGAGATGAAGTTGTAAAAGTGCAGTGGACTATTCAAATGACTAGTTTGACTATAAAGGAGATTGAGGAGATATTAGACACTCATGTTAGAAAATGTAAAAGGAACATAACTTATGAGGAATACCTGGTCAAATGGAAAGGGAGGCTAGTAGAGGATTCATCATGGCTAGAAAGGGAGGTAGTTCACCATCTTAGTTTTCCTTTGAACACCTAAGATGTGACAGAATCACTTTTCAAATTACCTTGGGTGTCTGATGCAGGAGCATCCTAGGTATAAGATCAATCATGTATCACCCAAAAATATTTCATTTTCAATCTTTTTCTATTTTAATAAGGACTAGTAGATAGGGTGGTTACTATTAATGGGAACTTGCTATGTTTAGTAAGTTTGTCATACAAGCTCATAATGTTCTCATTTTCTACATGAAGGTTCATTTCAAAGTTATAATCCTACCATAAAAAATTCATTTCTCTAGCTTAAGTATCAAAGACATTAAGGAAAAATATGAAGAAAAATATTCAAGCTCACTATTGGAGGCCTTAGATTGCCTTGATGAGGTCCAATAACTCAACATAAGGGCACTTACATAATTCCAATCTTGTAGTTCAGGAGCTAGTATTTCAAAAAAGTGGTTATAATTGCCAATTAGAGCAACAGTTCATGAGTTATGGTCTTTCAAAGTTGGGCTACCCAACATATCTAAAGTAATTGTCAAAGATGTATTTGGTTGACTCTATATCTATTGTTAGGGTCCATCAACCCCAGGTATTAAGTTTCAATGTCTAGAACCTTCCTAGGTGGCATAAAATTGCCTATTTAAAAAAGGCATGAACATTGTCTAGGACATCTCTGGGTGATAGTATGTAGCTTAGTCTTGCAAATTACTATAATGAAGGCACCCATGTGGATTAGTGTTTTGTACTTATGAATTCTATAGTTTTGCATTTATAGTGCAAATAAGAAGTCCATATTTTGTTCTTGCATTTTTTGTTATTTCTTTGTTTCTATTATAAGTTTATGGTCTTAAGAGGAGCACCCTTCATCACATTGATGTTAACATAACAATTTTCTATGGTATCTGACAAAAGAATAATGGTAAAAATCAAGTTGGTACAGATAGATCATTGAGCATTTTCCCTAATGGAGGTTAAAGAGAGATACTACTAAGTGTCTAGTATATGCAACTAACCTCAAAAGCATAAGATATTAAGTTTGGAAGAAGCTATCCAAGTCTTGATGAAGACTATTTTGAGATAGATTTTATAAAAGCATGTTCTGGTAAACTTGTTATATCTCTTAACAAAATTTTTATTTTGAGAAGCAAGGTTAGAGATGTGTAGAAGACATGTTGCAGATGGTGTGGTCAATCTTGCTCATCATAATACTACACATACAAAAAGATATTCAAGTTACAAGGTAAAAGATTAATGTTATCACTAAGTGTAATGTGTTCTTAATGAGGTCCTCTAATAATTAATTGAGAAGGTGTAATAGTTGATTCAAGGACTTTTTTTATGGATTTGGTATAAAGAAAGAACATTTTCCTTGGTTATATATGGATGAATGAATGATTAAAAGAAGCATAAAGAGTAGAATGCAAAGATAAGTAGAGCAGAGCAAAGGTGGAGAAAAATTCATTGCCAAGTTTTTACTGTGAGATCAGAGGTTTGATATTTGGATCTGAGGTTTGTGACCTAGTCTAAAATGTCTTATAGTGATTGGTTCAATCGACATGATAGAGGAAAGAGGTTAAAGCATAGTATAGACAATTATACTACATGGAATTATTGAGAGATCAGTTGGATAGTGAGTTTGGTGGTCTTGGCCCACAAGCTGCTTGGACAGTGGGTCCTTCTTCCATCTACAACTCCTAACAAGGTTGGAATTTCCTAAAAAGGATTCAAAGTCTCCTAATAGGGACTCTTAAGTTTTGAATGTGTCTATAGACTCCTAATAGGGTCCATCCTCTAACAAGGAATATATATATCAATATATCTTTGTGGGCATCACTCCTACTGGGGTTTTTCCTTCAATCAAGAGTTTCCCTAGTTAATAATTTCGGTGTAATTGTGTATGTGCATCTTGTTATGGTTGTTTTTTTACTTTGATTGGATGGTTAAGATTAATTAAAGTTGATAGATATTTTAATTGTATAACTTATTCACCCCCCCTCCCAGTTATCTTAGTGGAGAATTATTTCTAACACATGCAATCATGTTTCTCACAACAATAACTTTTGACTTGAAACCCTTCTTTTATAGCCATCTTGTGAAGTTTCTATATCACAATAAACAATTCACATTCATCCTTTATTTTTCTTGACCTTTCCAATATTCTAATTGGTCCATCACTTGATATAGAGATTAATGATGTGTAATAATTACCTCCTTTTTGTTTACCTTGAACTTAAAAACATGATTCATGCTTGGTAAAATGGTTTATATAATATTTTGTGCCAATCTAAACTTGTATGATCAAATAGCATAACTTGGCACATATACCTTCCTAATGCTTGGTCATGCTTATTTCTACATGTTGTCCCTTGGTATGAACTATGCTTGGCTTAAATTGATATAACCTTCTAAACTGCTCGACTCATATGTATCACTCAACAACAATTAGAATGTTCGATGACAACTAATGTGATTAGCAACTATTGTATGCCTTGACATTTACTAAACTTGTATACTTCTACTTAATGTAGCTTGACCTTCATTGTGGCTTAGTCACAGTGTTGATTGACCAAATTTTCCTAGTAAATGATTAAATGTTTGTCCCTAATTGACAATAATAAGATTTCCTTTAGGGTAAAAAATCTCCCCTTTTGATAGTAGTGGAAACAAACCTTATCATTATCAAAATATGTCATAAAAAAAACTTCAAAAATTTGAACTCCCTCTTAGGGTGTACTCCATACTTGTAGCTTGATCATCATATCATTGTAGCTTACAATTTTTCAAAATCTTTTCCAAAAATCTTTTTGTTCAACTTTGTCTCCTTATTACTCCATTTCCCCCTTTGTTCCACATGGGGATAATATACATTTTCTTTTCAAAATATTCATAAATTTCCCCATATATGCTCATACTCTTCATATAAACATGTATTTCCCCCTTGTTTTTGTCATTTATGTTGAGTAGTGACATTTAATTGTCTCAGGGATTATAACAAATTCTTTCAAAATTGGGTGGTGCAATCTCATAACAATAGCCATAGTTTTATCCCAATTTTTGTTGAGTCTCTTAAGGACCTATATTTTAATCTCTAGTCTAGCTGCAAGATTCATCATATTATTTGATACAAAAATTTGTTGACTCTACATTAGGTCCTTTATAACTTGTAAGTGTCTCTGCATTACATCCAAATGAGGTAACAATAAGGCTTGTATAGAAGTGACCTCATTTTTAGTATTACACTCCTCATGCAATAACTCTAATTGTGTCCATTGTAGAAATCTAATCTTTGAAAAATAAATTGAACTAGAACTTGGATCCATGTTCAGATCTCATCCACACATATGTAGGTATGCATCTATTTTATCCATTTTCTCCTTTATTTCCTTTGTGAAGTTGAGGACATTGCATATTATGAAAAATAATGTGTTTTCATTAGTTAGTATTTGCTCCAAATAAATAATAAAAGTGGATGTTGGAATTACAAGAGGAAAAGTAAACTTTTGAGGTGGGGGGGGGCTGTGAATCAGTAGTTTAAACTTGGACCCATAAAACTTTTAGCATACATTCATCACATGCATTCAATAAGTAAACTAAATTAACATGTAAAGCATATACATCTAAATCATATAACCATGTAAATATTCACACTCATAGCACCAAATATGATTACCTAGAAACCCTCCAAGTGAGAAGTTAAAACTAGGGTGGGGGTGACACCCACAAATCTTCACTACTATAGTAATAAAGTGTATCTAATGAAGGTTACAATGTTTTGACCATGAAACATGATCTACCCCTTGAAAGGTCTGCCCTATTAAAGGCTTATAAAGATTGTTAGGTCTCACCTTGTTAGAGGATTTCAACACCCTCTTATAAGTGTTCCTTGTTAGAGGACTTCAACTTACAACTAAGTAAGAACCTTGTTAAAGGATTTCATACAGCCTATTAGGACTGTTGCGTTAAGAGATTTGACTGAAATCACTCGTTAAAATGTCTTAGCGTAGATCCTACAATTGGCACTTGCTTGCCTAATAATAGATCACCTCTAAAAAATGTCTTCTTGATACTTCATGATCAGATGTCTCAATGCTATATCCTTCTCTCTATCCTCTATCCTTCTCTAACTAATTCTGTAATTCACTCTTTCTTCATAAATTCTAAGTCACCTTGAATGCTCTACATGCAAACTTTCTTGTTTGATCCTTCAATACCTTAAATGTTCCATACCATTCTCTCCTCTAGCCATAAAGAGTTTAGGGCTTCATCCTCCTTAAGAGGACATTGGTGGCTTAGGATTAAGTATGAATCTATGGCTGACATTCATCCATTTTTCTACCTAATCCTTCCATTTTCTGATTGGCTACATGTAATTACATAGGGAATCCAAATAAAAATTCATCCTTATCATCAAAATATCAAAATATAATCTTAAATCAGCTCAAAAATGGTTTACATAGTTGTTTGTACGATTACAAACAAATATGTCAAAAAATTGTCACTCGGCATATGAAGTCTCTGATGCTCGGCATTCACTAATCTTTATACTGTGACTCGACACCTACATTTCTTGAAATCTACTATTTACTTGGCTCTTAAATCACTTGGCATGGTCTATTTTCTTAGCACTTGAGTGACTCGACACATGATTGACTCGCCACTCATTAAAAATCGGCATAGTCTAATATTTACATGTTGTTCTTGGCATGTATTACTATTTTGGAATGAATTGAGTAAATGGCTCAAGTGTGTTGACACTCACTTGTCAAAACCATCTGAGATCAACAATCTCCCCCTTTGACATGACTATCAAAAACACTTGAATATAAATTATCATTCTTTAATCTCTCAAGAATAACATATCCATGACTTGGCTTGTATACGAAAATTCAAAATTCCAAAATTTTGCAATGAATTGCATACCTCAAAATTTGATAACTCCCCCTGAGTTGATATGTCTATATTGTATCCACAATTTTGTGCTCCCTTTGAGTAAATGTGTCTCTGTTGATACACTTTGACTTCAATATGTTGTGTTACTAATACTCTTTCATTTGATATGCTCTCCCTTAACTAATATATCTCCTTTTATGCTCTTTCTCCCCCAAAAATGTATATTTCTCCAATGATATATCTGCCCCTTTTTTATTCTCTATTTTATTGTTCTCCCCCATTTTGTGTTTCTCCCCCTTTATTTTATTCTCCCCCTTTTTTAACACTTATGTCAAATGGGCTATATACTTAGTATGTGTTTATCCAAAAAAGATTGACGGGCATTCATTATTATCTTGAGGGTTGCATCCCAAATATCACATGCAACATCCAATGACTTAATTTGGATTGCAAGCTTAGTAGCAAGGTGTACTAGACCATCTAAAGTGGAAAGATTTGGGTCTTTCTTCAATAGAATTTTAGCATAGCCTAGCTCCTTGTGCAATATCTCCATATGTGGGGAGAGGGCAGCTTGTATGCTTGTTAGTTTGGCTCTGTTGTTAGCCTCATCTACTATTAAGACAACTAAATATTCTATCTCTGAAGCAATGTCCTAAAATGCTTCTCACTTTGAGCTAGATTTTTAGGTAGTCTTGCACCTAATGCAGATATTTGGCTTTCTAGGCTTAGAATGTGACTTCTGGTCTCTTGGGTGAAAATTGTAGGATTTCATAGTTTTGTGTACAATGAGAATATATTCTCAAGTACCTTCTTCACATCCTCATCCTTAGTTTCCAATGCAACTTGTTGTAGTGTTATCTCAATAGATATTTTCTCATTTACCTTGCTTTGAAACTTCTTTTCTAACCATTCTAATAGTTTTGCATTTGTATCAAGATCTTCATTACTGACCTTCTCCACTATATCTATTAGTTTTTCTATTAGTGGCTTGGTCTCTTTAGGATTTGGTAGACTAAATGCATCTAGAAAGATGTCCTTAATATCTTGAAGTTCTCACTTCTTCCTATGTTCTCTCCTAAGCATTTCTTGATGCTTTTTCCTTTCTAACAGCTTGCTATAAAATTTCTATTTGGTCCAATGTCATACTTTGGAATAAAAATTTCTTCATCAAGGCTTATATCTCCATAATGTATGACCTTTTCATCCTTTGACAAGCTTGGACTTGGCATTGAGATTTGTAATGTAGTAGAATCTGTGCTCAACTTTTGAAGAATTTGTGTAGAAGGAGTACCCGATGTTGGTAAAGCTACCAATGCTTGGATGGCCACTTGTTCCTTCACCTTTGGTTTTTTCTCTTTAGGCTTTCCATGGCCTATCACTATGACTTGGTTTGTGCCATGTTCTTTTGTTGTAGGTACAGATGAATTGATGTGTCCTATTTGCTTCTGTTGTCCTGCAGTGGTGTCTTTCTCTTCTACTATTTTCTTCTCAATTGTATCAACCTTGGTAGATGTATCTACTATTATTTGGATCAAAGGTTGTACATTAGTAACTAAAGGGATGATGGAAGGTGGTTCTTATGGATTCACCTTTTGCCTTGTGACATTAATTCTTGGATGGCCACTTGTTCCTTCACCTTTGGTTTTTTCTCTTTAGGCTTTCCATGGTCTATCACTATGACTTGGTTTGCACCATGTTCTTTTGTTGTAGGTACAGATGAATTGATGTGTCCTATTTGCTTCTGTTGTCCTGCAATGCTGTCTTTCTCTTCTACTATTTTCTTCTCAATTGTATCAACCTTGGTAGATGTATCTACTATCATTTGGATCAAAGGTTGTACATTAGTAACTAAAGGGATGATAGAAGGTGGTTCTTATGGATTCACCTTTTCCCTCATGATATCAATTACTACATTTTGTAGTTCTTCTATACTAGCCAAAACTAGATTGCCACATACTTTGGATTGCAATGTAGATTGATCTAAGATCTTCTTTAAATATTTTTTAGTAAGAGGATTGTTGTTTTGAGCTAAAATATCAAAGACATCCTTGATATTTATAGTTTTAGTAGTTTTGGTTGTGTCATGTAGAGGATTGATACTCAGCAATTGTGTGTCATGCACACTCTGTTCTTCTTGTTGATGCACAATTGTTGCCTTGTTATCTTCTTTCTTTTATGTCTCTCCTCCAACTGTGTTATCTTTTTCATCATTTTTATCATCATCTTTACCACCTGAAGGGTTAGCTTCTCCTTTCTTGACAATGGTTAACCCATAAATGAGTCTATATATTTGTGTTGATTTCTTAACAACATCTTCAATATTATTTTGGAGAATGCTAAAGGCTCTATATTTAGGTGTGAACCTAACTCCATATTTCTTTACTACCTTAGAAATTTTTCCCTTAGTCAACTTAGGCATTACTTGGCCTAGTGTTTTTTCCCTAATTTGTTTTTCTAAATTTAGACAATAATACCATTTTTGCTCAACTATGTCATATATACTTTTGGTATTAAGTTGGCAAATTCTAGTGTTCTAGTCTTGAACTTTGATATCATGGCATATAATGTCTCTTCCACTTGAATTTTCTCCTCTTTACCCAATTTATCAAAATCAACATGACTAAAACCTAATAAATCTACATTATTTTTAACATTTTCACATAAATTCTAAAGATTTGAGAGAGGATTGTGACTCACCACCTAGAATTTGTTGTTTTCATTTGATTCTATCTTCTCTTCATCTGAATCTAGTTGAGCCACATAATTCCTTCTCTATCTTTTCTACTCTTGTCCTCCTTGCTCTATTTTCTTTTTCTTTTCCTTAGCTTTTTATGCTGTAGCACATTTTCTAGCTCTAGTTGTAGGTGTAGTGGGCTTTGGCTGACTTGGTTTAACAAGTTTCTTTGTCCTTTCCACTAACTATGCCTTTTCCTTTCATTTTTTGCTTGGTAGGAGTAGGTATTTCCTTGGCTTCTTCTCCCTTAGCACCTTTAGTCTCCTCTTCCTTATCTTCTACCATGCCCTATGTCAATGCTAGAGGTTCTTGAGCTTGAGTTTTTTCTTCCTCTTACTCCTTAGAACCCTCTCTAAATTTTACTTTAAATTTCTTTACTATCATTCCCTTTTTCTTCATAGCAGAGGCAGTTTTCAAATCCATGATAATTTTGAATTTTACCTTCTCATAGCTTCCAAAAACTTTTGTAGTCTTATCCACTTCTTCTACAAGTAGAGTTGTTAGAGCTATTGAGGCTTCATCTATATTTACCTCATACCCTAAGTGTCTCAACCATCTTACCCTTATTATGGAAGCTTGCACAAATGTGTAGTTAGCATCAACAAGAAAACATACATCATTGTAATGTTTCTCAACTAAGGAAACTGGTATTCTAAGTCTTTGCTTCATGGACTTATTGATGTCTTCAAAGTAGCTAGTCATTAGGGATTGAAAATTTTCTCTTAGTTGCTCAATGTGAGTGTAAATAATTATTATTTTCAGTTTACTTAGGTTTACTTAGGATAAATATATTATTCTATTATTTATTAGGTTAGACACCTAGGAGTTTACGTACTCATATGAGTTGTCTTGTTGACAACATAGGAGTAAGAAACTCTATTTTAGCACATGGTATCTACAACACTAGAATTTGCATAATTAATTGAGTTGTCATGTTGACAACATAGTTATTCACACTTATTGTTTTGAAGTCTATCCTTCAAAGTGTCCTATTTTATGCCTTGAGTCTTTTCAAAATTTCAAGAAAGTTTGCCCTTGCTATTCAGAAAATTGAGAAGTCTTTCTTGTTGATAGGTACAAAGACTAAAAAAAACTTCCTTTTATTGCTTGAGAGAATGTGTGTATCCCCAAGGGGAAGGGAGGGCTTGGTTTGTGAAGGATTTCAACTATGAATGAACTCTTACTAGCTAAATTACTTTGGAGATGGCACAAGGAAGAGGGGGAATGGAGGAATATTTGGGCTAATAAATATAATAGGGACCACTTTGATTTTCAACACTTCCTTTCTTCTGATGTTGATCAAGGGGGTTCTCTGATATGGAAGAATACTTAGAAATTTAAACATATTTTAAGGAGAGGGGTTAAATGGAAGTTGGGAAATGGAAGGAAAGTTCTTTTTTGGGAAGACATTTGGATCCTGGATTACCCTCTTTGTGATGATCCAAGGTGGAACGAGTATATGGAGTAGTGCAAGAATCAGTATGGTACTTTTGTGAGTGATTATTGGAAGGATGATTTGTGGATGAATCTTCTTAGGGTGGATCAAAATTTGGCTAAGCTTGCTAAGTGCTTGAATGCTTTCTTTTTTAACCATAAAGAGGATGTTTTGATTTGGAAAATTGATCCCAGTGGTATGTACTCTATTGCCTCATCCTTTGATAACTCTTTTGATGATCATTATGAACCTTACTAGGCTATGGCATGCATGAAAGGTTTAATTCCAAAAGTTAATATATTCTTTTGGATTCTTTTGCAAAATAAAAGATTAACTCTTAACAATCTTAAGAAGAGAGGCTTCATCATTGTTAATCAATGTGTTATTTGCAAGAATGGTGGGGATTGGTGGATCATATTATGCTACATTGTCCCTTTACAAAGTAGGTTTGGGATAAAATTTGGAGTTTAATGAATGTGGATTGGGTTCCCCATGCTACCATCTAACTATTCTTTTCTAGTTGGAAGGCTCCTTCCAAGAATGCTTTGATTATTAAATTGTGGGACTTTTCCTTCCTTACCTATGTTGTGGCATTTGGAAGGAGCACAATGATATAATTTTTAGAGGGGTGGATTCCAATCTTTCTCAAGTTTTTCACAAAGTCAAGGTCTTTTTGATTGAAAATATTAAAATTTGCGGTTCTGGACAGCAACCTTGTAATGAGTGGGAAGATGGGGTGCTTAATAATGGAGTATAAGGAGTTTGAGTATGAATATAAATGATCCTAACCCAGGGGATAATACTAGATGGGATTTTCCTCTAGTGAATTGGTTTAAGATTAACTTTGATGGGGCCTCAAAAGGGAACCCAGGCACTGCAGGATGTGGAGTTTTTATTAGAAATTCTAATGGTGACTTTGTTGGTGGCATGGCTATACCATTAGGGAGTCAAACTAATCATGTTGATGAAGCTTCTACTGCTCTTCATGGTCTTATTTACACCAAAGGTATGAATTTGAAGAATATATGGATTGAAGGTGATTCCCTCAATATAATTAATTGTTTAAATAAAATTAATCCACCTTCATGGACTATTAGTAATATTATTTCCAAGGCTATTAACATTATTAATTCATTCCAAAATTGCATTATATCTCATAACTATAGAGAAGCCAATGTTTAGCCAATTGGGCTTCAAATGTGGCATGTTTAAATGATCATAATATCATTTGGGAGTCATATGATACCTTACCTCTAGATGGCCACGATCATGTTAAGCATGATAAATGGAGATCTTAGCAAAAATTCTTTAGTTATGATGTTGTCAAAAAATTATGAGATTAACTCCTTTGGAGTGAGGTGGGTTATAATTTTTAGAAAGGTGGTCATTTTGCACAGATTCTAGGTTATTTCTTCCTTCCCTTTTTTTAGTAGTGGTGTTTGTAGAGAGCTCTAGGGTTTTTAGAGAAAGAAAACCAGTGAATTTAGCATAGATATTATGGTTGGAAAGAGGAAAAGGGTGGAGCTACCTAGCTATGTAGAGTGGAAGAACAAGCCAAAGGTGTGGGACATTCTAAGGCATGTCAATTTCACTAGTTACATGGAAAGGATAAGAGGAAATAACCCTACAATTACACACTAGTTCATCAAATCATGGAAGGATGGATCTGTGATGATCAGGAACCAGTGTATGGATGTCACCAAAGAGGTCATTGCAGAGCTTATAGGGATGGATATGGATGGGATAAATTTTTATAGGGAAAGGAAGCTCTTGGATAAGGCTATTGATGAATTTTTTGAGAAAAAATAGGAGAGAAATTATCTGGTTAAAATAGGTAACTTGTATTATAACCCGACATCTATTTCTCATCCTTGGTGTTTTGTGCTCTTTGTGATTATGGAATACTTGACTCTAGATGGGAGATTCACAAAATTGTATGGATATCACTTTATGTTGGCAAATCATTTCTAGCATGATGTTAGGATCAATTTTCCTTTTTGTCTTCTACAGTTTCTTAGTATTGCTACCCAAGCCATCCAAAAGGACCCAAATGGAGAGCATGTTTGCCATGAGGCTCTCATGGTTTTGATTATGAATTTGTTAAAATCCAAAAAAGTTTTGAAACCCAAGACTTTGAAAGCAGCTGATTAGGATATGAAAGGGAGTATTTAGGATAAGGGATATGATTCTAACACTCAAGATGAAGCTAAAGAGGGTCTAGTAAGCTTGAAAAAGGGCTCAAGTGGTAGCCCAAAAAAGAAGAAAATGACTATTGAGGACAATGATTCTGACAGGGACTGTGAAAGTGACTTTGTGGAGGAAATTGTCAGAGACCATTACAATAAGAGGAGTGGAGGCAAAGGAAAGGGTAAAAGCTATCAAGATGAGTGAATCTCTCCTCCTTCTGATGATGAGCCTCTAGCTCAATGGTTGGAGAGGAAAATAAAATTCTTAAGGTGATAGGAGGATAGGTATAATATAAAGAAGAATGGGGAATTTGACAATGAGGATGATGGAGAATAGAGGCATATGTCAGATTTGGGTGATAAAATGAAAGGTAGATGAGGGTCTTCTAAGGGTTTATTCAACAACCCAGGTTCTATTCTGAAGGAGATTGGTATCCTCAAGCATCAAATGTAGCTAATAGGTAAGGAAATGGAACAACTAAGAAAAACTTACAAAGTGGAGTAAACATTAGGCCAACATATTGACAAGCTCTTGGAGGTTATAGGGAATGTTGAAGAAGTGAAAAATCTAATGCATAAGATTCCACTAATGGAAGAAAAACAAAGGGTCATGGATAAGGATATTAGCAACATTCAAGGGAAGGTGTCCAAACTAGAAATTAGGCTGGGTAATATGGATAAATTGGTCAAACAACTAGTGGACAATGTGAGTAATCTCTTGAAAAGGAATGAGCTTGATAAGGGCCAAGATTCTGATATGGGGGTAGATACTCAAGGACCAAGTAAATGTACCCATGCTCACTCTAAGAAGAAAGAGGAAATCAATAAGAAGGACAAGGTGAAGGCTACTACTGAAAACGTGCAAACTTTGGTGGATTAGGCTATTGACCTGATAAAAAATTCTTAGCTGGTTGGTTTTTGTTCCTTTGCTATATTTTTGCTCTTTTTTTCCATCTTTTTCTTGTGTGACCTATTGAATGTATTTGTTTTAGGTCTGTCTCTTGTTGTTTTTAGATACTTTTTGATGCAGGAGCATCAAGAGGTATAAGTGCAATCCTATGTCACCAAAAAAAAAAGTACTTAGATTTAGTTTCTATTTTATGTGTTCTAATTTTTGGATACCCATTTGGGTCAAATAAAAGTTTCAACTCTTACAGTTCCACTATTAGTGTTCTGGGTTAGAGTTTTTAATCACCTTAGGATACATGTAAATGCCAAAAAATAGGAGTATGTAATTGAGCCATAATTTTGGTGAACTAGAAGGTGTAAATTGGCTAGATGAATTTAATTCTAATTTAGAGCATTCCAAAAAAAAAATCAGGTCAAAAGGCCCCACGGTTTGAAAGTTATCACAGTTTTTCAATTTTTGGAGACATCCTAAGAATACTTCAAAGTCAAGTTAGGGGCATTAAATGACCTCAAATAGGGCCAAAAAATGGGGGATGAGAAAATCTAGTCCATAGGGCTATAGAGAACTTTGAGAGCTTTCTAGAAATATAAACGATTTGCCAATTGGAGCTATGATTCAAAAGTTATGTCTCCCAGAAGTTTGGTTACCGTTTCTGGATTCTTCTAATTTTGTGCTAACTTCTAATGTGACTTCTAGAGCCTTCTAATTGGTCGGTGGATGCCAACTAGCACTTTCTAGAATGTATTCCTAATCCTTAACCCTCCAAGGTCTATTTAAGAATATTTTTGGCATTGTAAAAGGCAGTTTGGAGTGGAGTTTGAGAGAAGGTACCAGGAGAAGAATTTATCTCTAGATTTTTTCTATTATAAGCCCATAGGGCATGTTGTGGAGTCTGTTTCTCTACACTAAGTGTATTAGCATATTTTTATAGTTAATAAAATTTTCCCTTTCCTATTGTGTCCATTCTGTATTTGAGTTGTGTCTCCATTAAGTGGTATCAGAGCTAGTTTTCCTGAGTGAGTAGACAGAGTGCCTCGTCCACTGTGAGGCAGTTTGCACCAGGACTATGTGGTTGTGGATTTGAGTTAAGAAGATGCCTCCATAAAGAGAGTGTGGTGGAAGGGTCAGAGCTATTAATCTTGAGGAGGTTAGCGCCCTCGAAAGGTAGGTACAAGCATTACACGAGGAGCTCTATAGAGGAACAAATGTTACTGTAGGTGACAAAAGTGAGGATGACAATGAAGAAGAAGAAATTAGACCAGAAGGGGAAGTTGAAGGGGAAGTTTTGAATCAAGTAGAGGAGAGGCTTTTTAGGGCCATTACTAAGTTTGAGAAAAGAACTACAATTGATATGGGTGTATTTTCAAGAAATTTGAAATCAGATGAGTTGATCGATTGGATCAATGAACTGAAAAAGTACTTTGAGTATGAGGATATCAGGGATCCAGATAGGGTTAAGTTTGAAAAGGCCAAACTAAAAGGCCATGCCAAAATTTGGTGGCAAGAGGTTCAATTGGAACAAAATAGAAGAGGAAAGAATAACATCACAAGGTGGGATTTTATGGTGGACAAATTGAAGAAGCAGTTCATTCCTGTTGACTACAAGATTGATTTGTTTAAGAAGATGCATGGGTTAAAGCAAACAAGAAAATCAATCCAAGAATATACAGAGGAGTTTTATTGACTTTTGACTAGAGTGGGGCATGCAGAAGCAAATAAGTAGAAGGTTGTTTGTTATATCAGTGGGTTGCGACCTAGCATCTAGGAGGAATTAAGTCTGGTAAGAATGACTAGTGTTGAAGAGGCATACTAGTTTGCCCTACGAGTTGAAGAGAAGCTAAATAAGAGGTTTGAAGGGAGACAAAGATGGCACGGTCAAGGAGGAACAGGTAGTGGTAGAACATCTAAAGGCTAAAATGAAACCCAAAAGAAAAATGAAGATGTGGGTACTAGTAGGAACCAAAGGAACGAGGGTTTCAACTGCTCCCATGATCAAGACTTTTGAAATCAAAGAGGAAGAGGTAGAGGACATGAACAAGGAAGAGGAGGCTTCTGTGGTACCTATTTCCATTGAAATGAAGAAGGTCATCATGCCTTTGAATGCCCTCAATGACAAGGAAGGATAGATAGGAGAGCTGAGGGTCAAGCTAGGGTTGCTTATGAGGATGACGATGCACAATCATCACATTTAGAGGATGCAAAAAGAGGAGAGACTTTAGTAAATGAAAGGGTCCTACTAAGTAATGATATTGAACTAGGACAAAGGAGGAGTTTATTTTGTACCAGGTGCAAGTGTGAGGATAAATGTTGTGATGTGATCATTGATGGTGGTAGCACTAATAACTTGGTATCAGAGGAGATGGTCTCTAAGCTAAAGCTCAAAAGGGAGAAAAACCCCTAGCCCTATCAGATTGCTTGGGTGAAAGATGATCATAAGGTCCTGGTAAGTGAACAATGTTTAGTGAAGTTCAAAATTGGGAGTTACCATGATGAAGTTCTCTATGATGTTATTCCCATGGATGTTTGCCATCTATTTTTGGGTAGACCATGAAAATTTTATAGGCATGTAGTACATGATGGTCATGAAAACACATACTCTCTAACAAACAAACTGAAGCCCATGAAAAGGGAAGGTGAAAAGGTATGTAGCAGTGCTAGGATTTTTCTTGTTGATAGAAGGAAGTTTTTAGATGGCATGACACATCAATGTATGTGCTATGCTTTGATTCCTAGGAAAGATAAAGAAAGTAGTAGTGAAATACCACTTGAAGTTTCAAATTTACTAGGTGAGTTTGAGATATAATCTCTGATAATGTTCCAAAAAGATTGCCACCAATAAGGCAAATCAGTCATCAGATAGATTTAATCCCAAGAGCTAGTTTTCCTAACAAGGCTGCTCACAGGATGACTCCTACTAAAATTGAGGAGCTACACAGATAGGTTCAGGAGTTACTAAGGAAGGGTTTGGTTCGGAAGAGCCTGAGTCCATGTGTAGTACCTACAGTACTAGCACCAAAGAAGGATGGAGAGTGGAGGATGTGTATAGACTCTCGAGCTATAAATAGGATAACTGTCAAGTATTGGTTTCTTTTGCCAAGAATGGATGATCTTATGGACTACTTGAGTGAAGCTCAGTACTTCACAAATATAGATCTCAAGAGTGGCTATAATAATTTATGGATACAAGAAGGAGATGAGTGGAAAACTACCTTGAAGACCAAGGAGGGTCTATATGAGTGGTTAGTCATGCCCTTTGGATTGACGAACTCCCCAAGCACCTTCATGCAGCTCATGAATGAGGTACTTAAGAAGTTCTTGAGAAATTTTTTTATTGTTTATTTGGATGATATTTTAATTTTTGGCAAGACTTTTGAAGAACATTTATTGCATATTTGTAGTGTCCTTGAAAGGTTAAGGGAAGAAAAATTGTTAATTGATCTAAAGAAGTGGATCTTTGCAAAAAGGGAGTTAGTCTACTTGGGATTTGTTATATCACCTAAAGGTCTAAAAATGGATCCAGAGAAGGTAAAAGCCATCTTGAAATGGCCTACTCCAAGGTCTACTACTGAGGTAAGATCATTACATGGTCTAGTTAGTTTTTACAAGAAGTTCATTAAGAATTTCAGTGGCATATGTGCACCCTTGATTGACACAATAAGAGGGGATAGAAAAGAGTTCAAATGGACTATGGCAGCTATGAGAAGTTTCAAAATGTTGAAGAAGAAGGTGACAGAACAACCTGTGTTGGCACTTCCATATTTTAGAAAGGTGTTCTAGGTGGATTGTGATGCAAGTGGCAGCACTATTGGGGTTGTATTAAGCCAAGAAGGTAAGCCTATTGCATATTTTAGTAAAAAATTGAATGATGCAAAAAAGAAATATTCTGTTTATGATCAAGAGTTCTATGCAATAGTTCAGGCCTTAAAGAAATGGAGGCATTATTTATTGACAAAGGAATTTGTTTTGTATACTAATCATCAGGCATTATAGTACCTAAATAGCCAAGGTAAATTGAATCAGAGGCATATGAAGTGGGTAGAGTTCTTGTAGAGCTATACATTTTTGTTGAAACATAGAAGTGAAAAATCTAATAGGGTTGTAGATGCACTAAGTAGGAGACAATTGTTGCTTGTAGTAATGCAGGTTTAAGTAGTTGGGTTTGATGAACTCAATAATCTATACACTCAGGATCCTGATTTTCTTGAAGTGTGGAAAGCTTGTAAAGAGCCTGTTGCTGTAGATAGAACCAAATGCCTAGACTATTTGATTTAGGATGGTATGTTGTTCAAGGACAATCAATTATACATTCCAAGGAGTTCCATGAAGGAAAATTTGATTAAGGAGAAACACAATGGAGGGATGGCAGGACATTTTTGTTGAGATAAAACCATTGAAATTCTTAAAGAACATTATTTTTGGCCTCAAATGTCATAGGATGTGAAGAAGTTTGTACAGAATTGCCAAGTTTGTCAAGTGGCCAAGGGATTTAGTCACAATACTAGACTATATCAGCCATTGCCTGTTCCATCAAAGCCATGGGAGGACATAATTATGGATTTTTTTCTTGGATTGCCAAGGATATAAAGGGGTAATGACTCAGTATTTTTGGTGGTTGATAGGTTCTCAAAAATGGAACATTTCATTTCATGCCACAAAACTCATGATGCTATCCATATTGCAGACTTTTTTTTCAGAGAGGTGGTAAGACTACATGGTCTCCCAAGGAGAATAGTTTCTGACAGAGATACCAAATTTGTGAGGTATTTCACAAGAACATTTTGGAAGAAGTTGAGAATAAACTTAAAATTTAGTTCCACACATCACTCGTAGATTGATAGCCAAATAGAAGTGGTAAGCAGAAGTCTGGGCAATTTGCTGAGATGTTTAGTTGGGGATAAGCCCAAGGGGTGAGATTTGATTCTACCACAGGCATAGTTTTCTTATAATAACTCTATAAATAGGAGTACTGGTAGATCACCATTCCAAATTGTATATGGAAGTAGCCTAAGGATTGCACCAGAATTGAGGAAGATAGAGCAAGGGGAGAGGACACGTGTCGAAGCTAAAGAATTTGCTAAACATATCAAGCATCTACATGAGGAGGTCCAAGCACACATTACCAAGATGAACCAATAGTATAAAGCTAGGGCTGATCAAAGGAGAAGACATAAGGATTTCCAAGTAGGGGATCTAGTCATGGTACACTTAAGAAAAGAAAGATTTCCAGCTAGTACTTAGTGTATATGAGCAATGTTAGTATGCTAATAGAAACCAAATTTAAATAAAGCTTCTACAAACTAAACAAAATTCATAAACTTCAAGATAGACTAAGATGAGCTCTCAATTGAGAATATGAGCCATTAATGGACTCTCTCAATAAGAAGCTCTCTTGTTGAGTAGCTTTATCTAAATGGATAGGATGTATGCTCAATATGCTTCCAAAGGCTTCAATGGATGATTGTGGATTTTTGGTGTGGAGAGATGGCTTTAGTATGGATTTGGCTCTCAAAATAGCATTATAACTTTACTTCATGGATTGTGTTATTTTGCAAAGGGAAAGGATCCAATTTATAGGCAAGAGGCTTGAGGGATTGAGGGCTAAGATGCAAGGATGGGAAAAAGCTCATGGAGGGCTTAGATTGCATGAGAGGAGAGCACATGGATTGTGCTTCCTTACAACCAATCAAAGAGTGACACATGTCACATGGTGAGAGGATGGAGGAAAGGGGAAGGATGAGTCAACAAAGGAGGCTCAAGGGATAAAATCTTTATAAAGACCCTTCATAAGTGCTTTGTAAGAACATTTATGACTTTGTGGGCTTTATAAAGTTTTGTGGTTGAAGATATTTGTGAGAGATACCATGAAATTCGAATTTGAGGGTTTAGGGAGGTTTTAAGCTTGCTTAGGGTTGTAAAAATGATTAGAGGAAGGGTTAGAGATGGCTTAGGACTAGGCAAGTGGATGGCAAGTGGATTGCAATTAATGAGGGTGGGTGAAGGAGGAGATATTTGTTAACTTTGGCTTGAGTTAGCAAGTCTTAACCCATGTTTAGGGAATGTGACAAGGTTAGGAGGGGATTAGGATTAGGGTTAAAGACATCTTCTAGAAGAGTCTAGGCTTTGGATGAGGATGAAGACTTTCTAGAAGAGTCTAGAACTTCCTAGGATAAGATTTTATGAAATAAATAAAGTTTTATTTATTTCAAGGGTTTGGGTTGAGGAGATATTTATTAAAAATTTTTTTTTAATAAACATGAGGATTAATATTTAATCTTAATTAAATATTTTGAGTTGGGATTAGGGGTAGGAAATGATGGGATTAGCCTTCAATCAAAATTAAAGAAGGATTAGAAGATTTTGGAAGAGGTTAGTGGTCTTAAGGAAATTGGCCAACTTTTGGGAAAAAAACAATTTTTTTATTTATTTTAGGATTTTTGGTCAATTTATTAATTAAATAATTAATAAATAAGGAAATAATGTTTAAATAAGATTTAAAGATTTTTGGGAGGGGTTTCTTAATTAAATATTTTTAATTAAGATAAAGGGATTTAATGGCATAAAAATAAATAAATTAATTAAATAATTAATTAATTAATAAATGATGATGTCATCAGGAATTTTTTAGAAAATAAAAATACTTTATTTTCTAAAGGTTTTTTAGGTGTCTACATTTTGCCCCTCTTTGATGTGATGCCGCAAGTGGCATGACATCAAAGATAAGAAAATAAGATGCCCAAGGCTAGAGCAGAAGAGGAGAGAATGGACTCTGAGATGCCCCCTCAAGAAGGCGGTGGGGAGAGAAAGCGAGGCTCGACGACTTCTTGAAAAGTACAAGAATCTGAGATGAGCAAGAAGACTTAGATGGGCAAAGAGAAGGGGCTAAATTAGCTCAAACTCTCACTATGGGAGAATGATAAAGGAGAATTAGATGCACAAGAGGAAGCAAGCTTAAGTCTTTAGGGAAGGTGGAGGATGAAAGAGCAGAGCGCTATAAAAAGGAATCTAGGAGAGGGAGATGGATGAGGGGATTATAAAGCTGATGCAATAGGATTTCAAAGATTCAGATTGGTGGAAGATGGGTTTCGGAGATCCCTAGGACTAGGATTGTGGATCTCGAAAGATGAGGCTTGGTGGATTGATTTGGATTGGTGGATCCCTAAGACTAGGATTGTGGATCCCTAAAGCTAAGAGTCAGGAGTGATTCAAAGAGATACTGATGCATAAGTTGGGGTAGGAGAGACGGATGCTAGATATGGATGGGGGATAATGGAGATGAAGGAAAACCATTGAAGCTTTTTGAGCGGGGGGATACTTCAAAGAGAAGTACCACCATGTAGTTGAGCACTAGATTTGCTATAGGACTATTGGTTAATTGCCAAGGTTACCAAGAACATCAAGGCCTTTTCACCAACCATCCAAAGGACTGACGAACTAACTCAAAAAAAACACGCAAGGATTACCCCAGCATCACACATGAATCTAAGAGGAAGCAGTGTGGAACCGACACTGGGTAACCCACAAGTAGAAAAGAAAAACAAACAAAAGACTTGATCAATACCTTACGCTCAGATTGCCCCATTCGTAGCATCCCATGATATGGAAGATCATGGCAACCTTGAGGAGGAAACAAAAAGATTTCTTGGAAAAGATATTTCAAGACCCAAAAGGGAAGATTCCAAATCAAAAGAAAGCGAAAATCCAAAAGAGAACCGTTTACCAACGAGATGGGTAGGATGAGGTAGTAACGGACCAAAATCAGACATGAGGAAAGCTATATCCTGCAAGGACCTATCGGAGAGCACCTAAGTTGATGGATCTGGATGGGTGATGCGTCTGGCAAGATGAACTAAGAAGGATACCACTTTGGTAATAGGAGATCTAGCTAAAGGATGCATTGGAATAGCTAACCAAGGGTTGTGCGATGTGTGCAAGATGCTGATCAAGGAGGAACTGACACAAAAGCTAGATAGATGCAATGGTACTAAGCTAAAGAGGATCTACAAGCTAACAGACCAAGATATTTACAAGTGAGCTAATCAAGATATGGTACAAGCTAACGGACCAAGATAGTTACAAGCAGGCAAAAGCTCAAGATGATAGGATAGCGGGATGGTTCGATGTTGTGCAAGATGCGAAAGCTAAGGGTGGGGTGATAGTGAAAGATATGGATTTGGCAGGATGCATCCAATGATGATGAGAGATTTTGTGACCAAGGATAGCTAGAGGAGCAGGATGAGATGGCTGGATAGGATGGTAGATAGCTAGGATTATGATGTATATAAAGAGATGGCATTGGGTTTGCATGAGGATAGCCTAGAGCTAGATACCAATGACAAGGGAGGATGGAAAAGACAAGATCTCCAAAGAATATAGTGTGCCCAATCAGAAGATAACATGCAGGAGGAGGTCTTATGATGGATGTGATAGGATTGAAGCTAGGATGGAAAAAGCTGAAGGGGCTAGGGAGATGGATGCTAGCTGAGATGATTGGCTGAAGCTGCATAAGATTAGTGGATGGTGTGAGATGGAAGCTGGAGGATGGAGGATAGGTGGATAGATTGGAAGATGGAGTTGGATGTCAAGAGATGACCAAAAGCATGAGGGTGATAGGCTAAGCTGGGGATGGCGGGATTATGCATGATGCTTGTTTGCCAAGTTTTCATCATGGTACTTGTCCAAGGTGCTTGAATTGCCAAGTTTTCACTAGTGGACGCTTTATTTTTCTTTTCTTTTTTGACTTTTTGACTTTGGACTTAGCTGGAATGATTTTGGCTTTCTTCAGCTATTTTGGCTTTTTTGGGATTTTTCACTAGCTATTAGAATGTTCAATTTTGTTGCTAGCTGTTGGTACACCAGATGATTTATGCAATAGATCGAATTAGATGGGATTGATGGTAGGAGATGGAGGGATGAAAATGATGGAAAGGAGCATGAGATGGGGATGCTTGCAAGAGCAACATTGGCACATGTTGGAACAGGTGTGAAAAGAGCATATGGGGGATAGATGGTAGATGCGGGCGTGATGGAGGATTTGTGGAAGCGTGCTTGGGGATATAGGCACCCAAGATGGAGTTAGGAGATGGGGGACATGAGTCACTAGATGGGGGATTAGCAATGGTGGATGCCATTATGCATTGGGTTTCAACTCTTTTCTTGGGGATCCACATGGTTTTGGATTTTCTTTTCATAGGCTTTTGCATTGTTTTGCATTCTTTGATTGGATTTTTCATTTTTGGAGTATGTCTTTTAAAATAGACATATGATTGCCTAGGATGTGGATTTTTAGCTTTATGCATTTTGAAGTTGGCATTCACATTGCTATGGTAAGCTTTGGGAAGATGGTTAGGAGAAGCTTTGTGAGATGGAGAGGATATGAAAGAGCATGTAGGGGGATGATGATGGATGGTGTGCCCTGATATGTGCCTTTGTTGATCTTGCATAGAAATGGATGGAATAGGATTTTTATGATGGATGATAGGAGGATGGAGGATGGTAGATTTTGGGACATAGGGACCCAAAATGGATTTAGCGGATGAAGGGGGGATATGGTAGGTTGTTTTGGGTTGCAAAGATTGTAGAGGGGGGATGACATAAGATTTCTTGAAGGAGTGATGGGAGGCTGGCATGGTGGGCTTGGAGATAGGCTTGGTTTGGGGGTGTGGTGTACCAACACCTTTAGATGGTGAGACTTTGGATACATATCCAAGACCATGAAATCCTAGATTTTTTTGTGCAATAATAGGCTCTATGATTCCTTGCTCTTGTGGTCCTAAACCTTGACCTTGATAATGCCATCGATTGAGCATTTGAACAAGCTGAGGAAACTTTTTGCTTGCAGAAAATGGTAGAAGTGATTTATTAGGTGTATTGCAATGGGGAGATATTGTTCTTAATTCTTTTGCTGAGAGAGGGCCACCGTGGATGAATGTAAGTGAACCAAGAGGGTAGATTATAGATGGTGGAATAGCTTGGATAGGTGGTAAGATGGAAGCATGGAGTGAGGGAGATGGAAGGATAGGATCTTGATGTAGCTGGTGGGATGACAAGATATCTTGTAATGGAGGAGATATGGCTTGAGGTTTTGGAGATGGAGGAGATGGTGACTGCACTATGGATGGAAGACATGGTACGATGATATCTTCATTTATGCTTTGGGGGATGCCAACATGCTTTTGGCCAAGATCTTGATAGGATTGGTTTGGAGTGGATGGTGCGATAGGAGGTGAAGGAATGGATTCTTCAAAGGCAGCGGATGGATAGATGGGAGATTCAGTAGTGGAGATGGGTGAGTAGAAGATGGATGCATAAGGGTCATTATGAGAGATTTGGGAAATGCTTGGAGGCGATGTGGATAGGATTTGGAGAGATTTGATAGGTGGTGGGATTTTGATGCTTGCGAGAAGTGGAAGGATTTTAAGAAATTTGATGGATGGTATGGGGATGATAGCTATGGGAGATGGAGGTGATATTATAGATGGGGAAGCTTCATCACTGACTACTTCACATGGTTGGATTAGATGACATGGCTTATCGACTGTTGGAGGCGACTTTTCTTGTATTTCCTCTAGGAGATTCCTTGGAGACTCGTGTGTCGAAGGTGGAGGTGGATTGACAGGAATAGCTAGTGTGATGGGGGTGGAAGATTGGAAGCTTGGTTGATGGGGTGATGGAGGGGAAGCTGGAATATCGAATGGCATGGCTAGATAGTTTGGAATAACTCTTGGATTTTGGGGGATGCTTGGGGGAATGTTTCTAAGGCTTTCAATATACCTGTCATAGTCAACAAGATTTTCATCATCATTGGAATAGGAGGTGGAGGGAGCAAGGACAATGTGACCAAACACATCATGATAGGATTGGTACTTCATGCTTTGATGATGAGTTTGATGGGGATGGGGTTTTGCATATGGATGAACATGGAAGCTCATGGTTGGATTTGGATTAAGCACAGATTTTGGATTTGTTGATGAAAGATTTCCTAGGGAGAGTCAAAGCTGTATGATAGACCTAAGGAGGATTGGCTGGAGATTTTTGGCTTTCTTGTGGGTGGAAGACTTCAAGGGTATGCTATCAAAAAGTGAGAGTTTTGCTTTCCTATGTGCAAGATTCGTGGTGATTGTGTCAACTTAAGTATAGACTAGTGATCCTATGGCATGACACGAGATTGACCACTTGTGGATCCCAACCTTTAGCTCAAGGTGATGAGGGATACAAGTGACAAAGCTGGATTACCCTAGACAATGCTCTGTCAAAGGGATAACCTTGGTGAGATTGGTTGATTGGTAGGATTGATTGGATAGCAAAATCTAGCAAAGTGACAACAACTCTTTAAAGGCTTGGGTGATTTTGGGTTGGGTTGCTAGCTGGCTGGGGGGATGATTTGGATGGACTTTGGATTTGGGATTGTTCTAAGGCAAAGAACTAGATAGATTCGGTTGCATTGGGGGAGCTTGGATGATTTTCTGATAAGGCAGTGACTATGCTAAGTATGCCTTGAGTTGGGAGATTTCTACTTTTTTGGGATTTCGACCAAAATTGGCAAACATTCATTCAAAAACTATGAACAAACAAGCAGACAAAAGTTTTGAGCAAGCACATCAAACACACCAACATCTGAGGAAGCTTTCTACAAGGATGAAATTTGGTTTAGCTAGGGAGTCCTCGATATACACAAGGTATGTGAGCCCCAAATCTATATATGAAACCAAAAAGATGTCACACAGCTGAGAGGAGCGGTAACCCACTTCTCCTCTTTCACTTCTCAAGGGTATAAAGTTCCTTGAGGCTTAGCTCGAGTGACAAAATTTTGATCCCAAGAGAGGTGTCTTTGGATTCACCTCCCGATATTTATACTCCGTCGGAACGCTGGAGTTGAGGTCATCCCAAGGGGTGATGAAATCTCCAAGCAGGCCTCCTAAAAAGCTAAGACAAGATTTTGAATACTAATCTTATGCACCCGAGATGGCCTCGAAAGACGACAAGGGGAGAGAAGACGTAGATGATCTTGGGCTAAAAAACATGCTTTTTCATTTACCAACTGACGCTTAAGTTTTCTGACCTAGACTTTGCAAGCACTCATGTTTAAGATACAATGTTTATTCCAACTTTGAAGCATCGACAAAAATAAAATTGATCAAAGAATGTGAACAAGAAGAAGAGTTAGGGTCAACAAGAAGGTAAACCCGTGTGCTCGGAGGCCCTCCACGTCAAGTATCGATTGATTTTTCTTTAAGACATTCAAGATTGAGTGTGAGTTCATTTTAAGCCCAAAACAAAGGTGTATGAGATTCAATTTCAAGCGTGCACCCAAAGGCCCTCCATGTCAAGATTTGTCCAATTTTTATGCCCAAATGAAGTGTGAGCAAGATTAATGCGCATTCAAGGAATTTTTTAACTTAGAAAAACCACTAAAAACCCAAGTGAGTGGAGTTTGATTTGCGTGGAGCACTTAACACCCTCTTAGGTGGACCCATCCCCATAGATGGCACTAAGATTGCAACCAATGGTTAAATTGATGGGTGATTAAAGAGGGTGAGTCCAACTACAAACTTACTCAAAGTGTCTTTATTAGATTTTATAACTTAGAAGATTTCTAAAATGTGGATTTTTTTATGCCCCAAAAGGTGATTATTTGATCTATGGCATTCAAGATTGGATTTGTTGTTTTAATCATGCATTCATAAAAAAACAAACTTTGATTTTAATCCATGGCACTCGAGTGATTTTATCAACATGCATTCAAAGACAAGTAATTAAACATTCAAGTTTTTTCTTTTGAGCATTCGAGATTGAAATTTTGTGTGTTGTTTTAAGAACTTTGAAGTGCTTTGTTTTAACCTTAGATCATTCAAGATTGTTGTTGGACTCAAAAGTGAAAATGACTCTTTGGACTTTGCTTTTCATTCAAGATTTTGTGTTCTAGTTTGCATGTTTTAAGCCCAAAAATGATATTCCTAGATTGTTTTGATGCATAAAAAAACTTAAGAAACATTCAAGATTTTGCAACAAGACATTTGTTTGGAACAAATAACAAAGCTTTTTAGGACAATTTTGGCAACCATTTAGGACTCTTAGTTTTCATGAGATTTTTAAAAGAACTTTAACATATTTGCAAATGAGGTTCATTTTATCCTTGATTGATGCTTTGAGTTTGATTTAGATTTTAGTGTGCACTTAGTGTTGATTTTGAACCTTTTAAAATGAAAACTTGAAGTTCTTTTTAAATTCCCAAAAATGAAGTGTTCCTAACTTTGCATGAATGCATCTAAAACCTTGATGTTGCAAGGATGCAAATGATTAGATTGGTTTAGTTTCACTTCTTAAAAGATTTTTTCTTTTTTGCAAATTTTTAATTTTTTAATGGATTTAAGTATGATTTGGGGGTTCATTTTAAGCACTAAAAAGAAGTGTGTATGATTTTGCTTCCTTAAAAAAAAAATGGCCAAGATCTCCCACAAGAAGAAGAAGAAGAAGTAGATGGGATAAGAAGAATATAGACAAGAAGAGGAAGAAGAATTCCAAGTGCTTTGTCCACCTATAAGCTTGAAAAATCTTCAAATACTATGAGATAGACTATGAGTTCCTTTGTCTTCTTCATGCTCATGTAGACCTACAAAACCAATTTATACAATCCTACCAATCACAAAAACAAGTAAAATTAGCCAAAATCAGCAAATGACATACAAAACTTGACTAAAAAAGCTAATGAAGATGACCCATGCGGGGTCCCACCGGGCATGCCAAAATGTATATGAGCAATGTTAGTATGCTAATAGAAACCAAATTTAAATAAAGCTTCTAAAAACTAAAAAAAATTCATAAACTTCAAGATAGACTAAGATGAGCTCTCAATTGAGAATATGAGCCATTAATGGACTCTCTCAATAAGAATCTCTCTTGTTGAGTAGCTTTATCTAAATGGATAGGATGTATGCTCAATATGCTTCCAAAGGCTTCAATGGATGATTGTGGATTTTTGGTGTGGATAGATGGCTTTAGTATGGATTTGGCTCTCAAAATAGAATTATAACTTTACTTCATGGATTGTGTTATTTTGTAAAGGGGAAGGATCCAATTTATAGGCAAGAGGCTTGAGGGATTGAGGGCTAAGATGCAAGGATGGGAAAAAGCTCATGGAGGGCTTAGATTGCATGAGAGGAGAACACATGGATTGTGCTTCCTTACAACCAATTAAGAAGTGACACATGTCACATGGTGAGAGGATGGAGGAAAGGGGAAGGATGAGTCAACAAAGGAGGCTCAAGGGATAAAATCTTCATAAAGACCCTTCATAAGTGCTTTGTAAGAACATTTATGACTTTGTGGGCTTTATAAAGTTTTTTGGTTGAAGATATTTGTGAGAGATACCATGAAATTCAAATTTGAGGGTTTAGGGAGGTTTTAAGCTTGCTTAGGGTTGTAAAAATGATTAGAGGAAGGGTTAGAGATGGCTTAGGACTAGGCAAGTGGATGGCAAGTGGATTGCAATTAATGAGGGTGGGTGAAGGAGGAGATATTTGTTAACTTTGGCTTGAGTTAGAAAGTCTTAACCCATGTTTAGGGAATGTGACAAGGTTAGGAGGGGATTAGGATTAGGGTTAAAGACATCTTCTAGAAAAGTCTAGGCTTTGGATGAGGATGAAGACTTTCTAGAAGAGTCTAGAACTTCCTAGGATAAGATTTTATGAAATAAATAAAGTTTTATTTATTTCAAGGGTTTGGGTTGAGGAGATATTTATTAAATTTTTTTTTTTAATAAACATGAGGATTAATATTTAATCTTAATTAAATATTTTGAGTTGGGATTAGGGGTAGGAAATGATGGGATTAGCATTTAATCAAAATTAAAGAAGGATTAGAAGATTTTGGAAGAGGTTAGTGGTCTTAAGGAAATTGGCCAACTTTTGGGAAAAAAACAAATTTTTTATTTATTTTAGGATTTTTGGTCAATTTATTTCTTGATTAAATATTTTTAATTAAGATAAAGGGATTTAATGGCATAAAAATAAATAAATAAATTAAATAATTAATTAATTAATAAATGATGATGTCATTAGGAATTTTTTAGAAAATAAAAATACTTTATTTTCTAAAGGTTTTTTAGGTGTCTACACTTAGAACAAGATAAAGATGAAGAAATTTGGCCCCTGTAAAATTTTGAAGAAACATGACTCAATAAATGCATATAAAGTAGAGTTGCCGGATGGAATTCACATTTCTCCTATTTTCAACATTGCAGACTTAACAGAGTATCATGCTGATGGTGCAGATGAGGAGCTGATGTTAGAGCCATGTCCAATTCCTACTTCTAAGAAGGAGGAGATAGAGGATATTCTAGATAGTCGTGTGGGTACAAGTACCAAAAATAGGTGGTATGAAGAGTATTTGGTCAAGTGGAAAGGACATCCAATAGAGGACTCAACTTGGATATCAGTAGCTGAGGTTTCCCATTTGAAATTTCCTCTACCATTCATAAAGTGATAGGGTCACTTTTCAATCTAGCTTGGGTGTTTGATGCAGGAGCATCAAAAAGTATGAGGGCAATCCTGTGTCACCCAAAAAAAATAATACTTCAATTTAGTTTCTATTTTATGTGTTTTCATTTCTAAATACCCATTTGTGTCAAATAAAAGTTCCAACTCTTACAACTCCACTATTAGTGTTCTGGGTTAGAGTTTTTAATCACCTTGGGATACATGTAAATGCCAAAAAAAATATGAGTATGTAATTGAGCCATCATTTTGGTGAACTAGAAGGTGTAAATTGGCTAGATGAATGTAATTGTAATTTAGAGCATTCCAAAAAAAGAATTAGGTCAAAAGGCCCCACAGTTTGAAAGTTATCGCAGTTTTTTGATTTCTGGAGACATCTTAAGAATGCTTCAAAGTCAAGTTAGGGGCATTAAATGACCTCAAATAGGGCCAAAAAATAGAGGACAAGTGAAGCTTGTCCATATGGCTATAGAGCACTTTGAGATCTTTCCAAAAATGTAAACGGTTTGTCAATCGGAGCTGCGATTCAAAAGTTATGCCTCCCAAAAGTTTGATTACCATTTCTGGATTCTTCTAATTTTGTGATGACTTCTAATGCGACTTCTAGAGCCTTCTATTTGGTTAGTGTATGCCAACTAGCACTTTCTAGAATGTATTCCTAATCCTTAACCTTCCATGGTCTATTTAAGAATATTTCTAGCATTGTAAAAGGTAGTTCGAAGTGGGAGTTTGAGAGAAGGTACTGGGAGAAGAATTTATCTCCAAATTTTTGCTATTATAAGCCCATAGGGCATGTTGTGGAGTCTGTTTCTCTACACTAAGTGTATTAGCATATTTTCACAGTTAATAAATTTTTCCCTTTCCTATTGTGTCCATTCTGTGTTTGGGTTGTGTCCCCATCAGGTGGTATCAGAACTAGTTTTCTTGAGTGTGTAGACAAAGTGTCAACTATGAGGTAGTTTGTACCAGGATTGTGTGGTTGTGGGTTTGAGTTAAGAAGATGCCTCCATGAAGAGAGTGTGGTGGAAGGGCCAAAGCTATTAATATTGAGGATGTTAGAGCCCTCCAAAGGTAGGTACAAGCATTGCAGGAGGAGGTCCATAGAGGAACAAATGTTACTGTAAGTGACAAAAGTGAGGATGACAATGAAGAAGAAAAAATTGGACCTGAAGGGGAAGTTGACGGAGAAGTTTTGAATCAAGTAGAGGAGAGGATTTTTAGGGCCATTACTAAGTTTGTGAAAAGACCTAAAATTGATGTGGGTGTATTTTCAAAAAATTTCAAACCAGATGAGTTGATCAATTGGAACAATGAACTGGAAGAGTACTTTGAGTATGGGGATATCAGGGATTTGGATAGGGTTAAGTTTGCGAAAGACAAACTAAAAGGCCATGAAAAAATTTGGTGGCAAGAGGTTAAATTGAACAAAATAGAAGAGGAAAGGATAAGATCACAAGGTGGGATCATATGGTGGACGAATTGAAGAAGCAGTTCATTTGACTACGAGCTTGATTTGTTTAAGAAGATGCACGGGTTAAAGAAAGCAGGAAAATTGGTCCAAGAATATACAGAGGATTTTTATTGACTTCTGAGTAGAGCGGGGCATGCAAAAGAAAATAAGGAGAAGGTTGGTCATTATATCAGTGGGTTTTGACCTAGCATCCAGGAGGAATTAAGTCTGGTAAGAATGACCAGCATTGAAGAGGCATACCAGTTTGCCTTATGAGCTGAAGAGAAGCTAAATAAGAAGTTTAAAGGGAGACAAAGAGGGTACAATCAAGGAGGAAGGGGTAGTGGTAGGTCATCTAGAAGCCAAAATGAAACCCAAAAGAAAAATGAAGATGTGGGTTTAGCAAGAACTAGAGAAACAGGGGTTTCAACTGCTCCTGTGATCAAGACTTTGGAAATTAAAGAGGAAGAGGTAGAGGACGTAGACAAGGAAGAGGAGGCTTTTGTGGTACCTTTTTCCATTTCAATAAAGAAGGTTGTCATGCTTTTGAATGCCCTCAATGATAAGGAAGGACAGATAGGAGAGCTGAGGGTCAAGCTAGGGTTGCTCATGTGGATGAGTATGTACAATCATCACATTCAGAGGATGCAAAAAGAGGAGAGACTTTAGTAAATGAAAGGGTCCTACTAAGTGGTGAGATTGAACCAAGACAAAGGAGGAGTTTATTTTGTACTAGGCGCAAGTGTGAGGATAAATGTTGTGATGTGATCATTGATGGCGGTATCACTGATAACTTGGTATCAGAGGACATGGTCTCTAAGCTGAAGCTCAAGAGGGAGAAACACGCCCAGCCCTATTGGATTGCTTGGGTGAAAGATGATCATAAGGTCCTAGTAAGTGAACAATGTTTAGTAAAGTTCAAAATTGGGAGTTACCATGATGAAGTTCTCTATGATGTTATTCCCATGGATTTTTGCCATCTATTGTTGTGTAGACCACGATAGTTTGATAGGCTTGCAGTACATGATGGTCATGCAAACACATACTCTCTAATAAAGGATGGAGTTCACCACAAATTGAAGCCCATGAAAAAGGAAGGAAAAAAGGTATGTAGTAGTGCTAGGATTTGTCTTGTTGATGGAAGTAAGTTTTTAGATGGCATGAAACATTAGTGTATGTGCTATGCTTTGATTTATAGGAAAGATAAAGAAGGTAGTAGTGAAATACAACTTGAAGTTTCAAATTTACTAGGTGAATTTGGAGATATCATCTCTGATAAAGTTCTAGAAGGATTGTCACCAGTAAGGAAAATCAATCATCAAATAGATTTAATCCCAGGAGCTAGTTTTCCTAACAAGGCTACTCATAGGATGACTCCTATTAAAACTGAGGAGCTAAACAGATAGGTTCAGGAGTTTTTGAGGAAGGATTTGTTTTGGGAGAGCCTGAGTCCATGTGTAGTACCTACAGTACTAGCACCAAAGAAGGATGGAGAGTGGAGGATGCGTATAGACTCTCAAGCTATAAATAGGATAACCATCAAGTATCGATTTCCTTTGCCAAGAATGGATGATCTTATGGACTGCTTGAGTGGAGCTCAGTACTTCACAAAGATAGATCTCAAGAGTGGCTATCATCGGATATGGATATGAGAAGGAGATGAGTGGAAAGCAACCTTCAAGACCAAGGAGGGTCTTTATGAGTGGTTAGTCATGCCCTTTGGATTGAAAAATGCCCCAAGCACCTTCATGCAGCTTATGAATGAGGTACTTAAGAAGTTCTTGGGAAAATTTGTTATTGTTTATTTGGATGATATTTTATTTTTCAACAAGACTTTGGAAGAACATTTATTGCATATTCGTAGTGTTCTTGAAAGGTTAAGGGAAGAGAAACTATTAATTAATCTGAAGAAGTTTATCTTTGCAAAAAGGGAGTTAGTCTACTTGGGGTTTGTTATATCACCAGAAGGTCTCAAAATGGATCCAAAGAAGGTAAAAGCCATCTTGGAATGGCCTATTCCAAATTTTGCTACTGAGTTAAGATCATTTCATGGTGCAGATGAGGAGCTGATGTTATAGCCATGTCCAATTCCTACTTCTAAGAAGGAGGAGATAGAGGAGATTCTAGATAGTCATGTGGGTAGGAGTACCAGAAATAGGTGGTAGGAAGAGTATCTAGTCAAGTGGAAAGGACAGCCAATAGAGGACTCAACTTGGATAGCAATAGCTGAGGTTTCCCATTTGGGATTTCCTCTATCATTCATAAAGTGATAGGGTCACTTTTCAATCTACCTTGGGTGTCTGTTGCAAGAGCATCCAAAGGTATAAGGGCAATCCTATGTCACCCAAAAAAAAATGTACTTAGATTTAGTTTCTATTTTATGTGTTTTTATTTCTGGATACCCATTTGGGTCAAATAAAGGTTCCAACTCTTACAATTCCACTATTAGTGTTGTAGGTTATAGTTTTTAATCACCTTGGGATACGTGTAAATGTAAAAAAAAATAGGAGTATGTAATTGAGGCATAATTTTTGTGAACTAGAAGGTGTAAATTGGCTGGATGAATGTAATTGTAATTTAGAGCATTCCAAAAAAAGAATTAGGTCAAAAGGTCCCACAGTTTGAAAGTTATCGCAGTTTTTCAATTTCTAGAGACATCCTAAGAATGCTTCAAAGTTAGGTAAGGGGCATTAAATTACCTCAAATGGGGCCAAAAATGGGGGATGAGCAAATCTGGTCCATAGGGCTATAGAGTGCTTCAAGAGCTTTTCAAAAATGTAAATGGTTTGTCAATCGGAGCTACGGTTCAAAAGTTATGCCTCCCAAAAGTTCGGTTACCATTTCTAGATTCTTCTAATTTTGTGTTGACTTCTAATGAAACTTCTAGAGCCTTCTATTTAGTTGGTGGATCCCAACTAGCACTTTCTAGAATGTATTCCTAATCCTTAACCCTCTGAGGTCTATTTAAGAACATTTCTGGCATTGTAAAAGGTAGTTCGGAGTGGAGTTTAAGAGAAGGTACTGGGAGAAGAATTTATCTCTAGATTTTTGCTATTGTAAGCCCATAGGGCATGTTGTAGAGTCTGTTTCTCTGCACTAAGTGTATTAGCATATTTTCATAGTTAATAAAATTTTCCCTTTCCTGTTGTGTCCATTCTGTGTTTGGGTTGTGTCCCCATCACTTTTCTTTTTTGTTCTTTTCTCATGCTTATCTCTAGACTTTTGTTGATGGAACAGTTTCGAGTCCTTTAAAACCTATTTTTACTTAATCAAAACATAGTTATTCACACTCTTAATTAAGCACATGGTGTCTATACCATAATTTTACATGACACACCTTTATAGGCTTATCCTCTCATTATTACACCAACTCTTCTGCTTGATGGAGGACAATCCACTCTTGGTGGACATGTGCTTAGTTGTGAGGCTTATCATATTGCTAACTCCTAGACATTCTAGAAGAATTTTATAGGCCTTTATATATAGGCACTCCTAGTGTACTTGTACATCAATTAAATTTCATATTATTATTCTGATTATACTCTGTTGGTCTATTTTTTGTGCTATTTGTTGAGCTTCTTGGTCTTGGGTGATTTTTCCCTAAGGAAAATTATTACATGGTATCAGGGCCATAGGAGCATCACTTCATAGCCATTGGAGACCATTCTTGCTTCACCTCTCTGAGGGCACCTCAGTCTAGATCTGAAGTATCGAAAACTATTGGGAGTGTCTAGAGCCAAAGCAGACCTCACTATTGCATCCAGAGTGTCAACTCGATAAAAATTAACTATAAATTCATGTATGTTGGGCAATAGTCAAAATTGAGGCAATTTTTTTTTGCAAACTAGCACTTGAAGGCCCCATTTGCAAATTCAATAAGGTCATCTTAGATCTCTAAATTTATTTTTTGGATCTATCAATTTTATTTTCTTTTTATTTTTCAGATTATATTTTCAGAATATTTTTTTAGGCCATTAGTCCTACGGAGAATTTATTTTTTGCAGGAACCATGTGGTGAAACCTGGATCTCGTAGTCATGGAATATTCTCATAATTTGACATATTCCTTGTAATCTTTTAGTGGCATACTCTGGTGATATCTCAATAAATCCATTCAACCACATTTCACACTCGATGAGTAGTCGATTACAACTCACTAGCGGCCTTAACTTATTTTCATACCATGACTTTCTCATTTTAACCCGCTCTGCACTCTTTCCTATAGTGGATGTGGGATTAAAAACCCACACTTGCCAATTTAAAAAAAAATGTCTTGCCACTAGTATCCTTAGACACTATTGGCATTCCCAGATACCAGTGATGAGTTCTCCCCACAATGCTATTTTTCAAACTTTTAGCCCATTGTCGATCAAACCCTCTGGCGAGCTCCTGACACATGACCCATTTTAGTTGCCACATGGCACATGAATTTAGTTCCATGTGGTGCCTAATCAGTTGCACCTACAAGTGACATGCAAGACTCTTAGTCACGATCGTACATGATACACTCAGCTGCCACACCTACTCTGAACCTCATGCTACATGGAAACTTTGGACCCCTCCATATGGACTTGTAGGACCATAAAATGGGTTAAATGCATAACATACTATGATAAAATCACAAAACTCAATCAACATATGTTAGCACCCCCTAGTCTACCATGAAAGCCAAACTAATAAAGAAGGCAATAGAAACCCCCTTTTTCGTTTGTAGCTCCCATGTCCTTCTTTCTTCTCCAAATGATTGTAGCTCCAAAGTTGCCTATAGTGCACACAAAATTGAAGCAAAAGTCTATGATTTGGATAATGCCATGAGAATACTTGAAGTGTGATTTAATGTGAGAGCAAGAATGCAAAATGAAAAGGATCCAAGGACTTGAAAAATGCTCAAGAGTTAGGACCAAGGACTCAAGATTTCAAGGATTCAAGGGCCAAAAATGAGAGAAAGAGTGTCCAATTTATAATTGACATGGAGGATGAGAGAATTGGATTTTTCACCCATAGATATGTGATGTGTCTAGAGATTCCTTTGAGAATCCATGATGCATACGACCAAATATGCCAATTATAAGATTCTATGACACATGAGAGTCAAACTTGGCTAAATGTGGAAGAGAATCTATGACACGTCATAAGACACCTCAACCCACTTAAAGCCAAGAATCTATGACAAATAAGCCAAATAGGGACATACATAAGAGATAAGAATATTTGATTATGAAAAATATTAGCCAAGTGTCAAAGGAGAATCCACGAGGTGTCACATCCAAGTGTCATGATGATGCAATATTTTATGGAATATTTGAATTGAAAATCCTTTTATTCCACAAAGTAAGAATTAGTAGAAAATGGAATTAATGATGGAAAATGGAACTTGGGAAAGTAAGAATTTCCATGGTTTGTAGATAATGAATCAATTAATTAATAAAATTAATTAATTGAGGATGATAATTAGGAAGAATAATTAGAAAGAATAGGATTAAATTATGGGTTATTTAATCCTATAGAGAAAATTAGTAAATGATTGGCCAAATTGATTAAATGAATGCGACTGTACCCTTTGATAAAAATGTAATGATGATGGATATGGAATAAGATGATGATAGATAGACCAAAGCCATGGTCAAATTGATTGATAGATTGAAATTGATAACATGCAAAGGACACATGACATGAATTGGTTGATATGTAACATTTAATCGACATTGTAAATGCTACAAGATTGAAATTGATTGATAAGGTTTGATCATAATAACATCGATGAACATTGTCAATGTTATTAAAATGGTTGATGATTCCATGATCTAACATTGAAAGCCTCAACAATCTCAAAGATTGGATGATATGAATGATAGTTTGACCTAGCACTGAGAGCCACGACAGTACTAAGGTCAGATTGATAAGATTGATAGGTTGATAGATTTCCAAGGCACTGAAAGCCACAACAATACCTAGGAGTCAGAAAAATGATGATTTATTTGGGATGTTTGATATGCTTTGGGCTGATCAGGACTAATTCTGAGTGATTTCAGGTTGATTTGGGGTGATTCTGAGTTGATTTGATATGATTCCTAGTTGATATGAAACTGATGTGAAGAAGGATACAAATGATAAAGTATGATCAATCTGGGCAAAAGATCAAAGATATTAGAATGAGAAAATAGGACAAATTATTATGAATAAGTGATGAAGTCATAGATGCAAACCATTTTTGAGCATCTACATTTTGCCCCTCTTTGATATAATGTGATTTAGAGCATTGTATCAAAGAATAACTAATGAGAAAGACACAACATGCCCCAGTAGGGATGATATATATGGGTGCCCCCTCAATAAATTAACTAATATAAGCATATGATAAGTTAATTTTTTAACAACATGAAGACAAAACCATATCAATTGACGAATCGCAGATTAGAGCTAAGATATGAAAGTTATGAGGTCTAGAGTGCAAAACAGGGTCACTTCGGAGCCTGAGAATGATTGCATGGGTTACCACTCAATAAAAACACAAAATGATGAAAATTATATTTCATATTTTCCACAATGAAGATACAAATCCAATGCAACTGACGGATTGCAAATCTAAGTTAAAACACAAAAGTTATGGGCTCTGAAGTGCAACATAGGGGCTCTAGGAGCAGTTCTAGGTATCCTAGGTCCCCAACTGCGCCCAAAACTCAACCAAGTGCCTCATTGATGCACTTGGTAAGCCCAAGTGTGCCATGACAGTACCAAGTGTGTCAATGAAACACTTGGGAAGCCCAAGTGGTCCCAGAAAGTGTAAAATGTGCCCGAGAAGGCTCCGGGGGCCAAAATCAACATGACAAGGGACAAACAGGAGGCCAAGAGTAATCTCAAGGATTATTACTCCATAAAGTGACAAAATAATGAAAATTATAGCTCATTTTTTTCACAAGAAAGATATGAGTCCAACGCAACTAACGGTTCATAAATCTGAGTTGAAATGCAAAAGTTATGGCCTCCGGAGTGCAACAACCTAGGGGTTCTGGGAGAAATTCTGGATAACCTAGGTTCCCAAGTGTGCCCAAACTCTACCAAGTGCATAAATGATGTAGTTGGGGACACCAACTATGCCCTAAAAGTGCAGATTGCACCCTAAAAGGCCCTGGGGCCCAGAATCAGCCCAATTGGACTTGGAATGCCCCAAAACTGTGCGTGCATGCACAAAATGATGGAAAGATATCATAACATAAGGGAAATCATCAAAAATGGTTGAATTTGGTCAAATATGATGATACAAAAGTTAGATTGAAGTTGAACCAAGTGGAAAGCCATAAAAAGTTGATTGACAATGTAGAATGATGCAAGAATGCATGAATGAAAGATGAAGATGATATGGTGAATCAGAAGACATGATCATGGTGATGGAGAATGAGATGAAGAAGAAAGATGAGATGAGGAGATGTTAGTATGATGGAAATAATTTTTCTTATAGAAAGTGCACTATATTTCAAATGGAGCTTTATTTTGATACGGTAAATGGGATGCAACGCATCATGGCATAAAGGGCCAGAGCGCAAATGCAAGCCTTTTGCGTAAACAAGCACGATGCACATAGAGAATGACCTTGTCCTTCCTGAGGCATATGTACATGCCCTAGACTCTTAAAGGTACATTGTAATAGAAAAAAATAGAAAAAGATGACCATGAACCATCCCAACCAGTCTCATAGATTAGTTTTATATCATCGAGTGGCATAGGAACATGATCAAAGAAAAACAAAGCAAAAAATAAATCACTCACTAAACAGCATGAGCCAATAGCTATCCTTGTCCATTATGACATAATTTTTAGTGTTTTAGGTGTTTAGATGGTGTTCAACAGGTTAATAATGTGATAGCACTAGTTGTGGATTTAGTTTATAGGTGCATAGTGATTGGTTGGATTGATTGTTGGTTCATGTTGCTCAGATATTGTGATTGTCATTGAAGTGTAGTGCTTTGATTTTTAGTCTACAAAGTGCAAGTGTTTATGCAAAAAGGGGTGGTTATCTATAGTGAACATGTACAAGGTTCATTGCATATTTTTGATGGGTTTTATGATTTTTAGGGTTTTCGGGGATATTTGATGTTTTTGCATGACTAGTTTCTTCAAGACATTTTATGATTTTTAATGATTTTTTTAGGATCGTATTTGAATGTTTAGGATTTTTTCAGGACATTATGTGATTTTTAGTGATTTTTTCAAGATCGTTTTTGAATTTTTAAGGATTTTTTTAGGACATTATGCGATTTTTAGTGATTTTTTTCAGGATCGTATTTGAATTTTTAAGGATTCTTTTAGGACATTATGCGATTTTTAGTATTTTTTCAAGACATTTTATGATTTTTAGGGATTTTTTCAGGTTATTTTATGATTTTTAGTGATTTTTTTAGGATTGTATAAGCATATACAAGTGTTAGCTCCAATCTATTATGTGATAGGTCCAATGGATAAAAAGCACTTAGGGATATGCCCCCAGTTCAAATTCAAACTTATGCACCATGTAGGTAATATGCCCCCAGATAAGATGCAAACTATGTACAAAGGCCAATGTCAGAGTGTGTGTGCAGACTGGTGATGCTTGGTAAGATAACAAAGGACATTAACCAGTTTGTGAGCCATGATAAGGGACCAAGGATGTGTTGCAATATGAAGAATATGATTGAGGAATGATGGGGGGGGAAAGACCATATGGAATCCGGATAGATGGAGGAGCAACATTGATTACACATGGTGCCTATTTGCCAGGTTTTCACCATGGTACTTGCCTAAAGCGCCTATCTATCAGGTTTTCACTTTTGGATGAAATTTTTCTCTTGACTCAATTTTTTGTGCCAAGATGCCTGTTTGCCAAGTTTTCATCAAGGCATCCATTTTTTCATGACTTTTTTTCACTTTTTTCTTTTCCTTTTTCATGACTTTTTACTATTTTTTTGATATTTTTTCAAGACTTTTAGATGAAATCAAGAATGTCACTGAAAAATGTTGAGAATATATCTATTGTTGGTGCTGCTAGCTGATGAGCTCTGGATCCATGACTGACCATAATTATGGATGATTTGTTCTGAGTCTATAGCTAAAATCAAATGACTAGAAAGGCCTCGAGAGATACCATCGCATACCGTATGTAAGACAATGTCTATCTCTTACACATCAAGGCATCTAAGGATAATTGGGTCAATAGAAATGTCATGTGGGATGTCACTGATGATGACATAGGCAACGACTTGTTGGATAAAGGACTGATTTTGGTTATAGGACAAATTAGGTAGCTGGATTTGGGGATAAATAAAGGCATATAAGGGAGGGTTGGGAGGGTTGAGACCAATGGTCTTCCACATGAATGCTGATTGAGAGAGCTCCAAAAGACTTTGTGGTATGTTGAAGACTAGAACACTGATATTCATGGCATCATATTTTTCATTTTGTATCATTGGGAGCTGCTTAGCTTTTGATTTTTTATGGTCTAATGGTGCTTTTTGGTTTTCACCAAGAGACCTATGCTTGCCATCTTTTTCTCTTTTTACTTTGTAACTAGAAGGTGGAGTAGACTCGCCAAAATATGCCAATGTGTTCTCTTTAGGAGAAACTACTTCTTTATGATCTTCAGTCATAATGCCTTCAAATTCTATTATAAGAGTGTCATCATCATCGAATTGATAAAAAATTGGTGGTCCACATTGGTCCCAATCCAAAGGTTTAGGATAGCTTGAGGAGATGTCATCACCAGTGTTGAATGGGCTTTGGTTGAAGGAAGATATATGGGTAACTGATTCAACTAGGTCATTGGGGTTATGCTCAGAGGCTAGGGGATTGTTGGTTTCAAGTGGGATATCCTCATATGCCTTTTCATTGTTCGAAACATCCATAGTCTTACATTTAGGTATCGTGGTACTAGGAGGACCTATTCGTAATGGTTTAAATCCAAGCCCCAAACTAGGAGGTTGTCCTTCTATAGTGATAGGTTCAATGATTCCTTGTTTTTGAGATCCAAGACCACTATAGCCATCATAGCCTTGTTTTTGCATGATGGTAAACCCAAGTCCATACTTGCTAGGAGATATCAAAGTGGGTTCTCGTTCTACTTTTTCTTTCTCAATACATATGGATGTATTCTCATTGATAGAATTATCATTCTTTGTATTGATGGGAGAAAGTGGTGACTCCCTAATGTGAGAGACTTGAGACATAAAGTACTCTCCACACCCATTGTCTTCAATCTTCATCTTTTCCTTGGATTTACTGAGTAGTATATTAGCATCCACATACTTAGAAGAATTTGTGGGTTGTGCTTCATTGTTTGTTGGGATTTGGTATGCAGTAGCATCTCTTAGATTAGCACAAAATTGGAAAGCATCTGGATCACCGGGGATGGTAACCTCTACATTGTGATAGGAAAACTTCAGACATTGATGATATGTAGAAGGGACTACTTTCATATCATGAAGCCAAGGTTGTCCTAGTATCATGTTGCAATTCATTTCTATATCTAGGACATGGAACAATGTATCTTCAATAGCAGGACCAACTCTTACAGGTAATGTGATGATGCCCTTGGAATGGCGTTCACAGTCATCATAAGCTTTTATTGTGATTCTTTGAGAGGGATCTACATCATCTTCAGAATAACCCAAATTGTTGACAACCTTAAGAGTATAGATGTTCAGTCCTGCTCTTCCATCTATCAAGACACATCTGACTTTAACATTGTGGACAAAGACTTCAAGGTGGAGGGGATCATTGTGGTTAGGTTTTTCCTTAGGAATATCTTAGGGTGAAAATGTGATATGTTGTGATGTAGATAGGTTCCCAACCATGGCTTGGAACTCAGAAACATTCATGTTATTTGGGACTATTGAATCTTTAAGGGCTTGCTCCAAGATCTTTTGGTGTTGGGGGGATGCACGTAGTAGATCCAAAATGGATACTTGTGCAGGGGTTTTTCCAAGTTGTTCAACAAGGCTATAATCAGCTGAAGTAGGAGTAGTAGGTCTAGATGGGGGTACAAGTCTAGTAGAAGCAGTAGGTCTAGCTGGGGCTCCAGGTAGGGTGATCTTGCTATGACGTGTAGTGATAGCACAATGAGGGTCTTCAGCCTTCAATGTGAATGTGGATATGTGGAATTCAAACTCATTAAAGCAATTGATGGTGTAGTCATAGCCGGTGTGTGTGTAATTTAGATTACCTTGTGAGTTTGAGTTTGAACTTGAGGGTTTCTCTTTGTCATGATTACCCAAAGGATCTTTGAAAATAGTGTGATTAGAGTTGGATGCTAACAGTGATGGATCAACTGTGATGACACCATCATCAATAAGGTCTTGTATTGCATGTTTCAATTGGAAGCACGATGAAGTCTTGTGTCCTTTGGTGCGATGGAAATCACAATACATTTTGTCATCCCACCAATCTGCTTTAATTAATGGTTCATCTTTGATTGGGGGTAGCTATAGGAAGTTATTACTCAGTAATTGTTGTAATGTAGTCTCAAGAGGTATCCCCAATGGTGTGAATTTTCTATCCTTGGTTCTAGGATGTCTTTTTTCTTGTGTGGAAGTCTCAGTTTTCTATTGTTGAGGTGTTGTTTGATTAGGATTTTGTGAATTTGTGGGGTTTGCACCTTTCAAAGTCAATTGAGGTTGTGCTATTCTAATTATGTAGGCATCCACAATGCCATCATTAGTCACATTCTTGTTTTTGGAGAAAAAATTTCGCTTTTCATTGGACGAGTTGGTATTGGTGTTGTCCTTGTTTGTCTTGAGGATTCCCTTACAAATAAGAGCATCTTCAATACTAGCCCCTTTTTTCATTAGTTTAGAAATGGTGCTTGGACTCTTGATTTTGAGTTCATACATTAAGTCTGGGACTAAGTTTTCAATGCACAGGTTTACTTGTTGTTCTTTAGGAATGTCTAGTGAGCATTGACTAACTAGGCTTCTCCAACGCAGTAAGAATGTGATGAATGATTCTCCCATCTTCTTTTTAGTTGAGCACAAATCAGAAAGTTTCACCTCATTTGTAATGTTAAAGGAAAAGTGGGAGATGAACTTTTCTGCTAGCTCTGACCAAGATTTGATATTACTAGGAAGTTTGGAGTACCATTCAAGTGTAGGCCCACCTAGAGAATGAGGGAACAATCTCATAAGGTAAGTGGGCTCATCACTAAGTTTGATACATGAAGCACAAAATTCTCAGATGTGATCAACAAGGTTTCCTTTTCCTTAGTATTTTTCAAACCTTGGAGCCTCAAAGTGTTTTGGGAATGGAGGCATATACAGACTTTTATCGAATGGATTAGGACGTAGGTCCCTTTCTATATATAGAGCCTATTTCTTTTGGACTCCCAATGCCTCAACTTGTTTGGAAATTTGTTTGAATTGTTGTAATAGCTCTTCATTAGGGTTTTGCATGATGGTCTTTCCTTCAAGTCTTTTGTATTTGTGAGTAGATTGTTTGCTGTAGTGAGAACTATGTCTACTTGATTTTGACATTTCTATGGCTGATGAATCTGATGAAGTGTCACTAGGTGGTGGAGGTATGTTGGCACCTCAAAGATAGAAATGTCCTTTTTGTTGGGGTACTTGTTGTAGTATTTGACGTGGCACTTGTTGTGGGATTGACTCTGATTGTTGTACCATGTGTTGTTGTTGTGCCATGTGTTGTGGTTGTTGTTGGGATACCTTTGTTGGTTTTATGTGAAACCATGTGTGTGCTTGTTGTTGTAGAGGTATTTGTTGAGGTTGTTGTGGCACATTTTGTTGTTGTAAAAAATGTTGCTGATATGTGATTTTTTGCTCAAGGTGTCTTTGGTATTCCAACTATTGCTTGAGTTGCTCTTGTTGTTTAGCAAACATTTCTTGTTGTTGTTGGAATTGCTGCTGAAATTGTTGTTGATAAATTATGTGTAAGTCAAGTGGGTTCACATGGGACTGTGTATTAGGAATGTTGGATGTTTTCCCCACTTAAGGTTGTTGTTGTTGTGGTTGATGTTGTTGTTGATATGTGGGATGTGTGTCAAGAAGATGTAGACTTGGTTGTGCCTTGGAAGTGTTGAGTCCTTGTACCATTGTAGGTTGTTGTTGTCATGGGGGTTGACTAAGTCCTTGAGAATTGAACATCATGTTTGTATTGTTATTTTGGTACCTTTGTGTTTTAGATGTTTCTACTTGTGACATCATATTGACTTGACTATGAGATGTGTTTATATTGGGAATGGGTGTAATGTCAATAAGACTCTTCCTTTGTGTGTCCATAGGGATGGTTGCACTTGATGTCTCACATGTCATACTTATGAGAGGTTCTATAGTGTTTGATGTCATGGCACTGGGTAAAGTTAGGAGAAAAGGTGTACTTTGTTGATTTTCCTCCAAAGAAGGTATGTCTGGCATCACTAGAGCATGAGTCCCCCTAGGTGCATCTTGTTTTTGCATCATGTGAATAAAATCAAGTTTGAATGTCCTTTTGGGGTGTTTAGGGATTGGTGGTATTTCATCAAACAAGGGATTAACATTGATGTGTTCAAATGTACTTTGGAGGATTTCAATTGTTGGTTCTTGATGAGACCTTATAGGTGCCATTATTGTGTTTGAAAATTCCAAAGGTTGTTTTCCCTTGTTTAAGTCCAAATTTATCATGGGTTGGATGTTTTCAATTGTTGTGTTGGTTTGATTTTTGGACTTAGGACCTTCCAAGTTTGGGTTAAATTTGACAATTTCTTGGGCAGCCAAATGTTTGAAGTTCTTGTGAAAAATTTTGTCTTGACATGCCCTAGCCATTTCTTCATCAGTGATGCCATAATTAGTGTTAGAGTCATCACTTAGGTGTACAGTACCTTGTTGTATGTTTGATGTGTTAGGTTGGCTGAATTCAAAGGAATGTGATTGTTCATCTTCGGGTGTGGTTGGTACACTTCCTCCTCTTGGTGGTATTGGCACAAATATAGGTTCAAAGTTAGGACTCCATTGAACCATCCCATGTGTGGGAGAAGTGTTTGGAGGAAATCTCATGGTAGGTGAATTTTTCAAGGTTTTTTGTGCCATAGCTTGATTATGAGGATCTTGTGGATACATGTTCAAGGGGTTTGCTAGTAATGGTTGTGATGCCTCGATTTGGTCTTTGTCAAACGTTTGTTGGGTTTTCTTGCTCTTTTTCTATCTTGGGCGATCTTTTGGTTGTGCTTGTGCCTCAGAAAACAAAGGTTGATAGAGTTCCTTGGGTCTTTGAGCTGATTGTTTCCTAGTAAGTGTTGGCATGATACCTAAGAGTGCAAATACAATGGAATTTTTTAGTGTTTTGGGTGATTTAGAGTGGTGGGTATGCAAGATATGAGTGTTTTTTGGATTTTTAAGTGTTTAGGAATGTTATGCAATGTGAGAAAATGCTAAATGAATTATGGTTTTGATGTAAAAAGTGCAAATGTCCTAGGGATGTTATGCAAAACGCAAAATGCAAGGTGATGTTTTGAAGTTTGACTAGAGGGGATGAAAATGACTCTAAGGTATGCAAAATGACAACTAGGGTTATGTTTTGGACTTCCTAAGGATGCTAAAGGTTGGTGTGTGCAAGGTATACTATGCAAAGGATGGTTTCCAAGGGTTTATAATGACATTTGGGACATGCAAAATGAGGGTAAATGCTCAAGAAGACAATTTGGTTGATGGATAATTTGATAGGGTTTGGTAGTGAAAATGATGTTGAGGATTTTGATCAATGCAATATGAAGGGGATATACCACTAGGGTAAGTAAAAATTATGTTTGGGGATTCTAGGGATATCATTATGCTATGAAAAGGGTAAAGGGAAAGTTTTGAACTTAGGTAAAACCTTTTAGAAAGTATTTTGTCTAGGAGTTTAACCTTGTGATAAAGGACTTTGGATCTTGATCAAAAACTGATAAAAGATGAAAAGATCAAATTGATAAAAGATGAAAAGGTCAAATGTATCAAGACATAGACAGATTTTGACCCAAGAAAATGATAAGAAAAGATGAAAAGACTAGTCAAGATCCATTATCTGTCAACACGAGGAGATACTCTAAGACTCATACTTTGTTAGATTTTTGACTAAATTCAAAGGTTTTGGGGGTTCAAAATGATGTTTTGAGGACTCAAAATAGTGGTAATGCTGCATGGATATGTGATATGGACAATTCATATGATGCAAAATGGGATTTTGGGTGCAAGATATGATTTTGGGTCAGGTGCAAAACAGGTAGGTGTAGAGGCTCCTAGATGTAGTTTTGGGGTCCTAAAGTGCAGTTCGGAGGCCCAAAATGGTCATGCAGGTATCCAAGTGTTCCCTAATAGTGCCAAGTGTGCCCTAATAGTACCAAATACGTCATTGATGCACTTGGAGCTAGTTTGGGCACAGTTGGTAGTTTCTGGGTGCAGTTGGTAAGCTAGGAAGAACGTTTGTTGATTCTGAAGGTTATGGTTACCAAAATGACATACCAGGAAGCTAAGATGCTAGGGTTGATGTTAGTATGGGTTGGGAGATGCAAAAAATAAGTTAAAACCTATATAATTATTTCCTAAGTGAAGGTAATAAAGACTAGGTGATGCAAAATGCAAAGTTGGGCAAGCTGGTGCAAGGGGAGCCAACCAGGTACCTAAGGACACTGTTGAAGCCCCAAAATGTTACCTGGAACCCAAAATTGGATATCAAGACCACCAAGTGTGCCCAAAAATTGAAAAATACATCAATTATGTAGTTGGAGCCCAGTTGGGTGCAGTTGGTAGTTTCTAGGCGTAGTTGGTAAACTGGGCTGAAACTGAGGCAATTCTGGAAGCTATGATTTCAAGATTGATGTTACAAAGAGGTCAATAGTAGGGGATAGTGTTAGGGTTAGTATGAATGCTCAAAATTATGGTTAAGACACTTGGAATGATGCTTAAAGTAGTCAAGATGATGAATAGGTATGCAAAGATGCAAAATGGTGAATGCAAAGTGTTGATTGTGAGATGGGAATGCAAAAGACTAAGTGAGGTAAACTGAACCTAAAAGGATGCAACATGAAAGGTAATAGGTACTAAATGAGGACTAAAAGGTGAAATATTAAGTATATATGATGCATGAATAAGGCCTATACTAGGGTTAATGCAAGTGAAGTCTATGCAAGTGTGAGATCTACATTTTGCCAAGCACGTTTAAGAGCACAAGTTGCCATGTTTTTCAAGGTTTGAGTGTGTTGAACCAAAGTTTGAAAAGTTTGATAAAGGTTGCAATTTTTTGGCAATGTGTGATGTTTTGACAAGTTCAAATGATATACAAGGTGTAAATTTAAAAGTTTGGCTTTTATCTTGATTATGTTTTACACACACGCAAGACACATTAAGACAAGAATAGCTGTTGTTAAAAGTAACAAACACACCACAACCTAGGCTTTTAGGACTGTATCCACTGAATTCCTACTTGAACTAAAGTTTAGGCATTCTTATCTAGAGTGGACAACCTAGGATCTTGGCACCATAGGCTCCCCCTTATAGCGCACTCACTTCTCAGGGCTACCAAGATCCACTTCCCAAGGGACATGACTTCTCAAGGGACTGTTGCCTCTACTAAGGACCACGAGAATGTAAGATGTCTTCACCAGCATGGGTGACCCCTTGAGCCAGTGGATAGAAAGGATTTTGGCCACTAAAACATAGTTTTTAGTAAGGGCATTCCATTTAGAAAGTGAATGAAAAACTTCTGCAGAAGGTCTCCCAGCCACGAGAATCGGGGTTTGACGCACCACAAGCATACTAGAGGAGAGCTATCACGTAGCAATACCACTGATACAACTTTCACTGTAATCAAATTTTATATAGCAGCTGGAACATTCACCTGGATTTGGCCCATTACCACTCTAAGGTCATCCCCTGGCATACCCAATATCGAGTATCTTGGTCCAAGGCAGGCCTCTGATAGAAGTTACATGGATTTCTCTTACACCCAAGATCCATGAATGGCGAGGGGAGAGGATACATCCATTGCAACTCCTAGGACTATAGACACACCAAGTAGAAAAAAAAAAAGTTCACTTTAAGCACCAAATGAAATGTTATCTAATCTAGGAAATCCACACACTTAGTTTGGAAAGACACACAAAGTCTTCGACAACATCCTGCAAAGCACATATTAGTAGTTTCTTATGATCACGTCTTCATCCAGTGATTTCCACATGCTAAAAATAGACCATTAGTAACATGAAATCACCTAATCTATGTCCTTGAGAGTGATAGGAACCTAGATGCAAATTTTGATTGATGCATATGCTTACTGTGAACCCAGGTGTGCTATGACAGAGTAGATTGCTCCCAGAAGGCCAAAATGGCTCTGAACACCCCCAAGTGCACCCAGATAGTGTAGAATGTGTCAATGACATAGTTGGGGCCCAGTTGGGTGTAGTTAGTAGTTTTAGGGCGTAGTTGGGAAGTCAGGTGCAGAGTGTGGAGAAATGGTGCCTAAACAAGACCCAAAAATTGAAAAATTCAAAACTACACTCCCAAGTGCGCCCAAACAGTGTAGACTACTTCAATGATGCAGTTGGGGCCTAGGTGGGCATAGTTGGTAAGTTACAAACAACAAAAAGAGGTTTTGGTGGCCTCTGGGCTCCTAAAATTGCTCCTAGGGGTCCCAAGTGCACCCTGACAGAGCAAAGTGCGCCCTAGGACAGCAAGATAAAAAAATGCATGTAACAAGAGCATATAAGCATTTTACTAGAACCCCTAATTAATCTAGGTGTGAAAAGGAAGAGTAGATAGTCATTATACCATTCCAAGTGAGCTCCTCCCTTGCACCTACAAGCATAAAACAAAAAAAGCCCAAGTTAGATATGCATGTTCACGTCGGGTTCACCAAATGTAGGACCAAAAAGTGGTATAAATGCATAACATACTATGATAAAATCACAAAACTCAATCAACATACGTTAGCACCCACTAGTCTACCATGAAAGCCAAACTAATAAAGAAAGCAATAGAAACCCCTTTTTTCGTTTGTAGCTCCCATGTCCTTCTTTCTTCTCCAAATGATTGTATCTCCAAAGTTGCCTATAGTGCACAAAAAATTGAAGCAAAAGTCTATGATGTGGATAATGCCATGAGAATACTTGAAGTGTGATTTAATGTGAGAGCAAGAATGCAAAATGAAAAGGAGCCAAGGACTTGAAAAATGCTCAAGAATTAGGACCAAGTACTCAAGATTTCAAGGATTCAAGGGCCAAAAATGAGAGAAAGAGTGTCCAATTTATAATTGACATGAAGGATGAGAGCATTGGATTTTTCTCCCATAGATATGCGATGTGTCTAGAGATTCCTTTGAGAATCTATGACGCATATGAAAAAATATGCCAATTGTAAGATTCTATGACACATGAGAGTCAAACTTGGCTAAATGTGGAAGAGAATCTATGACGCATCATAAGACACCTCAACCCACTTAAAGCCAAGAATCTATGATGAATAAGCCAAATAGGGACATGTGTAAGAGATAAGAATATTTGATTATGACAAGTCTTAGCCAAGTGTCAAAGGAGAATCCATGAGGTGTCATATCCAAGTGTCACAAGGATGCAATATTTTATGGAATATTTGAATTAAAAATCCTCTTATTCCACAAAATAAGAATTAGTAGAAAATGGAATTAATGATGGAGAATGGAACTTAGGAAATTAAGAATTTCTATGGTTTGCAGATAATGAATCAATTAACTAATAAAATTAATTAATTGAGGATGGTAACTAGGAAGAATAATTAGAAAGAATAGGATTAAATTATGGGTTATTTAATCCTATAGAGAAAATTAGCAGATGATTGGCCAAATTAATTAAATGAATGCGATAGTATCCTTTGATGAAAATGTAATGATGATGGATATGGAATAAGATGATGACTAGTAGATCAAAGCCATGATCAGATTGATTGATTGAAGTTGATAACATCCCAAGGACACATGACATGAATTGGTTGATATGTAACATTTAACCGACATTGTAAATGCTATAGGATTGAAATTGATTGATAAGGTTTGATCATAATAACATTGATGGATACTATCAATATTATTAAAATGGTTGATGATGCCATGATCTGACATTGAAAGCCTCAACAATGTCAAAGATTGGATGAAATGAATGATAGTTTGACCTAGAACTGAGAGCCACGATAGTACTAAGGTCAGATTGATAAGATTGATAGGTTGATAGGTTTCCAAGGCACTGAAAGCCACAACAATACCTAGGAGTTGGACAAATGATGATTGATTTGGGATGTTTGATATGTTTGGGTTGATTAGGATTGATTTCAAGTGATTTCAAGTTGATTTGGGGTAATTTCAAGTTGATTTGATATGATTCTGAGTTGATATGAAATTGATGTGAAAGAGGATACAAATGACAAAATATGGTCAATCTAGCCAAAACATCAAAGTTAGTAGAATGAGAAAATGGGACAAATTAGTATGAAGAAGTGTTGAATTCATAGATGCGAACCATTTTTGAGCATCTACAAGACCCTACTCAGTTGTTCATGTATCCACATCAACAAAATTGTATGCCTAGTCAACAACATTCTATGTAACTGCTGACATCACATTTCTATATGCTAACATCACCTACCACATCATAAGGTGGGTTTTTTCTACTAACATTAGCCAACCACAACATTAAAATTGAGGGTCATTTGACCATCATCAGTAGGTCTAATTGCACTACTACAACAACTATTTGGATGTCAAATTTAACCTCACAATATGTTGATCAAACCCCTCTCCAAATTTAGTTTTGATTTGATAGTCTAACTTTGGGAGGTCATATCTCAGTCATCCGAGCTCCAAATTAGGTGCATTTTTTTAATTTTGGCTAGAATTTCCAAAAGGTTCATCTGGAGTCATACATTTTACAAATTTAATTGCTCCATACAGGCTCATCTGGACTCCAAATCAGGTTCTATTTTTTTTAAAGTGAATAATTTTTCATCTACTTTCTAGATCTACAATAAAATTATAAGCTGGTGTGGACAAAAATACCATTTTTAGAATTAGGTCATTTTTTGCATTATAATGCTTTGATTAAACTTTAGAATTATTGTATTTCTAAGCTACATTGTAAAGTTCTAGATTTGAACTCCAAAAGGAGGTTGTAAAAAACAAATCAAAAGACCCTTAAGGCTAGAATTGGCATGTGGCTATTGTAAATGGACTAAGTATAAAGTGCCAAAATCTTTCATTTGGGAGGGTTTTCTTGATTAAGTGAATAGGGGGGTGTCTCTTGGTGTTGTGTTCATCTTTTCCTATTGTTATCTTTCATTTCTTGCATCATAGGAAATCTTAAGATTCCAAAATTAACACCACATAACTATGCCACATGGTCTATTAAAAATTGGAGTGAATTGATGCATGATGAAGTTTCTCAGTATGTAGATGGTTCCTTTTCTAAACCTATAGGTGATCAAGTATCCAAAAGTGATATCAATGCTTGGATACAGGGAGATACAAAAGCCCTAAGGGATATTAGGTTTGGGCTTGAAGAAAAGATCCTCTATTAGATCATGAAGTATGATATATCCAAGGAAACTTGGGATGCCCTCAAAAACCTATATGGTAAAGTGACTAAGGAGGATGTTTACAAAATTGAAGATGAGATTATCTCCCTAGATTCTAAGACCTTTGATTCTATTTAGGATTTTATGATTAAGGTTAATGAAATAAGAACAAAACTAGATGATTGTGGTAGTTCTATTAAAGATGGCAAGTTGATCTATCTCATTCACAATAAGCTACCACAATAAGCTAACATTCGAGTACTCCACATTTGTCTCTTCTTTCAATACCACAAAGACTACCTTAGGAGCTTCCTATAAGAAAATCACTTTTGATGATTATGATTAGTTGTTAGAGGATGAACAAACTAAGTTGCAAAAAATGGAGATTCTCAATTCTTTGAAGTCTAAGGCATTGGTGGCTAATAATGAGGGTTCTCAAAATTCTACTGGTCAAAGTTCAAACAAAGGAAAGGGCAAAAAGAAGAAGTGGAAGAATAATAAACAAGAGGATAAAAAAAAGTCAACACCAACATCAAATCAACAAGGAAGGTTTTCTCCTAATACAAACAAAAAAGGGGATATTAATCAGGAGAAGAAAAAGTGTGCCTATTGTAAGAAGATTGGTCATGATGAACATCAGTGTTATCAAAAATAGATTGATGAGTTGAAGAACATCATGAAGAAACATACTGTTCTGCTATCTAATAATTATAAGGAGAAAGGATCTTCATCTTTAGATTCTAAGGGCAAAGGGCATTCTTTACTCACAAACACTATTAGTCAGGAAGAATGGATCATTGATTCAAGTGTCGCACACCATATTTTTCTTCCATGACACATTGATAGGTACCACACATCTTTGTAGGAGATGATACTAAAGTGGAAGTTGAAGGTAAGGGTGAAGTTGAGTGTTGATCTTAGATGTTGCATATGGAAAACATATACCTAATTACAAGGAAATGCTATTAAATATTGCATCAATTCCATAAACTTAACATGCTATCAGAGCATATTCAAACTTTTGGGAATATAAATATTCTTTATTTTTTGGTTTTTCAAATGAATTCTAGTCTAAGAACAATGTGAAGTATAAAATACAAGAAGAACCTAATAAGAGGTATGACAGTATCCTACGCAAACCTAAGAGAAACATCAATTATATTCACTATTCAATCCAAGCTAATATCTATAGTCAATGACCATTACAATGCATAAGCCTTGGATAAAGGAAGAAACTATCATTCTAAATGAGCTAAGAAAAGTAGCAACCATGAAATCATAGAGAAGAGACTTTACATGCTCACTAATCGATCAAACTACTCATATGGAATTGATTTTAAAACTAGCACACATGGTTTGCAAAGGAATTTGGTTAAGACTAACAAAGCATTGGCTTTATATAGAGATGGTGGAAGGAAGCAAGTGAAAGTTGAGTTTGACATGAGAGCAATTTACATCGGGGAGCCCACTATTCAGTTATTTGCCAAAATGGAGCCAAAGTCATACTTGCAAATATTGTAGATGATGTAGGAATGAAAGTGGTGGAATCCCTTTCTCCATGGGCAACATATGTACATTGCGATATGAGCAAAGAGGAAGATGTAAGCATAGCTGGGGATTTGGCCTTGGAAAGGAAGTATCAAACAAGGTGATAAAGTCATTCACTACATTCATAATGGGAATATAATTTTAATAAAAAATGGAAGACCAATGGACACTTCATCGATATAAATTAAGATATATTGGAAATTGCATGAGGGAGTAATCAAATGATAATATAAAACTCTGCACATAGAAATGAGCACCTACCACCTAAGGAAAGGACCCCACCACGAGTGTGTATAGAAGAGGTATGAGGCTCAAACATATCCTCACACAAATTAATAGAATTCAATACAAATAATTGTGGGTCTAAGTTATAAATAAGTAAGAAATGACATGGAGTAGACTCTAGTTTATTGACCCAAGAAAGCCATCTACGAGTGAGGATTAAGACCCTACACTTGGCAGATGAATAGATCCATGAAAACCCTTAAAATTTAGATATTTTGGTCCCACCAATGACATAAAGATGCATTATTATATGAAATAAAGGAAAGACTACCAGCGGGTACAGTCCCTAGCAAAGGTAAAGTGGACCCTACTAACAGGTATGATATATGATATGTTTTATATTTTATGAATGTTATGAATACATATATATATATATATATATATATATATATATATATATATATATATATATATATATATATATATATATATATATATATATATATATATATATATATATATATTTCAATGTTATTTTTCATATTATATATATAGTATGAAAAAAAATATAGAAAGTTACAAATGGATAATATGTAAATCCAATAAGAATGACATTATGAGTTATAGTAAGCTACTATAATCTTTTAACAAAATATTTAATGAAATAAATAATTCTTTTCAATTACAATATTAATGTCTAGTGTAATGAAAGATAAAATAAGAAGATATTGATGTGTGCTTAAGTATTTTATTTAATAATCAATTTGTAATCTCTCTCTTATTTGTATTTTTATATATAAGAGCTATGTGCCTTGATCTTTTCCTCTGAGAATGTTATTGCAAGAAAAGGGAGACTAAAATTTAGAGGGAGAATAACATTTCATTTGAGGAAATCCTAAAAGAGAGGGAGAAGACTAAGGATGCTATTTGGTTAACCTTCAGTGAATCCAATCTTATTGATTGAGAGGGAGTAAAACATGTTGAACTAGTTTCTCTAATAATCAATAAGTTTTTCACAGTCAAGAGGACTATGACCATGTGACTTTTATATGGACCAATCCCCTATGTATATCATGAGGAAGTGATGACTTCCAAATGATCATCACTTGTATTTGGGAGAAGTTGTTGTAAGGTGATGATCTTACAAACAACTTGTATAATGAGATGAAATAAATTGAGTAAATGGTGAATGTCTTGCATGTCAACATTCTTGGAGGCCATTAATCTTAGAGTACTTGGTGAATATCATTGATATTCTAGGAGACCAATACTCTTGATATCAAATGTGGTATCTAAATATTTTTTGAGTAAGTGGTGAATATCATTGATATTCTAGGAGGCCAATACTCTTGATATCAAATGTGATATCTAAAACATTTTGAGTAAGTGGTGAATATCATTAATATTCTAGGAGGCCAATACTCTTGATATCAAATGTGATATCAAACCTTATTTGAGTAGTTGGTGAATATTGAATGTTGATATTTTGTGAGGCCAATACTCTTGATATCAAATGTCATATCAAACCTTGTTTTTGAGTACTTGATGAATATTGGATGTCAATATTCTGGGAGATCAAGACTTGTGGTATCAAATGTGATATCATACCCTATTTTGGGTAATTGATAAATATCATATGTTTATATTCTGGAGATCAATACTCTTGATATCGTATGTGATATTCAATTGTGGAAAAATTTTGAGATATACTTAATTTCTTAATATTACCAATGGTGTAATATTTGTCTTGTGTTTATCCTCCCTTGCTAAGAGGGAGTGTTAATGTTTGGTATCTTTTGTCAAATAAATTTATGGATATACTTGTAATTATATATGAGATATAATTCTATGTGAGATATAAACTTATTATATGTGAGAAATATATATATATATATATAATTTGGCTATTGAATAGACATGTCTATTCAATAACCTATGGTCAATATAAATGAGAGGATGTTGCATATGGAAAACATATACCTAATTACAAGGAAATGCTATTACATATTGCAGAAATTCCATAAACTTATCACTTCTTAAGGAGGATGAAACCATAAATTTTTAATGATGTTGAGAGCATTGCAAAGGGGTAAATGATTGAATTGGAGGAGCGAAAAAGATAGTTTGTAGAGCATTCAAGGTGACTTAGCAGTAAGAGTGAATTGCAAAATTAGTTAAGTAAAGGGATAGAGGATACATTAGATCATGAAGGATTAATTAGAGATTGGATAGAGGTGATCTATTATTAGACAAGCAAGTGCTAATTGCAAGATCTATGCTGAGATATTTTGAAAGGTGATTTCAGTTAAATCTCTTAATAGAGTAGTCCTAATAGGTTATACCAAATCCTTTAATAGGGTGTCATTCCAAGTGAATGGCCTAAAGTCCTTTAACTAGGAACACTTCTAACAGGGTGTTGAAATCCTCTAACAAGGTGGGACTTAACAATCTTTGTAAGCCTTTAATAGGGAATATCTTTCATAGGGAAGATCATGATTCATGGTCAAACCATTGTAACCTTAATTGGCTACACTTTATTGCTGCAATAATGAAGATTTTTGGGTGTCATCCCCACCCCAGTTTTACCTTCTCATTTAGAGGGTTTTTGGGTGTGTGTGTGTGTGTGTTTGATTACCTATTTACATGATTGAGACATATGCCTAATATGTTATTTCAATATATTGATGCATGTGATGTATGAATGGTGAAAGTTTTGTGGGTCCATTCCCCCCCCCCCCAACAAAAAAAAAAGAGAAAGAAGTGTACTCCTTTCCCACTTGTAATTCAAACAATTCGTATCAGAGCTTTGTTCTCAGAAGGAGAAGCTTTACAACTTAGAGGAAAGATCTTGAAATGGAAATCTACAAATTAGGAAAGACTATTGAGTACCAGGAGATTGAGATACATATTATACTACATAAACTAAATAAAGCTAGAGATTCTTTTAAAAACTCCTTGAAGAGAAGGAAAGAAATTGCTATTGTATAGAATGACACACTATACAAAGAGATAGACACTACCAAGCTATTTGTAGATGGTAACTCTAGTAAATTTGATGTAGCAATTGCAGATCTAATGGAGAAGAACAAAATCCAAGCTGAAGAAATCAAAAATCTCAAGTTGGAGCAAGAATCACAAGCTATAATGCTATGTGAGGTGACTGAATAGAAGAAGAAAGCCATGATTGAAGAGGAAAAAAGAATTTTGGCAAATAGATTGGAAGAGAAGTCAATAGAACTAACTAGGATCTCAAACATGCAATTGGATACCTTAATCCAAATGATGAATGCTCATCATGAGTTGAATGTCAAGGACATTGAGATAACCACATTGAAGTTGCAGAATGAAAAACTACAGAATAACCTGAAAAGAGAAAAAGAATTTGTTGAAAGTTTCAACAAGTCAAATGAAGCCATAAAATACTTTGAGTAATTACTAAAATCCCCTAGATCTAACAAAGATACATTAGGATTAGTCTACACAAGCACTAAAGAAGGAGAATCATCTAAATTTGTTGAAAAAAGGAACAACAGAGGTAAGAATTCCAAACCTACTTGTTATAGTTGTGGAAAGAAAGGACATACTACTAATGTGTGTAGAAGCAATAATACAAATTAGAATGTCAAGTCTAAGTAGGTCATCAATAACATGAATATAGAAGCAAGACCATCCATAAACAAAAAATTGATTGAATGATATTGCTACAACTGTCAGAAGTATGGACATAGAGCTTTTGAATGCAAATCCAAGTCCATGTGGTCATCAAACAAGCTAGAAAAGGTAAGAAGCTATGGAAACTCTTATAATTGGTATTGCAATGAAAGATATAGGTACCACTATTGTTAAGAATATGGACATGTTCTTGAGAACTATATTAGGACTCACTTTAGTGGTAGCTACAAAAGGTGGTTGAGTTAAACCACATGCTTTAGCTGTTTGAAGACTAGTCATATTAGTAAGCATTGTCCAACTAGGTAAAAGGCACAAACTTGTGAATTTGATAAAGGAAAAGGCAAGGCAGATGTTGAGCACATCAAGAATGAGATGAATAAGACATGGAAGAAGAAAAATGGTTGCAGTGCATCAAATGGAGAAGGGGTCACTTCACCCAATGGGTCAGGTGGTCACATCTAATCAAACTAGGCAAATAAGAGGTATGTGGGACTAATACTCAAATGTAATATCACACATTAGTTCCAAAGGAAATGCTACTAAAAATAATGCATTAGCATGAATAAATATGCAATATGTTGTTGAAAATCCAAGATAAAACCTTAAGTTTTTCATGTTTTTGCTAAGCATGAAAAGTTTTCAATGGATGCCACGTGGAATGCTAGTTGATGCCAAGTTTGTAGTAGCTACCAAGTGATGGTAATATTAATGGATGTTGAATAATTATGAAATCAGGTTAATGCCAAGTTTACAGCTATACAAGCACTAAGCTTTAAATGCAATGGTTTTTGAAGGGTATATGGTTATTTTTCACTCATTTTTCATCATTTTGAATTTGAGCAAGATCAAATAGAGCAGGAACTAATTTAGAAACTTGTTTGAAGTGATTACACACTAGTTCTACAAGATTTTCAAGGTATTTATCACAAGCCAAGATACACAATTTTTATTTGCACAAACCCTAGTTTTACATAATGGTGTCTAGCTCAAGAAATGTAGAAGGGAAAGAGGTTTTGAATGTCAAACTAGTTAGTAATGAAGTAAAAAAACCAATATTTAGAGCTATCCCTAACATGATGTACAAGTAAGATCCCTTTGACACACTATCCATGATACTGCCAAACATTATCATGGTTCAAGACATTAGGAAATGTTACAATTGTAAGATTGGTAGCATTAGAGACCTAGAAATCAGAGAAGCCTATGATAGATTATGTTAAAATAGTGCTCTAAAAGAAGAATTCAAAATTGTTGAAAGGAAGGGTATGACCCATGCCCTAGATTTTCCTATTATTTTCAAGACTGAATGGATCAGAATTTTCTTAAGACAAATACATGATGGATCCCTATGGCTAGAAGGAGGATTGATTAAGATATCAAAGAGGGCAATTCATAGGATGACTAGCCCAACCCTAGATCATCCCAAGACTCTGAGGAGCAACTCCAAAGAAGAGATAGAGAGGAACATAGGGGTAAAGTGGAAGAAGAGAGGAATGACAATTGATACTATCACTGATCCACTATTGGACTTCGTTGTTAGGGTAATCTCAAACAAATTCTATCAATCTAGTAGACTAAATAGTGTACCTTGTATTGTTGTGGATGTTGGCTATAAAATTGTGAAGAAAGATCATACTTACGATCTAGCTAAGCTACGACTAAAAAAATTGATGGAGAACTTAGGAGCTATAAGAAAAACCAAAAGTGTACAGTACAAGTTTGGTTCAATACTTATCTGCATATTTTTCTATTTACAAAATACATTTCCCTCTTTTAGTATAGTTGGATGGAAGACTAATAGGTCGATCGTAGTTCAGATAAATGAGTATATTGAATAGATGGGAGAAAATTTTGAGACATTAATGACTAGCTACTTTGAGGACTTTAAGAAGTCAATGAAACAAAGGATTAGGATACCTATTTCACTAGTTGAGAAATACTATAATGATATATGCTTTCTTGTTGATGCTAATTACACCTTTATATAGTCAACTACACCAAGGTTTAGATGGTTAAGACCACTTAGATATGAGATCAATTTTGATGAAGCATCAACAACAATAACTAAACTTCTAGCAGAGGAAGTTGACAAGACTACAAAAATATTTGGAAACTATGTTATGATGAAATCAAAGATTGAAATGGAGTTGAAAACTACCTCCACAGTAAAGAAGAAAGATAAGCTGGTAAAGAAGCTAAAGGCCAAATTTGGTGAAGGTGTAGGTGAGGAAGAAGAGGATGAAGAGGAAGAACAATAACAAACACAAGGATCTCTTGCATTGACCCAAGGCATGGGAGAGGACAAGGAAGAAGAAGAAATAGAAGATGTTGAGGAAGAAGAATTTGAGGAAGCAACAACACATGTCAAGCCAAAGAAGAGAAAGGCTAAGGCACAGCCTATGGCTAAGACAAAGAAACTTGTCAAACCTACCCTAGCCAAGCCTACTACTCCTACCACCAAAGCCAGCACATGTGCAAACACACAAAAAGGCTAAGGAGAAGATTAAGGCTATAGAACAAGAAGGACAAATGTGGAAGAAACAAAGAAAAAAATATGTTGTACAGCCTAACTCAGATGAAGAAAAGACTAAATCAAATGATTTGAGTCAATTCAAAGTGGTAAGTCATAAACCACTTTTTGATATTGAAAATGTGTGTGAAAATGTCATAAATAATGTAGAATTTTCTAGATTTAAACATATTGATTTTGAAAAACTTAAGAAAGAAGAACAAAAGTTAGTAGAAGATTCCCTATATGCAATGATGTCTATTTAAGACTATACCATTTGAATTTGCTAACTCGGGACCTAAGAAATTATATGATTTAGTTGAGCAAACATGGCATTATTGTTTAAATTTGGAAAAACAAATAAGGGAAACTACATTGACCCAAGTAATGCCAGAACTGACAAAATGGTAGATTGCTAAGGTTACTAAGAAATATGGAGTTAGGTTTACAACTAAGTATAGAGCCTTCAACATACTTCAAAACAACATTGAAGATGTGGTCAAAAAATCTACCTAAATATGGAAATTAATCTATGGGTTGACCATTGTAAAGCAAGGAGAAGTTGACCATGATAAAGATGAAGAAGACAAAGAAGATGATGGAAAATAGGATGATAAAAATAAAGATAATATGGTTGGGGAAGAAACACAAAAGCAAGATGATGACATGGTAATAGCTGAACAATAACAAGATGAACAAAGTGTGCAGGACACACAAGTGTCGATTGTTAGTCCTCCACATGACACAGTCAAGTCAATAGAAACTATTATTGTCAAGGATGTTCCTAGTGCATCATCTTAGAACATCAATCCATTGATTGCAAATTACTTGAAGAAAATATTGGACCAATCTACACTATATGCTAAGTTATGTAATAATCCAGTCTTGGCGAGTGTAGATGAGTTCCAAAAGGCAATAACTAACATCACAAGGGATAAGGTGAATCCACAAGAACCACCTTCTACCATCCCTTTAGTTACTCAAGTGAAAACTTTAATTCAAACTACAATAGATACACCCTCTAAAGTTGATACACTTGTGAAAGTTGTTACTCTTAAGAAGAAGTATAAAGAAGAAAAAGTGATGTAGGAGCATCCAAAGGCATAAGGGAAATCCTGTGTCACCCAAAAAAATGTACTTAGACTTAGTTTTTGTTTCATGTGTTTTCATTTTTGGATACCCATTTGGGTCAAATAAAGTTCCAACTCTCATAGTTCCACTATTAGTGTTCTAGGTTAGAGTTTTTAATCACCTTGGGATACGTGTAAATGCCAAAAAAATAGGAGTATGTAATTGAGCCATCATTTTGGTGAACTAGAAGGTGTAAATTGGTCGAATGATGGTAATTATAATTTAGAGCATTCTAGAAAAAGAATCAGGTCAAAAGGCCCCACAGTTTGAAAGTTATTATAGTTTTTCAATTTTTGGAGACCTCCTAAGAATGCTTCAAAGATAGGTTAGGGGTATTAAATGAACTTGAACAAGGCCAACAATGGGGGACAAGAAAAGCTGGTCCTTAAGGCTATAAAGAACTTTGAGAGCTTTCCAAAAATGTAAATGGTTTGTCAATCGGAGCTATGGTTCAAAAGTTATGCCTCCCGAAAGTTCGGTTACCATTTCTAAATTCTTCTAATTTTGTGTTGACTTCTAATGCGACTTCTAGAGCCTTCTATTTGGTCGGTGGATGCCAACTAGCACTTTCTAGAATGTATTCCTGATCCTTAGCCCTCTGGGGTCTATTCAAGAACATTTCTGGCATGTAAAAGGCAGTTTGGAGTGGAGTTTGTTAGAAGGTACTGGGAGAAGAATTTATCTCTAGATTTATGCTATTGTAAGACCATAGGGCATGTTTTGGAGTCTGTTTCTTTGCACTAGGTGTACTAGCATTTTTTTTAACAGTTAATAAAAATTTTCCTTTCTTTCTGTGTCCATTTTGTGCTTGGATTTTGTCCCCATCAAGTGGTATCAGAGCATACCTTTTTCAGTGGTAGCAGAGTCACCCTTCATCAAGTGGTATCAGAGCATACCTTTGTCAGTGGTAGTAGATTCACCCTTCATCAAGTGGTATCAGAGCTAGTTTTCCTCAGTGTGTAGATAGAGCACCAACTATGAGGCAATTTGCACCAGGATTGTGTTTGTGTGTTTGAGTTAAGAAGACGCCTCCATGAAGAGAGTGTGGTGGAAGGGCTAGAGCTATTAATCCTAAAGAGGTTAGAGCCTTTCAAAGGTAGGTACAAGCATTATAGGAGGATCTCCATAGAGGAACAAATGTTGCCACAGGTGACAAAAGTGAGGATGACAATGAAGAAGAATAAATTGGACCAGAAGGGGAATTTGATAAGGAAGTTCTAAATTAGGTAGAGGAAAGGCTTTTTAGGGCCATTACTAAGTTTGAGAAAAGACCTACAATTGATGTGAGTGTTTTTCAGGAAATCTAAAACATAATGAGTTGATCGACTGGATCAATAAACTGGAAGAGTACTTTGAGTATGAGGATATGAGGGATCCAGATAGGGTTAAGTTTGCAAAGGTCAAATTGAAAGGCCATGCCAACATCTGGTGGTAAGAGGTTCTCTTGGAAATAAATAGAAGAGGAAAGGAGAAGATCACAAGGTGGGATTGTATGGTGGACAAATTGAAGAAGCAATTCATTCTTGTTGATTATGAGCTTGATTTGTTTAAGAAGATGCATGAGTTAAAGCAAGAAAGAAAATTAGTCCAAGAATATATAGAGGATTTTTATCGACTTCTGATTAGAGCAGGGCATGTAGAAGAAAATAAGGAGAAGGTTTCTCATTATATCAGTGGGTTGCGACCTAGCATCCGAGACAAATTAAGTTTGGTAAGAATGACCAGCGTTGAAGAGGCATACTAGTTTTCCCTATGAGTTGAAGAGAAGCTAAATAAGAGGTTTGAAGGTAGAAAAAGAGGGAATGGTCAAAGAGGAAGGGGTAGTGGTAGGTCATTTGGAGGCTAAAATGAAACCCAAAAGAAAAATTAAGATGTGGGTATTAGCAGGAAATAGAGGAACAAGGATTTCAACTGCTCCCATGATAAAGACTTTGGAAATAAGAGAGGAAGAGGTAGAGGATGTGGAAAAGGAAGAGGAGGCTTCTGTGGTACCTATTTCCATTGCAATGAAGAAGGTCATCATTCCTTTGAATGCCCTCAATGACAAGGAAGGATAGATAGGAGAGCTAAGGGTCAAGCTAGGTTGCTCATGCAGATGAGGATGCATAATCATCACATTTAAACGATGCAGAAAGAGGAGAGACTTTAGTAAGTGAAAGGGTCCTACTAAGTGGTGAGATTGAACAAGGACAAAGGAGGAGTTTATTCCATACCAAGTGCAAGTGTGAGGATAAGTGTTGTGATGTGATCATTGATGGTGGTAGCACTAATAACTTGGTGTCAGAGGAGATGGTCTCTAAGCTGAAGCTCAAGAGGGAATAACACCCCTAGCCCTATCGGATTGCTTGGTTGAAGGATGATCATAATGTCCTAGTAAGTGAACAATGTTTAGTGAAATTCAAAATTGGGAGTTACCATGGTAGTTTGCTATCTATTGTTGGGTAGACTATGGCAGTTTGATAGGCATGTAGTACATGATGGTCATGCAAACACATATTATCTAACAAAAGATGGAGTTTTCCATAAACTGAAGCCCATGAAAAAGGAAGGTGAAAAGGTATGTAGCAGGGCTAGGATTGTCTTGTTGATGGAAGAAAGTTTTTAGATGGCATGAAACATCAGCGTATGTGCTATGCTTTGATCCCTAGGAAATATAAAGAAGGTAGTAGTGAAATACCACTTGAAGTTTCACATTTACTAGGTGAGTTTGGAGATATCATCTTTGATAATGTTCCATAAGGATTTCCATTGGTAAGGCAAATCAGTCATCAGATAGATTTAATTCCAGGAGCTAGTTTGCTTAACAAGGCTGCTCACAGGATGACTCCTACTGAAATTGAGGAGCTAAATAGATAGGTTCAAGAGCTATTAAGGAAGCGCTTGATTCGAGAGAGCATGAGTCCATGTGCAGTATCTATAGTACTAGCACCAAAGAAGGATGGAGAATGGAGGATGTGTACAGACTCTCAAGCTATAAATAGGATAACCATCAAGTATCGATTTCCTTTGCCAAGAATGGATGATCTTATGGACTACTTGAGTGGAGCTCAGTACTTCACAAAGATAGATCTCAAGAGTGGCTATCATTAGATATAGATATGAGAAGGAGATGAGTGGAAAAAAACCTTCAAGACCAAGGAGGGTCTTTATGAGTGGTTAGTCATGCCGTTTGGATTGACGAACACCCCAAGCACCTTCATGTGGCTAATGAATGATGTACTTAAGAAGTTCTTGGGAAAATTTGTTATTGTCTATTTGGATGATATTTTAATTTTCAGAAAGACTTTGGAAGAACATTTATTGCATATTCATAGTGTCTTTGAAAGGTTATGGGAAGATAAAATGTTAATTAATTTGAAGAAGTTTATCTTTGCAAAAAGGGAGTTAGTCTACTTGGGGTTTTTTATATCACCTAAAGGTATCAAAATGGATCCAAAGAAGGTAAAAGCCATCTTGGAATGGCCTACTCCATGGTTTGCTACTGAGGTAAGATCATTCCATGGTTTGGTTAGTTTTTACAAAAAGTTCATTAAGAATTTTGTGGTATATGTCCACCCCTGACTGACACAATAAGAGGGGATAGAGAAGAGTTCAAATGGACTATGACAGCTGCGAGAAGTTTTGAATTGCCGAAGAAGAAAGTGACAAAACAACTTGTGTTGGCACTTTTAGATTTTAGAAAGGTTTTCCAGGCGGATTGTGATGCTAGTGGCAGCGCTATTGGGGTTGTATTAAGACAAGATGGTAAGCCTATTGCATATTTTAGTGAAAATTTGAATAATACGAAAAAGTATTCTATTTATGATCAAGAATTCTATGCAATAGTTCAAGCCTTAAAGAAATACAGGTATTATTTATTGCCAAAGGAATTTCTTTTATATATTGATCACTAGACATTACATTACCTAAATAGCAAAGGTAAATTGAATCAGAGGCATATGAAGTTGGTAGAGTTCTTGCAGAGGTATACATTTTTGTTGAAGCATAGAAGTAGAAAATCTAATAGGGTTGCAGATGCACTAAGTAGGAGACAGTTGTTGCTTATAGTAATGCAGGTTAAAGTAGTTGGGTTTGATGAACTCAAGAATTTGTACCCTAAGGATCCTAATTTTGCTGAAGTGTGGAAAGCTTGTAAAGAGCTTGTTGCTGTAGATAGAACCAAGTGGCTAGACTATTTGATTCAGGATGGTATGTTGTTCAAGGGTAGTCAATTATGCATTCCAAGGTGTTCCATGAGTGAAAATTTGATTAAGGAAAAGCACAGTAAAGGGATGGTAGGACATTTTGGTCGAGATAAGACTATTGCCATTCTCAAAGAGCATTATTTTTGGCCTCAAATGTCACAGGATGTGAAGAAGTTTATACAGAGTTGCCAAGTTTGTTCAGTGGCCAAGGGATTTAATCACAATATAGGATTATATCAGCCATTGCCTATTCCATCAAAGCCATGGGAGGACATAAGTATGGATTTTGTTCTTGGATTGCCAAGGATGCAAAGGGGTAATGACTCAGTATTTTTGGTGGTTGATAGGTTCTCCAAAATGACACATTTCATTTCATGCCACAAAACTCATGATGCTATCCATATTGCAGACTGTTTTTCAGAGAGGTGGTAAGACTACATCGTCTTCCAAGTAGTATAGTTTTTGACAAAGATACTAAATTTGTAGGGTATTTCTGGAGAACATTGTGGAAGAAGTTGAGAACAGACTTGAAATTTAGTTCCACACATCACCCGTAGACTAATGGCCAAACAGAGGTGGTAAATAGAAGTCTGGGCAATTTGCTGAGATGTTTAGTTGGGGATAAGCCCAAGGGGTGCAATTTGATTCTACCACAAGTAGAGTTTGCTTACAATAACTCTATAAATAGGAGTACTAGTAGATCACCATTCCAAATTATATATGGAAGTAGCCCAAGGACTGGACCAAAATTGAGGAAGATAGAGCAAGGGGAGAGGACAAGTGCTGAAGTTGAAGAATTTGCTGAACATATCAACTGTCTACATGAGGAGGTTCAGGCACACATTACCAAGATGAATCAAGAGTATAAAGCTAGGGATTATCAAAGGAGAAGACATAAGGAATTCTAAGTAGGGGATCTAGTCATGGTACACTTACAAAAAGAAATATTTCCAGCCGATACTTACAACAAGCTAAAAATGAAGAAATTTGGCCCTTGCAAAATTCTAAAGAAACATGACTCAAAAAATCATATGAGGTGGAGTTGCCAGATGGTATTCACATTTCTTCTATTTTCAACATTGCAAACTTAACATAGTATCATGATGATGGTGCAGGTGAGGAGCTGATGTTAGTTCCATGTCCAATTCTTTCTTTTAAGAAGGAGGAGATAGAAGACATTCTAGATATCGTGTGGGTAGGAGTACCAGAAATAGGCTGTATGAAGAGTATTTGGTCAAGTGGAAAGGATGGTCGATAGAGAACTCAACTTGGATATCAGTAGCTAAGGTTTCCCATTTGGGGTTTCCTCTACCATTCATAAAGTGATAGCATCACTTTTCAATCTACCCTGGGTGTCTGATGCAGGAGCATCCAGAGGCATAAGGGAAATCATGTGTCACCCAAAAAAATGTACTTAGACTTAGTTTCGATTTCATGTGTTTTCATTTTTGGATACCCATTTGGGTCAAATAAAGGTTCCAACTCTCATAGTTCCACTATTAGTGTTTTGGTTTAGAGTTTTTAATCACCTTGGGATACGTGTAAATGCCAAAAAAAGGAGTACATAATTGAGCTATCATTTTGGTGAACTAGAAGGTTTATATTGGTCAGATGATGGTAATTATAATTTAAAGTATTCCAAAAAAAAATCAAGTCAAAAGGCCCCATGGTTTGAAAGTTATTTCAGTTTTTCAGTTTTTGGAGACCTCTTAAGAATGCTTCAAAGTTAGGTTATGGGAATTAAATGACCTAGAACAAGGCCAAAAAATGGTTGACAAGCAAATCTGGTCCATAGCACTATAGAGCGCTTTGAGAACTTTCTAAAAATGTAAACAGTTCATCAATCAGAGCTACGGTTCAAAAGTTATGCCTCCCAAAAGTTCGGTTACCATTTTTGGATTCTTCTAATTTTGTGCCAACTTTTAATGCGACTTATAGAGCCTTCTATTTGATTGATGGATGCCAACTATCACTTTCTAGAATGTATTCCTAATCCTTAACCCTTTGGGGTCTATTTAAGAACATTTCTAGCATGTAAAAGGCAGTTCGGAGTGGAGTTTGAGACAAGGTACTGGGAGAAGAATTTATCTCTAGATTTATTCTATTGTAAGCCCATAGGGCATGTTTTGGAGTCTGTTTCACTGCACTAGGTGTACTAGCATTTTTTTTCACAGTTAATAAAATTTTTCCTTTCTTGTTGTGTCCATTCTATGCTTGGGTTGTGTTCCCATCAAGTGGTATCAAAGCATACCTTTGTCAGTGGTAGCAGAGTCGCCCTTCATCAAAAAGATACACATGGACAACTAGAAGTAGAATAGATAGTTTCATCTATACCTGAGGCACAAGGACAAAGTGCTATTCATGTCATTATATTAGACAGGAGCCAATCTAAAGAAGGTGAGAAAACACCTAAGGTAAAGGAGAAAGAATCCATCTAGGCACTGGTAACACTACCAATATCTTACACTTTTCCTACAAAAATTCTTTGGAAGCTGAGCAGGGAAGCTATACCATTGCAAATCTTAGTGCTAGGCTCAAGCTCATCAAAAGTTGATAAGGTAACTCACTATGGTGATATCACTTTAGATGAAGAAATAGTTATTCCTAAATTTGACTATGACACAATGATAATAGATCAAATAAGCATTTTACAAAAAGCTTTAGAAAAGAAGAAACATCAAGAAATGCTTAGGAAAGAATATAGGCAAAAGCAAGCACTGTAAGAAATTAAAGACATCTTTTTAGATGCATTCAACTTACCTACTCCTAAAGAAACAAAGCCACTATTAGAATAGTTTTCATACATAGTGGAAAAGGTCAACAATGAAGACATTGATACAAGTGCCAAACATTTAGAGTGGTCATAAAAGAAATTCTAGAGTAAGGTCAATGAGAAGACTTCTGGTGAAATAGCACTAACTCAAGTTACATTAGAAACATAGGTTGAGGAAGTGAAGAAGGTTCTTGAGAACATATTTTCATTGTACACCAAATTGTGTGACCCAACACTCTTCACCCAAGAGACCAGACATCATATTCTGGCCCTAGAGAGAAATCTCAATATATCAGGTACAAGGTTACCTCATAACCTAGCTTAGAGTGAGAAGCATTTTAATACATTACTTTAAACACAAAGTCAATTAGCTATATTAACATAATAAGAGGCTAGCATAAGAGCTAAATTGAGAATTATATAGGCGTCTCTCACCCCTCATATGGAGCTACTAGACAAGGAGCTAGGCTATGCATAAACTTTGGTAAAAAAAGACCGCAATATTTTTACTTTAGATGGCCTACTACACCTTGCTACCAAGCTTTCCATCCTACTCAAATCATTGGATGTTGCATGTGACAATTGGGATGTAGCTCTAAAACTCATAATGTAGGCTCACAAATCATTTTTGGACAAACACACTATCTGTGTATAGCCCATTTGACATAAGTGTCAAAAAGGGGGAGATAGAATATAAGGGGGAGAATATCCTATGGGGAGATAGATAAAAATGGGGGAGACAAAAAAAGGATGAGAATATCCTATAAGGAAGAATAAAGAAAGGGGGAGTTATACATTTTTGAGAAATACAATGCAGAGATAGAAACAAAGCAGAATAGAGCATGAAAGAGTATAAGTGCAATGAAGTTAAATAGTATTAGTCAGCATAGACAAATCTACTTAGAATGGAGAATAGCTTTTGGATATAGAATAGACATATTAACTCAGGGGGAGTTATAAATTTTGAGGTATATAGGTTATTGCAAAATTATGAAAATTTTAAAGTGTAGTATATAAGTCGAGTCATAGATATGTTATACTTGAGAAGATTAGATTAATTATGTATATTCAAGTGTTTTTGACACTCATGTCAAAGGGGGAGATTGTTGATCTCAGATTGGTTTTGACAATTGAGTGTCAATACACTTAAGACATTTACTTAGTTCATGTCAAAATAGTAATATATGTTGAGTACAACATGTAAATATTAGACCATGCCAAGTTGCAATGAGTGTTGAGTCACTCATGTGCCAAGACACTCAAGTGTTGAGCAGATAGGCCATGCCAAGTGATTCAAGTGTTGAACAAATAGTAGATGCTGAGTAGTTTAGGTGTTGAGTCAGAATAGTGTATGTTGAGCATTAGAGACTACATATGTTGAGTAACATAGATTGGACATATTTGTTTGTTATGGCACAAACAACTATGTAAACCATTTTTCAGCTGACCTAAGGATAGATTTTGATCTTTTGAAGATAAGGACAAATCTATATAAAGATTCCCTATGCAATTACATTCAGCCAATCAAAAAATGGGAAGGTTTAAGTGGTAACGTGGATGAATCTTAGTCGTAGATCCATACCTAACCCTAACCCACTTAAGACATCTTAAGGAGGATGAAACCCTAAATTTTAACAATGTTGAGAGCATTGCAAAGGGGTGAATGATCAAATTAGAGGAGAGAAAAAGAAATTTTTTAGAGCATTCAAGATGACTTAGTGGTAAGCGTGAATTGCAAAATCAGTTAAGTGAAGAACAAAGGATAGAGGATACAAAATTGATACATCAGATCGTGAAGGATTAATCAAAGACTGGATAGAGGTGATCTATTATCAGGCAATCAAGTGCCAACTTCAAGATCTATGCTGAGACATTTTTACAGGTGATTTTAGTTAAATCTCTTAATGGATTAGTCCTAATAAGCTTTACCAAATCCTTTAATAGAGTGACATTCCAAGTGAATGACCTAAATTCCTTTAACTAGGAACACTTCTAATAGAGTGTTGAAATTCTCTAACAAGGTGGAACTTAATAGTCTTTGTAAGCCTTTAATAGGGTAGACCTTTCATAAGATATATCATGATTCATGGTCAAACCATTTTAACCTTAATTGGCTATACTTTATTGCTGCAGTTGTAAAGATTTATGGGTGTCATCCCCACCCTAGTTTTACATTCTCATTTGGAGGGTTTCTGGGTAATCATATCTAGTGTTAAGTCTGTGTGTGTTTGATTACATGTTTACATGATTGCACATATGCCTTATATGTTATTTTAGTATATTAATGCATGTGATGTATGAATGGTGAAAGTTTTATGGGTCCAAGTTTAAACTCCTGATTCACCCTCCCCTCAAAAGTTTACACCTTTCTCATGTGTAATTCCAATCGTTGAGATGGACAATGGAGTCTTCAAAGATGTTCTATATGTTCCTAACCTTACCTCAAACCTTCTTTTAGTCTACCAAGTGACTCACTATGGAGGTGGGAATAAGGTTGAATTTCTTCCAGACTCAGTAGTAGCAAAAAGTATCAAGGATGACTCAATGATTGAAGTAGGAAAAGCCAATCATTATTTGTAAGAAAAAGTGATTGAAATGATAAAATATAATAAAATAAAATAGCATAAAATAATAGATTTAATCCAAGAGAGAAAGAAGAGTTTTACCATACAAATGATACAAGATCAATGGAGCAATACCAAAGAGGAAGCAACACAAGAGACAAAGATTTGATAAGGGGAAAGCAAAGAAAACCCCTTGTGAGTATTATGAACGAGGCAAAAAGCTTAAGAATGAGAGAGAGAGAGAGAGAGAGAGAGAGAGAGAGAGAGAGAGAGAAGAAATGGAGCAAATTAGCTCATTTACAATAGCATCAAAAATTTGATGTGAATAATAGAGACTAGATAAAAATGAGAGAGAGAAGCACATTTTTTAAAGAGATGAGAAATGAGTTGCATGTCTTTGCATGTGTAACTCTCATTTCTATGAATGGCACATTCATAAAAAGTGTGTGCAAAGTGTCAAGTTTCTCTTAAAGAGGAATATCTATTTTACTTATTAAAGGAAATACAAAAATGAGTTGTCCTTAGAAGTGGACAATAGGACAATAATGACATGTCCTTTACATGTGGACTAGAGGACAAATAAATAATACATAAGGGATACCTTGGTTTATCCTAATAAATAAATAAATACAACCAAGGAAAGAATATTAATTCTAACATCCCCCTTTAATCTTTACTTGGGGAGATTACATCAAAGGGTATCAAACCCAAGTTCTTACGATGAAATTCAAATTTCTCTCTAGAAAGAGGTTTTGTCAAAATATCAACAACTTGATCCTCACCCTTACAATAGATGAGGGACACTTTCTTTTCTTCAATGTGTTCTCTAATGAAGTGGTGGTGGAGAGAAATATGCTTTGGCTTTGCATGGTAGATAGGATTCTTTGCCAAGGCTATTGCACTTTGATTGTCACAGTACAAAGGTGTAAGTTCTTGTTGAGGTAGACCCAAATCTTCAAGAATTCTTCTAAGCCATAGAGCTTCTTTAGATGCATAAGTAAAACTTTTATATTCAGCTTTGGTAGAACATAGAGAAATAGAGGTGTCTTTCTTACTTTTCCAAGATATAACACCTAAACCAATAAAGAAACAATAACCACCAGTAGATTTCCCATCGTTGGGATCTCCACCTAAATCAGAATCAGTAAATCCTTGTAAAGTAAAAGTAGAACCGGCATCATAAAATAAAGCTAGATTAAGAGTTCCTTTGATATATCTTAATATTCTTTTAGCTACTTTGAAGTGTGTTTTTTGAGGTTTGGACATAAATCTTGAAACTAAACCAACACTATATGCAATATCGGGTCTAGTAAGGGTGAGATAATTTAAACTTCCTACAAGTTCTCTATAAGAGGTAGCACCAACAAAAGGAGTGTTTGTATCAACCATTAACTTAGTTCCTAATTCACATGGTTAGAATCATTCATTTGAAACCTATCCAAAAGATCTTGAGCATACTTTCTTTCAGAAAGAAAAATGCCCTTAGGTGTTTGCCATATTTGCATTTCTAAAAAGTAATGTAACATTCCTAAATCAGTCATTTGAAATTTTTGATTGAGTTGAAACTTAATATCAGAAATCAAGGTGTTATAACTTGAAGTAAGAATTAAATCATCAACATATAGAATAATAATGATAATATCATATTGAATATGTTTAATGTATAAGTTAGGATCATTTTTACTTCTATCAAAACCTTGGGAAATAAAACAGGAATTAATTTTGGAATACCACTCTCTTGGAGATTGCTTTAAACCATAAATAGATTTCTTTAGTTTATAGACTAAATGCTTATTACCTTCTTTGATAAAACCTGGTGGTTGAGCCATATAAATTTCTTCATGTAAATCACCATTTAAAAAGGCACTTTTAACATCCATTTGATGAATAGGCCAATTCATTTTTGAAGCTAAAGAAAGCACAATTTTTATAGTAGGCATTTTAGCAACTCGTGCAAAAGTTTCATTGTAATCTAAACCTTCAATTTGGGAAAATCCCCTAGCTACTAGTCTAGTTTTAAACTTACTAATTTCATTATTTGCATTGAGTTTGGTTTTATATAACCACTTGCATGAAACTAAATTCTTACCATGAGGCAAAGAGACTAAATCCCAAGTTTCATTAGAGATTAAAGTATCATATTCCTCTTGCATAGCTTTTTGCCAATGAGGTTGAATCTTAGCTTGTTCAAAGGTTTGAGGATCATTAGAGTTCATGAGAGAAGTCATCAAACTATAATTACAATAATTAATTCTCCTAGGTTTAAGTCCACCAAATCTAGTAAGATAATCATCTCTTTCATTAAGTAAACCTTGAACCCATTTATGTCTTCTCTTATTAGTAATAGATTCATCACTAGAAGAAGAGTCATGATCTATAAATGCATCATTAGTATCAACATCATTACTAGAATTAGAAGAAATAGGAGGAATAAAAGAAGATACTTGAAGAGTAGGGTTTAGAGAAGGTGTAGGATTTAGAGAAGGAGGTTGCTCCTCTAGTACTACAATATTACTTCCACTAAATTCATCATCTCGAACTTTGGAGCAATCATGTACTTCATTTTCTGCAATACAAATATCTCTTGTAATTTGAACTTTGTTAGTAAGAGGATAATAGACTCTATAACCTTTAGTATTTTCATCATACCCAACAAATATAAATAGAGAAGATTTAGCATCTAATTTATGCCTTTTTTGTTTGGGTGTATGAACATAAGCAATAGATCCAAATATCTTTAAGTGTTGTAAATTGGGCTTTCTACCTGACCAAGCTTCTTTAGGAGTTATATCCCTCAAAGCCTTATTAGGAGTTCTATTAAGAATATAAGTGGCACAAGACATAGCTTCAGCCCAAAACTTATAATTCATATTTTTGCATGTAACATGCATCTAGCTATTTCCACAATAGTTCTATTCTTCCTTTCTGCTACACCATTTTGTTGTGGTGTATAAGGAATGGTAAGCTGATGTTTAATACAAAATGATCTTATGTAAGAATGAAAGGTATTATTAACATATTTAGTACCATTATGAGCTCAAAGAATCTTTATCATAGAATCAGTTTGCCTTTCTATTAACATATGAAATTCGAAAAATGTATCAAGTACTTGATCTTTATTATGTAAGAAATATATCCAAATTCTTCTAGTTAAATCATCAATGAGAGTAAGATCATACCTTGATCTTTGAATGGAAATATTTTCCATAGGTCCTAAAAGATCACTATGAATCAATTGTAACTTATGAGATGCCCTCCATGATGAACCATGGGGAAAGGGCTCTCGATGCATTTTGCCACTCATGCACCCAGTGCATGTAATCTTAGATGGAACAATATGAGGTAATCCTTCAACCATATGAGATTTTAGAATCAATGATAAATAATCAGAATTCAAATGACCAAGCCTTTCATGCCACACATTAAAATCAATATTTGCTTGCGAAGAGTACCTTGAAGAGGTAAACTTATAAAACTTGAATAAGTTATCATGACCCAACTTAGCATTAGCAACAACAACATTAGTGCTAGGATCAATAATAGAACACACGTCCTTATGAAATTCAACTTTATAATTTTGACATAATTTAGCAACTGAAAGGAGATTGGTTTTCAAGTCAGGAACATAAAGAACATCATGTAACTTTCCATTTGGAACATTAACATCACCAAATCCTTCAACTTTGCAACTATGATTATCAGCTAATTGAATTGGAGTATTCAAAAGATTGGGTTGCAAAGAATCAAAAAATTCTTTATGAGATGTAAAATGTTGAGAAGCCCCACTATCAACTATCCATTCTAATCATTTAGAGGCATTGTAACTAATAGTAAAAGCATGATGAGATTGATTACCATGAGATTTTTTATTATTGTTATTGATAGGTTGCTTATCATTTTTCTTTTTAAAACAATTGTTAGTCAAATGACCATCTTTCCCACAATAAGTACAATGAGGTTTCTTATTAGGAATATTATATTGATTAGGATGATTATTATTACGATTTGTATTTTGATTATTATTGTTATTAAAAGAAGGTCTAGAATTAAATAGGTTGTTATTATTGTGACGATTATTAAAGTTATGATTGTTATGATTATTATTGAAATTGTGAGTATTAAAATTTTGATTTTGATTATTATTTGGAGCATGATAAGATGATCTAAGATTTTAATTTTGATTTTTAGACACAAATGCATGTTCATTAGATCTAAGAGTACCAAATTGTAATAACTTAGCTTCCTCTTGACACAACAAATTTTGAAAAATACTATAAGTTAATTGAGTAGACAAAGTAGGAATAGCAAGTTGAGAATGAACATTAGTAATAAATTGTTAAAATTGTCTAGGAAGATATTTCTTTAAAATAATAGTAATTAATCTAATATCAGTGAGAGTAACGCCTAATCCAATTAGTTGACTTTTAATATAATCAAAGTTAAGTAAAAATTCATCTATGGATTTGAAACCAATATACCTTAAGTCTTTCAAATTATCTTGTAATTGAATCTTGCATGATTTAGATGGCCTATCATATGTTTTCTTTAAAATATCCCAAGCTTCATGGGCATTAGTGCAATGAGAAATTAGAACATATAAATCTAAGTTAAGAGATATACCAATGAGGCCAAGGGCTTCCTCATTTTTAGTATTCAATGCATTTTTTTCATATTGTGTAGCCAAGGTACCAGGAACTACAGAAGGGTCAATAGCAACATCTAAAATATGCTTAAAACTGAATATAAATGAAAGATGAGTTTTCCAAGCATGATAGTTTGAGTTATTTAACTTGATTTCTGGAATTAAAGTTGACATGATTTAAAAATTATGTTTAAAATTTAAATAATAGATTTGAAATAAAAAAGTGAGACTTATTATCCACAAGAATGTTAAATAATTATTAAGAGATTTAGAGAGTCAAAATTTAAAAAGTAAAATGTTCCCTGCAAAACCACTGGCCGGATTGAAGAAATAGGAAAAATAAAAATTTGAAAAACTGAAAAAATGTGTTACACATAAAGAGCGATAAGTTTTTTAATTTAATTCTATTTTCAATAAAATTTAAACAATTTTTTAATTTTTATGTCTTCTAAATGTTGTTCGAATTTCAGTCAAACCTAGATCACAAATTGAGAGATATCATAAAAATACGAACTGCTGTTTTAAAACTTGAAAAACAAATAATATTGCACATATAGTATGATAAATTTTGCAATAATATTCTAATATAAATGAAATTTAAAAGATTTTTTCATTTTTATATTGTTTAAATGCTGTTAAAATTTCAACCAAACCCAGATCATAGATTATGAGATATAATAAAAATACGAACTGCTATACTTTCCTTTCTAAAACAAAAAACAAAAAAAAAAAAAACTTGAATTTCAAAAACTTAAAAAGCCTGCAACAGAAATAGGGTTAGATATAATAAAAAAAATTAAAAATTAAAAATCCTTTGGTGGCAAGCCTTCCAAAGGAGGTTAGAAAAAAATAAAAAATGAAGAACTCTTTGGTAGCAAGCCTTCCAAAGAGGGTTAGAATGAATAAGAAAGAAGAAAATCTGCAAAAGAATAAGATAAAACTTTCAATATTTCAAACTTCAAGATCTTCACAATATCAAGCTCTTCTAATGAACCCTTCACACAAGCTCAAAACAAGGATTAGTAGCTCTAATACCATGTAAGAAAAAGTGATTGAAATGATAAAATATAATAAAATGAAATATCATGAAATAATAGATTTAATCCAAGAGAGCAAGAAGAGTTTTACCATACAAATGATACAAGATCAATGGAGCAATACCAAAGAGGAAGCAACACAAGAGACAAGGATTTGATAAGAGGAAATTAAAGAAAACCCCTTGTGAGTATTATGAATGCGGCAAAAGCGAGAGAGAGAGAGAGAGAGAGAGAGAGAGAGAGAGAGAGAGAGAGAGAGAGAGAGAGAGAAGAAGAAATGGAGCAAAATAGCTCATTTACAATAGCATCAAAAACTTGATATGAATAATGGAGACAAGATGAAAATGAGAGAGAGAAGCACCTCTTTTAAAGAGATGAGAAAGGAGTTGCATGTCTTTTCATGTGTAACTCTCATTTCTATGAATCCCACATTCATAAAAGGTGTGTGCAAAGTGTCAAGTTCCTCTTAAGGAGGAATATCTATTTTCCTTATTAAAGGAAATACAAAAATGAGTTGTCCTCATAAGTGGACAATAGGACAAGAATGACATGTCCTTTACATGTGGACTAGAGGAAAAATAAATAATACATAAGGAATACCTTGGTTTATCCTAATAAATAAATAAATACAACCAAGGAAAGATTATTAATTCTAACATTATTAAAGGCTTTACACTTTCTCCTCCTTTGTGAAAAAATCAAATGCACAAGCCTTGTTATTACATTTAAATACAAAAGGAAAACTGTGGCATAAGAGATTTGGACATCTCAACTACAAATATCTTCAATAGCGTAGTAGCAAGAAAATGGTTAATGGTCTACCTCAAGTCTAGTTTTTAGATGGTGTTTTTTTAGGTTGTTCACTTGGGAAACATCCAAAAAAATTGTATGAAAAGGCACAGTCTTAGAGACCACAATGTGTTCTTGAATTGGTTCATAGTGATGTGGCAGGCACATTTCCAGTGCCATCATTTGGCAAGTCTCACTATGCACTCACCTTCATAGATGACTACTCTCACTTTACTTGGGTTTTCTTCATGGCTCTTAAGAGTGAAGTGTTTGAAAAAATTCTCAGCTTCAAGGATCAAGTGGAGTAGCAATTATGGAAAGCTATCAAAGTTCTTCAAAAATATAATGGGGGGGAGTATGTGAACTCAAGAATTATAGACTTTTGCACTCAAGAGGGAATTGAGCTTTACCATTCAATAGCACATGCACCATAGCAAAATGGTGATGCTGAAAGGAAAAATAGAACTCTTAAGGAGATGACCACTTGCATGCTACAAAATAAGTCTCTTGATCAAGTCTTTTGGGCTGACGCAATGAATTTTGCTTACTATATATAGAATAAAAGTCCTCATAAAGCTTTGGATGGTGTAACTCCTTTTGAATCATGGACTGGTAGGAAACCTATGGTTAAGAACTTCAGAGTCTTTGGTTGTCCAACATGGGCACAAATACCTCCACAAAAATTCAAGGCATTAGAAGCACAAATAAAACCTTACATCTTTGTTGGATATGTGGACTCACATAAAGCATACAAGTTAATGGATCTAGAGACACATGACATATTCTATGAGAGGAGTGTAAATTTTGAAAAAAATTGTCCAAGCTTTACTTCTTCAACTCCTCCTTCTTCCTCCTTCATTGAAGAGAGTGATAGTGATAACATTGACTTGGAAGATGTTCATCCCCAACCCAAATGGAGGCATCAACCAATTGAGATTGAAGATATTCCTTCTACATCTTCTTCTACTAGACTAAAATAGGCAAAGTAGACATTAGATATGACAAGACCATTGGCAGGGAATCCTTTAGATACCAGAAGGACGAGATCACAACACAGCTCACTCCCACATGCTTATATTACAATTGCTTTAGATCCACAATCATTTAAAGAAGCATCAGGTATTCTAGAATGGGATAGAGCAATGGAGGAAGAATATAATTCTCTCATGAGAAATGATACATGGGACTTAGTCTCTCTTCCTAAGGGAAGAAAACTAATTCGATGTAAATAGATCTATCAAACTAAATTTTTAGTAGATGGAAGTGTTGATAAACATAAAGCTTGACTTGTTGCAAAAGATTTTTCTTAGGTACTTGGCATTGATTACACTAAGACCTCTGCACCAATTGCAAAAGATGAATTCCATTTGTTTGACACTAGCTATAGCAATAGCTTAGCAATGGGTTGTTCATCATATGGATGTGTAAAGTGCATTTTTCAATGGGGGTCTTCATGAAGAGATTTATATGGAACAGCCATAGGGATTCATACATGATGCTACCTTGGTTTGTAAATTGAAGAAATCTATCTATGGACTTAAACAAGCTCCAAGAGCATGGTATGCCAAGATGGATTCTTTTCTTCACTCAATAGGGTTCACTAGATGTCATTTTGATCTAAATATCTACATTCTTTAGAGGGATGATTCACATTTGCTTCTTGTTCTTTATGTTGATGTCTTGATCATTACATGGATCACAACATCCATTATTGATAGTGTCAAGGCTACTTTGCAAGATAGGTTTTTTATGATAGACTTGGGTCTACTACACTATTTCCTTGGTATCAAGATACATCAGTCTTCATTGGGATCACATTATAACAACCCAAGTATGCTCTTGATCTTCTTTCTCAAATTTGCATGAGTGATTGCAAGGCTACACCTACCACATTTCTTTTAGGTGTTAAGTTAGAAAGAAAGTTTTCCACTCCACTTTTTGATGCAACTTTGTATAGATAGTTAGTTGGAAGTCTCATCTACTTGACACATACATTTCCTAGCATCTCATTTGTAGTTGGCATGGTTTCTCACTTCATGCAAGAGCTACATGAACTTCATTGGAAGGCAGCCAAATGAATCTTGCACTATATATAGGGTACATATACACATGGGATACACTATGTGATTGGTACAAGACTTCAGTTAGTGGGATATATAGACTCAAACTATGCAAGGGATCTTGATTCTTGCAAGTCTACTTTAGGATATATGTTTCATCTTGGTTTTGACCCCATTTTTTGGCAAAGTAAAAAGAAAAACACCATTACTCTTTCATTGATTGAGGCTGAGTATCGAGGAGCTATGACTATAGTGAAAGAAGCTATTTGGTTGCAACCAATTCTAAAGGAGTTTGGTTTTGATCTACCTAGACCCATAGTCATCCATTGTGATAACCAAAGTGTTATTGAAATCTCAAAACATCAAGTGCAACATCAATGCATGAAACATATTGAGGTTCATATGTACTACATCAAAGAGCTAATTTATGAGCAAATCATCACATTGCAGTATTGTTCTACTGAGCAGCAAATAGCCAACATCTTCACCAAACCCTTCACAGAGGTCAAGTATCTTCATCTGTGAGATCTTTTGGGGGTGAGGGATTTTCACCAGGGGGGTCACATGATCCTTCTCTTCTATATTGCACATATCTCTCTTTTTGGAGGAGGGTTTTACCCATGAGGTTTTACCTCTTTCTCCATTTGTAGAGAGATTTTATTGCATTTCAACATTGCATTTGTATTTGGGTACCTAACATGGCCTAGTAGTCAGGATCCATTATGCATTTCATCATAGCTTTTGTGAGCTTAAGTGCATTCGATGTTAGTATAAATAATAATTATTTACACTTTACTTAGGATAAATGCATTATTTTATTATTTATTATGTTAGACACCTAGGAGTTTGTGACCTCATATGAGTTGTCTTGTTGACAACATAGGAGTAAGAAACTCTATTTTAGCATATGGTGTCTACAACACTAGATTTTGCATAATTAACTAAGTTGTCATGTTGAAAACATATTTATTTGCACTCTTAATTAAGCACATGGTGTCTACAGCATAATTTTACATGACACACCTTGGTAGGCTTATCCTCTCATCATTGCACTAACTCTTGTGCTTAATGAAGGACAATCCACTTTTGGTGTACATGTGCTTAGTTGTGAAGCTTATCATATTAATAACTCCTAGACATTCTAGAAGCATTCTAGAGGCCTTTATATAGAGGCACTCCTAGTGTACTTGTACATCAATTAAAATTTCATATTATTATTTTGATAATACTCTATTGGTCTATTTTTTGCTAGTTGTTGAGCTTCTTGTTCTTTGGTGGTTTTTCCCTAAGAAAAATTCCTACACTCAATGTACTCTCGAATCTTTACTACAAGGAATCTATTAGTTTTCCATCCTACTATTCCAAATGAGGGAAATGTGTTCTATATATAAAAGAATATACAAACTAGTATAGAACCAAACTTGCATTGTGACTCTTGGTTTTCCTTATTGCTCCAAGGCTCTCCATAAGTTGTTGCATTTGAAGTTCTACTAGATCATATGTATGATCTTTCTTAACAATTTTATAACCAACATCCGTAGCTATGCAGGGTACATTATTCGATCTACTGGATTAATAGAATTTATGTGAGACTACACTTAGAGAAAAAAAAAAAAGAGGATCTATGATTGTATCTATAGTCATACCTCTCTTATTCCAGACTGCTCTAGTATTCTTCTCAATCATTTCCTTGGAATCACTTCTGAGTGTCTTAGGCCAATCTAGGGTTGGGTAGCCAGTAACCCTATGAATTATTCTCTTGATTATTTTTATTGATCCTCCTTCTAGCCACAAGGAACCATCATGAATTTGACTTAGCACAAGTCATATCTACTATGTTTTGAGAACATTAGGAAAATCTAGGGCTCATGATCAACCCTTTTTCTCAACAATTTTGAATTCTTCTTTAAAAACACCATTTTCACACAACCTATTTTATTTAGCTCTTATTTCCATGTCACCAATTCTTCCTATCTTACAATTGTAGCATTTCTTCACATCTTGCACCATTATCACATTTGGCGAGATCATAGACAATGCGCCAGAAGGGTCTCATTTATAATCAATGTTAGGAATGGCTTTAAATACATGGTTCTTAACTTAATTACTAACTAGCTAAGCATTTAAAACTCCCTTTCCTTCAACATTTTTTGAACCTAATGCCATTTTGTCAGGCTAGAATTTATGAAAATTTGACCTACGTAACTCAGCTCTTGATAAATACTTTTGAAAATATGATAAATAGGCAATGAATCACTGTACAAATGTTCTCTAATCAATTCTGATGAATTTCTTGGTTGCTTCTAGCTCTTCTCACTCTTTCTTGATTTTGAAATGATGAAAACTGAGCTCAAATTGATCATATACCCTTTAAAAACCTTGCATTTAATGCTAAGTGCTTACATGGTTGTAATCTCAACAATAATCTATTTTGGGCTCACTCAATTAATATTTCCATCACTTAATAACTACTATGAGGTTGACATCAACTACCTAGTTTGACATCCCAACATCAACTAACATTTCGCTCAGCACATATAGGAAACTTGTCATACTCGACAACAACATGAAAAACTTAAAGATTTGTGTTGAATTTCTAATAACATCTTACATATTTATTCATGATAATGTATTTTTTTTAATTCTATCTCCTTTTGGAATTGATGTATGATATAACCTTTAAGTATCAATCCTGTATACCTCTTGTTTGCCTAGTTTGATGAGGAGTGATCACCTGACCCATTGGGTGAAGTGATCCCTTCTCCATTTGATGTGCTATAAACATCTTTCTTTTTACATGTCTTGTTCATCTCATCTTTGATGTGTTCAACATCTTCCTTTCCTTTCCCTTTATCAAATTCACAACTTGGTGAGTTTGACTTAGTTGGACAATATTTACTGATGTGACTAGTCTTCAAACAGCTAAAACATGTAGTTTGACTTAACCATCTTTTTAAATTGCCACTGAAGTGTGTCCTAATGCAATTCATAGGAACATGTCCATATTCTTAACAATAATGACAGCTATATCTTGTATTATAATCCCAATTATAAGAGTTTACATTGTTTGTTACCTTTGTTTGCTTGTTTGATGACCAGATAGATTTGGATCTACATTCAAAAGCTCTATGTCCATACTTCTTACAGTTGTAGCAATATCCTTCAAATCTTTGTGTATGCATGGTCTTGGTTCTATATTCATGTGCCTCATAACATTTCTTGTTGTACTTATGATAATGAGTCATGTTCTTAGGCCTAACATTCTAATTTGTAGTCTTGCTCCTATACACATTAGTAGTATGTCCTTTCTTACCACAATTATGAGAAGTAGGTTTGGAGTTCTTATCTCTGGTGTTCCTTTCTTCTGCATCTTTGGATGATTATGTAAAATGTACCTTTAATGATTTTATATGATATTTCACACCTCTAATCAGATTTTCAAAATCAAACAACTAATATCACAAAGATCCACCAAATTTCTCAAGAAACCCCAAATCGAGTATGCCGAAAATAGTGCCAAAAGCTTCACAGCTTCACCTATTATTAATAAATCTAAAAGTGGACATTTTTATAAAAATTTGAGCAGCATAACAGCCTATAAAATGAGATTTCTAGATCTGTATAACATGCACACAATAGCTTCCAAATGGAGGACAAAAACAATGCTCATCAGGCTCCCAAAAATAGCACAAAATAGCCCGGAATCACCACAAAAATTTAATAATCTATCATAGAAGTATAATCATATCCAAATACATATTTTCAGCTCTATTTTAACATTTAAAAGTATGATATACATCAGCAAACCAAACTGATATGAAATACTCAACCGGAAACACCAAACTCTTACAAAAAAATACACCCAAAAACTCACAAATCTGCACTGTTCAGCACAAAGGCAAACTTTGCATGAGCATGCACATGGAATGGCTTCAAACTCCCATCCTTAGCCTTCATAGAAACTTGCAAAATCCCATTCTTGGGTCTCCCTAGAAACCTACAAACTCCCATTTTTGGGTCTCCTTCTCCACAAGTTTGGCAGCCTCTGAAGAATAACAAAGAAATGAGCAAAATCAAGTTCTGGAATGAGCCCAGAATGCCTCCAAACCCCTTAAAAGAGGGCATAACCCTAACTCACGTCCAAGAGGGGTTAATAAAACATATTTTAATAATAATTTTTATTTATTAGTCCATTCACTTCCAAAGTTTATCCCCTTTTTTTGAAACTTCACCTTTTTGGGCCTGCCTGCCTTAGAAAATATTATTATTTTTTAATTATTTGAAAAGGGGACATAACAAGTCCTCCCCTCCCAAATATTTTTTTTTCTCAAGAAATGGATGAACAATAAACTAATCAATCCACCTACATCCCAAATGTAGTCATGAACTATACTACTACCAAATAACATAGGCTCTTGCAATACCCTCTGCAATATGACCAAGAGGAATCCATAATCAAATTGACAATTATAGCTCAACCAAACTCCAAAATCACCACTACCACAATCAGAAACCCATGAGATACAAACTCTTAGAACATCAGAACCCAAGTAAAGTGGACAAATCAAATTTCCAACACAATAAATACCATCAACGCATCCCACTGGCCTATACGGAATGTACAATCCAACTTTGCAACAATGGTGAACGCTCTCAAATGAAACTATACCAAGTATGGAGAATCCACACACTGTACAACTCCTGTAGTCAACACAACTCTGTAGATCATCGACCACTGTCTCATAACCATAACTCCCATGCACCCCTGATGGTGAAAAGCCATCACAAGATAAACATCAAGAAATGGAACCCAAACCAAATTTTCTTGCCATTAACTCCTCAACACAAGGATCAAATGCTAACGGATGTACATACCCTGCAATATAATGTTGATTAAAAAAACCAACCTCAGTCAACAGCTCACCATGAACAAGTGATACAACCCACTGTGACTAATCACTAGCTAAGTCAAGAGATGTCATAGCCAAAGGAGTAGAATCAATAACAACACCCACTAAAGCATCACTCCCAAACTCCTGCTCTAAGTCACATATTATCAATCTGTCAACTGTAGAACCTATCACCATGTCATGCCCATCATAACTCTCATATTGAGGCATCAAACTATCCCATAACTGATGATAAGCACTAGGAACCAAAGTACATCTCTGTATCATCATCTCATCAACATGGTCATCAAAGGTAGATTGATGAGCATACCTCACAGTGTAATGCCGATAGAATGCACCAATCTCATTCAATGGCTTAGACTGCAATCTAGATATAACTAACTACAATCGATCACTAACCAAGTTGGAACTGACTACTACCTCTGAAGATATCGCCAAGGGAGTAGTATTACTAGCAGGAACCATGCCAACTGTCAGCTCACCAACATCACACATGGTCTTTGATACAACATCTCTAGTCTTCGTGCCATTAGTACTAGAGGTCACCACCATGTTAGGCATACCACAACAATTTCTTGTAGCACCCAACTCAACTAAACCTGACTCTAGTGGGGATGAACTTGATATGCCAATGTTAGTATCAAGGATGGATGCATTCCCATCTCCACTATCTTTGACAATCTCGACCATGGACATCCTTGGATCATCAGACACCACTGCTTGTGACTGTACAGAATCTAGTAAAGACTGTAGTTGCTCTAACTCCATGTTCACCTTAGGGAAATGAAATTGTGACTCCTTGAAAGCCAACTGTGTACTCTCAAGAATCTCAGAAGTCACCTCAAGCTGTTGAGTAAGCTCACTCACCTCATCTTCCTTGGCCAACAATGCATCGTATGCTGTAATGCCCCACTACATAAGATAATCTCTATTAGCTACCAACTATATATAATCCTATCTCAAAATCTGGATAGCCTCCCATAAAGAGTGGAACTCTATCAAGGAAAGATAATTGCCTCCCTACTCATCACTAGTAAGAGAACCCCATCCATAAACTGATAACAACTGATGAGCAGCATCGAAATGCTGGCAAGTGATAGCAATGTCTCAATCACTAACTCTCAACTAATTAGACACATGATGGCACTGGCTTGACTATCTCCTACAAACCTCCTCTGATGCACTGTCTAAAGGAGTATCCTCAAAGTTACTAGTCTCTAGAGTATTACCATCCATATCCTGTGAATCAACTCTAAAGCTCATATCAACATACAGAGTATCAAAAACTATAGCACTACTATCCAACTCCTCTGTACCCAAGGAAACTAAGTCTTCAAAACTACCCACTGCATCCTCCTGGATGTCATCAATGTCAATATGATCTTGGGACTCATATATACACACTGCCAAATATGAAAGATCATCAACACATTCTAGCAAGTATGGTCGACTGGATATATGAACAAAGCCCAACACCGGTGTATAAAAACTAATACCAACATTGGATAAGCTCCTGGCACAAGAAAAGACAACACCATGAAATCTGCTAATCAAATCCATGATAGCACCCAAACAATCACTGCTACCAAAAAGTGTTAAAGATTTACAGTCAACTGAATCCCAAATGCCAATATAACAATCTTGAGTCCATATCTGTAAACTAGAATCAGCTGGTAACTCAAGCAAAATCCTCACTTGAGTAATATGACCAATACCAACTAACTCCACATACCTGTCATGATGAGATAATGTAGTCACAATACTGTCTTCACTCACCTTCAGCTGGTGGGATAAATCATGTGAAGTACTACTAGCCTCAACCTCATGTGACAAAGCATGTAACTGTGCCTGGTACTCTCTCTCAGAAAAGTCATGAATGCTCAATGTCTATTCATCTCCACCAGGTATCTCACCATCATACACAACAACATCCTCATAATCATCATCCTTGAGGTCAAATCTATCTATCACTCTTTGACTAAAATTAGCAAATGTAGTTACCTGATCATGACCTTGAGTAGTCATTCCATGATACCACCAATCATAGGCTGCATCTTCCAAGTGTAGACTTGCAATTTGAACAGCATCACTCTCCTTCATGGGGTTAAGTGTGAAGAAGGTCCGTAATTTTTGTAGCCATGCTCTAGCTGAAATTTTATTTGTTCCATCAAAAGTAGGTGCTATAAACTTGCTTATTTTATTTTTGAGCTCTCTTCCACTTATGTCATGCTCCCTTCTGTACTCTTTCTTGGGCATCAAAGTGTTCATCATATCCACACATTCTCTAAAAGGAATCGAACTACGAAAGTCATCATCTAAGCCATTGTAAGTAGCTCTTAATGTAATCAAGTTACCTGTAACCTCTTCCATAGGATTAATGGCTGGATTTGGTACTGGTGGCTCATCTGTATGCAAAAAAATAGTTTTGGTTGATTTAGATGGTGTCGATTTCAAATTTCTTGGCTCCTCTGCAGTGCTCCCTTTCTCATTAATAGATGCAACTTCTTGTAGTTGTTCTGTCAATATTCGCAAAGCCTCTCTAGTTTCTGCCAAACTATCCACTGTTTGCTTCTGAGTATTTTGGATGTCTTGGAAGAATTTCTTTGCCATCTCATCTGGATCAACCATACTTTTCCCTTCCTTGGATTTTGTACTTTTACTTTCAACTGGAGGTTTGATCAAAAAAAAATTATTCTTTTCTCGCTGCAAATATCTTTTTTCTCTTTCACTTAGTTGCATGCGACCATAAATTTTGACATGCAATTGATTAGAAGCAACATGCAACCATAAATTATGACATGCAAGATCTAGGTAGTTGTCAAAATTGACATGCAAGATCTGGGTAGTTGTCAAAACTGACATGCAAGATCTGGGTAGTTGTCAAAACTGACATGCAAACTTCTACAAACCCTTAGGCTGGCAAGATCATGACTCTGATACTAGTGAAATTTCCCTTTACTGATTTTATATTATATTTCACACCTCTAATTAGATTTTCAAAATCAAACAACTAATATCACAAAGATCCACCAAATTTCTCAAGAAACCCCAAATCAGGTATGTCGAAAATAGTGCCAAAAGCTTCACAGCCTCACCTATTATTAATAAATCTGAAAGTGGACATTTTAAAAAAAATTTAAGAAGAATAACAGCCTATAAAATGACATTTCCATATCTGTATAATATGCACACAATAGTTCCCAAATGGAGGACAAAAACAATGCTCATCAGGCTCCCGAAAATAGCACAAAATAGCCCGAAATCACCACAAAAACTTAATAATCTATCATAGAAGTATAATCATATCCAAATACATATTTTCAGCTCTATTTTAACATTTTAAAGTCTGATATACAGCAGCAACCAAAACTAATATGAAATACTCAACCGAAAACACCAAACTCTTACAAAAAAATACACCCGAAAACTCATAAATCTGCACTATTCAGCACAAAGGCAAACTCTGCATGAGCATGCACATGGAATGGCTTCAAATGCCCATCCATAGCATTCTTAAAAACCTGCAAAATCCCATTCTTGGGTCTCCCTGGAAACCTGCAAACTCCCATTCTTGGGTCTCCTTCTCCACAGGTTTGGCAGCGTTTGAAGAATAACAAAGAAATGAGCAAAATCAAGTTTTGGAATGAGCCGAGAATGCCTCCAAACCCCTTAAAAGAGGGCATAACCCTAACTCACGTCCAAGAGGGGTTAATAAAACATATTTTAATAATAATTTTTATTTATTAGTCCATTCGCTTTCAAAGATTATCCCCTTTTTCCGAAACTTCACCTTTTTGGGCCGGCCTGCCTTAGAAAATATTATTATTTTTTAATTATTTGAAAAGGGGACATGACATTCTCCTTCTTCAGTGCTTGTGTAGCCCAATCGTGATGTATCATTATTGGATCTAGGGGATCTCTATAATTGCTCAAAGTATTTGATGGCTTCATTTGGCTTGTTGAAACTTTTAGCAAATTTCTTTTCTCTCTTTATGTCACTCTACAATTGTTCATTCTACAACTTCAATGTAGTTATCTTAATGTCCTTGACATATAGTTCATAGTTGGCATTCATCATTTGACTTAGAGTGTCCAATTACATGTTAGAAATATTGGTTAGCTCTATTCACTTTTCTTCCAATCTATTAGCCAGAATTCTTTTGTCTTCTTCAATCATTGCTTTGTCTTCCATAGCTTTCTTCTTTTGTTCAATCACCTCACATAGCAGTATAGCTTGTGATTCTTGTTCTATCTTGATATTTCTAATTTCCTCAGCTTGGACTCTATACTTTTCCATTAGATCTACAATTACTACATCAAATTCATTAGAGTCACCATTTGCAAATAGCTTAGTAGTGTTTATCTCTTTATATAGTGTTTCATTCTCTGTAATAGAAATCTCTTTCCTTCTCTTCAAGGATTTCCTTAGTTCCTCTCTTGCTTCATTCAATTGATGTAGTATAAGATGTATTACAATCTCCTAATTTTAAATAGTCTTTTCCAACTTGTAGACTTCCATTTCAAGATCTTTCCTCAAAGCTACAAAACTTCTCTTTTAGAGAACCAAAATATGATACCAATCACTAGAATTACAAGAGGAAAAGAAAACTTCTAGGGGGGGGGGGGGGGTTTGAATCATTATTTTAAACTTAGACCCATAAAAATTTCACCATACATTCATCACATGCATTCCATAAGTAAACTAAATTAACATGTAAAGCATATACATCTAAATCATATAACCATGTAAGAATTCACACTCATAATACTAGATATTATTACCCAGAAATCCTCCAAGTGAGAAGGTAAAACTGGGGAGGGGATGACACCCAAAAATCTTCACTACTATAGTAATAAAGTGTATCTAATGAAAGTTACAATGTTTTGACCATGAAACATGATCTACCCTATTAAAGGGTTACAAAGACTATTAGGTCTCATCTTGTTAGAGGATTTCAAAACCTATTAGAAGTGTGCCTTGTTAGAGGACTTCAACTTACAACTAAGTAAGCACCCTGTTAAAGGATTTCATATAGTCTGTTAGGACTAATTTGTTAAAATATTTGACTAAAATCACCTATTAAAATTTCTTAGCATAGATCCTGTAGTTGGCACTTTCTTGCCTAATAACAGATCACCTCTAAACAATGTCTTCTTGATCCTTCATGATTAGATGTCTCAATTCTCTATCCTTTTTTGTATCCTTTATTCTTCTCTAATTGATTCTATAATTCACTCTTTCTTCATAACTTCTAAGTCATCTTGAATGCTCTGCATGCAAACCATCTTGTTTGCTCCTTCAATTCCTTAAACATTCCATACCATTCTCTTCTCTATCCATAAAGAGTTTAGGGCTTCATCCTCCTTAAGAAGACTTTGGTGGGTTAGGGTTAGGTATGAATCTACGAATGAGATTCATCCATTTTCTCACTTAATCCTTCCCATTTTTTGATTGACTACATGTAATTACATAGGCAATCCAAATATAAATTCATCCTTATCTTCACAATATTGAAATATAATGTTAAGTCAGCTCAAAAATAGTTTACATAGATGTTTGTGCCATTACAAAAAAATATGTCAAAACTGTGGCACTTAGCATATAAAGCCTCTAGTGCTTGGCATACACTAATCTTTATACTGTGACTCAAAACCTGCATTGCTCAGAATCCACTTTTTACTTGGCTCTTGAATCACTCAGCATGGTCTATTTGCTTGGCACTTGAGTGACTTGGTACATGAGTTACTCAAAACTCATTGCAAATTTGCATGGTCTGATATTTACATGTTTTGCTCAACATTTTAATGGAAACCTTCTTGAATACTATGTTTTCAAATTTCCTTTTCAAGCACTGCATAAATTTTTCTTGTGTGTCTATATTAGGGTAATTCAACTTCTCAACAATCTTGATTGATTGCTCAATTATAGGACCCTTCTTATCAAAATTATCAACAACAAAAGTATCAAGAAATATATCATTGTTATCATATAATACTTTCCTTTTGTTATGCTCTTTTATCATGTCCTCTTGCTTGGCCTTCCTATCTAACAAGTCACTCAATGTTATCATCTACTCAACACTTAATTTGGATGTGTCTTGATTTAGAATCACAATCTCCTCATCTAGTGTAATAGGTCTATTTTTCATGGCTCGAGGTGATTGCTTTACCTTCTTCTTAAATCTCTTTCCTTTAGAGTCTAGTATGTTGGAGCTTGGCACATTTTGATGTTATTGTACTAGAACTTCTAGACTCATCCTTTGTTGTTCCTCTTTTGTTCCCCCGACCTTCTTATGCTCTTCATCTATCTTCTTTTCCATAGGTTTACTTTTTTTTTGAGATGGTTTAGCTATCTTCTCCTTGTTATCATAAATTTTCAGTTCAATGGTTGAAATATTTTGTCCTGCTTCCTTTTCTCCCTCCTCTAGAGGTCTTGAGTCATGTGTTCTGGTACTAGTAGTAGATTGATCTACCATTTCTTTTTGAATCTTTTCATTCTTTTCATCCTAAGTATTAATATTTTTACTATCCTCTATGACATCATCTTTTTATGTTGGCTCTTGGGTGTTCTCACCTTCATTGGCCAAAACACTTTGTTGCTTGACTTTACCAACATTTACATATCCTTTACTATCAACTAACTTAATGAAGTAATAGGAATAGTTAGAATAACAGGTGTTGAGTCCACCTATTTTTATCTTACCTATGTGTCAATCATAAGGTAATCATTGACTTGCACAATCACAAGTTTTAGATTCAACAAAACTTCTTGTGGTGAATTTGATAATGGAGATTCCTCCTTCCTCTCTAGCTTGGTCAACATATAAATCTTATTCTCAGGTTCATTCATTAAATTTTCCTCATTTGTCACCTCCTTGTCTTGACTAACCTCTAGTTCATCTTCAATTGTGATAGTTTCTATTTTTTCTCCACCTTGTTGAACAATATCATCACTGAAATCTTTAGTATTATCCTATTAAACATGCATAGGCTCAGCTTTCTTGACCTCATTCTTCTTCTCATTATCAACCATAAGCCCATAAACTTTATTGTAAATGATTTTTCTCTCTTCAATCACATTCTCTATTTCTCTTTTCAAAATTAGAAATGCTCTCCTCTTAGGAACAATTTTTTTGTTATACTCACTCATGGATTTTGAAATTTTCTTTTGGCTCAACTCTAGCCTAAAATTTTCTAGAGTGTCTTCTATTATTTTCCTTTCAGTCTCCAAGAAACACTTCCATCTCTCATCAATCCTTCCATACAGCTCATTAGGTATTAGGTTACCTAACTCCAATGGTATGTATTTAAATGTTTCCATCATATCAAGCACTGAATCTTCAATATTTTTCTTATCTACAGTATCCAATGTGTGATACTTAACAAATTTGAAACCTACCATACCTATACCCCCCAATGTTTTCACAAAGTTTATCTATAGTCTGGTGTGTCTTGTGCACTGCAATTCTAAATTGGCTTGCAAGCTTCTAACTTGGTACCCACTTCATCATCTTCATCATCATCCTTTGACATAACAACCTTTATTCTTGGATTATTTGTAGGCTTTCTTGGCTTGGCCTCCTCTACTAAGGTATTCTTCCTCTTTGTCAAAATTTTCCTTTTAGTAGGTTTAGTAGCTTTGGCTACTTCTTTGTTTGGGTTGGTCACTGCTATAGTAGCTATCTTTATCCTTTGTCTTGTGACTATTTTTGTACTAGAGATAGGCTTGGTTACCTTCTTGGTTTTCTTTCTTGCCTGAGGCTTGGAAACCACTATCTCTTTACCTTTTCCTTCTACTTTATCTTCTTCATTTCCTTCATCTTCTTCATCATTGGACATATTTTCACCTTTACCTTTGATGATCTGCAATGGTAACTCTTCTTCAACTCCTTCACCAAATGTCCTCTCCAAACTCTTTATCATGCCTTTTCTCTTCTTATCTATCTTAGGTACATTAATTTGTATAGTGATATTCACCTTTTCTATCTCATGCCTACTAAATGGCTTGACAGTCTCATTGATTTTCTCATCTATTAATGAACTGATTGTGGTAGTCTCTTCATCAATGTTCATCTCATATCCCAATGGCCTCAAACATGTCATCTTGGGTATGAATGCATGAATGTGTGACCAATTTGTATCCACTAAGAAACATACATCATCATAATATTTATCTACCAAGCATTGAGGAATCCTTGTCCTATTCTTCATCTTCTTTTTAAACCCTTCAAACTAAGCATCCATTACTTTTTCAAAATGATCAACTAACTACTTAATGAACTAATTTATCTGCAAATTTACAAGTTTCTTCTTATTCAAGTGACATCTCCTTTTGTAGGAAAATAATTTTGTGCATAAAAGAATATGTAAACAAGTAAAAAATTGAACTTACACATAGTGTTCTTTTCTTTATTGATGCTTTCCAAATTCTTATCCATTTGTGTCAATTGTAGGTCAGCAAGGTCATAGCCATGATCTTTCTTCACAATATTCCATGCCACGTTGACTACAACACAGATAGAATTTATGAGCTATAACCCTCACTACAAACTCAAATTCTGCATTAGTAATGGTGAAATTAATCATGCATGTCTTATTCCAAATTGCCAATGTATTTGCCTAAATCACATCCTTTCTTTGGCAATGAATTATTTTCACTTTATCCATGACAGGGTATCCAATGAATTAGTGTACAATATTCTTTGTAATCTTGATAGGTCCACCTTCCAACCATATCTTAATGTCATTGATTTAGATCAAGACAACTTTAATCCATTCAATTTTAAAATCTCTCTAAAAATTTAGGGAATGTGTTAACCCTTTCTTACCAATGTGTTTGTACTCTTCCTCCATTTTGCAATCAATGCACAACTTCTCATAAGCATTTCTCAATTAAAAATCTCCTACCTCACTAATTTTTCACACGTAACAAGGTATTACATCATGAATCAAGATGACACATGATGGGATTGAGGATAGGCTACCAGATGTATCCACTTTCATCATAATTTCTAGATAAGCTTTGAATTTTGATGATGTAACAAATTCATTCATAATCAATAGAATATTACTAATCTTTAAATCTAACTTCTTCTCATCTATCAATAAATTAGATTCCATTTTCTCACTTAGATTTTGACCTTGAAACTCTTCTTCACTCAATAACAATTTAAGCACTCACAATTCACTTCAAATGCTGATAATACACACATAAATCTCACAAAACTATACAGGGTAGAAGCAAGAAGTTAGGTCTCAATTCCATGGAAGTCTACAGATTGAGATTGTGCTCTTTTAGAAATATGTACCCATTTCTAAAAAATGGATACCCATTTTAGGCTCAGGTGCCCAATCTGAAATTTGAAAAATGGGCACCCATTAAAAAAAAATCTAGTAACCATTTTTTATTTTCAAAAAATGGGTACCCATTTTTGGAAACATAAAAAAATGTATTTTTTAGAAATGGGTACCCATTTCTAAAACTTCAACTTTTGTTTAGTCTTTTTTTTTGTGGGGGGGGAGGGGGATTTTATATGCCAATTTGACTTTTTCAAAACAGGTACCTTCTTTTTGAATTTCAGATAATAGGTGCCCATTTCTTACAACATGGGGCATGATTTTTTTCTCCTACCTTGAATTTTGGTCCAGGATAGGCTTGGTGAAACCAAGCCTATATCTTGACCTCTGAAGATTTGCTAAGACATTGAACTAACAAATTCACACCTTGCCATAGTTTTTAGAGAGTCTTCCCGATCAAATTGTTTTATGAAACAAAACCCCATTAGAGTTCTCACTATCTCAATTTCAAAAATGTAAAATTAATAGTACTATGATTTCACTTACTATTTTTTCATTATTTTTTAATGAAAGGTGGTACCTAAATGTAAAATAGTGAAGTTCACTAAAACTATAATAACTTTTTTATTTTATAATTTTTCTTAAACAAATTTATATGTCATCAACCTACATACAATTATTTTGACGTTAGAAAAATTAATTTTTGAAAAAAGTGAAATTTTGATGAAATTATGGTGTCCGTATATGAGAGGTTTTAAAATTTAACTTTATAGCCAATTAATATTTAGTAATAAAAAAATTATTCAATAAAAATTAAGGAAAAATATTATCATCAATCTTAGGTGTATTAGGTAACTCCCTTTAAAAGGATTTATGAAAAATAATTTATTTGTGTCAAATTATGGTCTCCATACATGAGTGTGATATGGTTGTGAAACAAGCATTTTGAAAAAGTGGTTTTAAATATTCATACTAAAAATAAAATCTGTAATATGGGTACAAAAATAAATTACATATTGTAAAAGTAGATTCCGAACACTAAATTTTTTATTCCTGAAGTTTTTTTATAGTCAATCTTTAAATGCCTCAAATTTTGACATCAATTGACAAAAATTTCAAAAATAGGAAAAACGCTTCCACTTTTTTCCCAAAAGTGAGACCCAACTTCTTGCACTTACACTTCAACACTACTCAGAAATTACCCAAGCTTTAGTTGCTCTTGAAAACTCGAAAACTTGAATACAAACTAATCAAAATAAATAGTAAAATCATTGTATGTTTGAAAAAATGTACTTTTAGGGCCTCATTAATGCTTCGTACCTTTGGTGGGTGTTTAACAACTATCTTGGAAAATGCTAGAAATCTCTATAGTAACAATTCAAATGTCTTCAACTAAACTTGACCAAAACTATGACTCAGTCACTTAATGATTCACTTGCCTACTAAACACTTTTCATCCTTCAATAGTGTCACTTGACCATCACCAATTTCTCAATTTAGCATATAAAAAATGTTTCTTTATGCATCTAATATTATTCTAATTTGAACTCATGCATTCAATCTTAGAAACTAAAGTAAGATTTAATAATTCAAAAAAATAGTTTCATACATACCTCTTAGTTTAGTTGGTGGTGGAATCACAGAATCCATTGGATTGGGTGATCACAACTTCATCATTTGCATTGCTAATTCCATAAGATTTCTTCTTCCATATTTGATTCATCGAGCTTCTCACTTCTTTAGTATTAACCTTTTCTTTTCCATTTTTATCTTCAACAATAGGTGTTGGTGCTTAGTTCATACAGTCTTTTATTTGACCAACCTTATGATAGTGAAATAATACTAGACCAATGTTCTTCTAGTTTGTTGCAATGTGTTTGTACTTTCTACATAACTAACAATTGACCAAAGTATTATAATCCCAATTTATTGTATTGTCTTACCTAGTTACATTGCCTTGAAATTTAGGTGTCCAACTATATTTTGCATTAGATCTACAATTTTATGCCTTGTGACCATAATTTTGACACATATAGTAATAACCTTCAAATCTATGTGTAGTTGGTGTCTTACTAGTCTTTGATCCACACTCATATGCTTGATATTCATATTTGTTTCAATTAAGGCAATAATTATTTAGTTTTGTCTTAGAATTGGACTTACCAATTTTTCTCTCATAAAAATTTGTTGTATGACTTAGTTTTCCATAGTAATGGAATGTAAGATTCTTTTTCTTTGGTTTTTCATTCCTTTGTTCTCCATTCTTTGATGATTCTTCTAGCTCAGTAGATGATATGAACTTGGTATAGCCTAGTCCATTAGTATCATCAGGTCTTCTTTGTGCTCTTAATTATTCATCAAGTTGTCTCATGGATTCTCCAAAGCTATGCATTCTCTAAATAATTTCCTATTTAGCTCTCAATTCATTTTTTAGTTTCTTATTCTATGATCTCATGTCTACAATCTCTTCCACATCTCTAGTAAGTTCATGATTGATACTTAATAGTTGATTAAGCATGTCAAATTGATTGTGTGTGAGCCTTTGTACTTAATTGATCCTTTCATCAAGTCTTGTAGCCATTTGCCCCTTTTCTTCATTAGCCATTGCCTTATCTTCTTTAGCCTTTTTCTTCTATTCACTGATTTCACATAGAATTACTAAGTGTATTTCACATTCTCTCTTTTGTGTTCTTACTTCTTTGTTTAGAATGTTATTCTTCTCTAATAGAACTCCTATTGCTACATCAGTTTCACTAGATCTTCCTTCATCACCAAAGTCCTCAATGCTTTCTTCTTGGTATTATGTGTCATTTTGTTGGATTTTCATCTTCTTCCTTATTTTCAAGGATTTCTTTAGTTCTTCCTTTGCATCTTTAACTTGTTCCAATGTTATTTGCAAATCAAGCTTTTGATTCTCAATCACTTTTCCCAACTATTAGGCTTCCATATCCAATATCTTTAACTCTCAAGTGGTTAGACCTCTTGATTAGAGAATTGAGCTCTAATTCCAATTGTTGTAAATTTAATCAAGATCTTCAAAACTTCTACCACTTCAAACATAAACCATACTTAAACTTAATTCAACATGCATCTCAACCTTAATCTTAATCATGCATCATCACGTAATAACATGTAATATCATATCTACCATTCACATGAATAAAACACATAACATAGTAATTGGTTATGGAGAAACCCTCCAAGGTGAAGGTCAAATTGTAGTGGGGATAAGACTCACAAAATCTTCACTAAAACAACAATAATGTGCCAGTTAGGGCTACAATTTTGATCACTTTTGATGATCTACCCTATGAGGGGTCTACTTTTTTAGAGATTACATGATTGTTAAGTCTATGTTGACTAAAGAATTTAAAATTCACAATTAAGTGAGCACTTTGTTAAGAGATTTACAATAGGCCCTCTATGATGACTTTGTTGTGATGTGAAGCCTAATTAGATTCAAAAAATTATTTGGTGCAATTTCCACCCAAATTATTTCTACAAGGGTTTCGAGGTAGTGCCCCTTGCAGGATCCTAGGGAAACACCCTAGGTGTGCTCCCTGTCATAGTACAGGGTGGGGTTAAGGGGCAATGCCCCCATGAGGGTTTTGGGGGGTAGCATCCCCAAAGCCAAAAATGACTATACTATTCTAAAACTTATTGACTGTTATTTTTCTATTGGATGGCTTATTCTAGCCTTAATTTTGTAAGCAACAAAAGCTGGTATGAAATAGCTCAGGGTTAGGAATTTCATGATGTATGATGAGATTGTAGCTTCTTGCAATGATATTGAATTGTAAGTGGCTATGGATTGTAATCACTGGATAATAATAATATTGGACTTATTTTTAGCAAATGTAGCCTAGGTATTGGGTGAACCACATTAAATCTTTATGTCTATGGTTGATCCTAATAGACTTTGTTAAGAGATTCATATGATACACTTGTTATAATGCAATAATACCTTGATCCTTCAATATGCATTAAAATGATGATAATAAATATTCTCTATCCAAACTGTAATCATCTCTCTATGACTAATCTGCAATATCTCCTTACTACATTTCTCAACTACATTACTCATTCACAACACTTGACTCACTGATTCACCTCTAGCTTCACATTCATGCAATCCTCTTTCTCACAACATAAAATTATGGCTTGATTTCCTTCTTTTATAGCCATTTTATGGAGCTTCTATATCTCAATCAATGATCCACATTCATCCTTTTTACCAATTGACCTTTCCAATTTTTTGATTGGTCCATTACACTACATAGGGATTAATGATGTATAATCACGGGTGAACCACCTCACAATAGGTGTTCCATAGTCATGCACTAAGCCTAGCTTAGGAATAATCTATTGAAGCTAAGGACTACTTTTCCCCTACCATGAGGTGCATTTAGATTGTCAACCCAAGGATGTATACTTTAAATAGTTGGCACAATATGTGCACTAGGTACCTTGATGAGTCATTATGCTTGTGCTACAGGAAAGTAAAAATGCAAAGGAAAGAAACTACACTACTGCTATGGAAAGGAAAATATTGAATCTATGAATGTTGAGAACACAATGACAAGATAACAGAGATTCCATCTTGAATCATCCACTAGACTGTTCTCGCAGATGCTGCAGGAATGTTCATTAAGTGTGATGCTACAGGAAGGAATTAACTAGCTACGTCTTGCTTAAAATACTGCTAATGCTAGTAAAATGAATCTATTCTATCCTAATCTAATCCACCTTCCAAGTGGGCCCCCTTGGTTGGCTTCTCTAATCTACCAACGTAGGATAGAAGCTAAAGAGAACTAATTCATTTCATTAATCAGTCATTACATGATTCAGAATTGTAAATCAAAACTACAACAAACTGTGAATCAGTGTTCTCTCTTACTCGATAAAACTTATCAAAAACAAAAACTTTACACATAGGAGTTGATCCCGACATATATAGGAAATCTACTCTTTATTACATAATAGAAAAGTAATTTTCCTAAGTTAAGTCTGCATGAGAGAATATAGGAGAACAACTAAAAGCAGAAAGGAAGGATAACAAAATTGAGGAGGGAGCAATGAAGTCTCAGCATCCGCTTGTTATAATGTAAATGTAGAGAAGGCAATGGCTTGTAAAAGCTCCTCCTTATTTGCCGCCATGTTTCCTAGAGTGGTTATAACTTCCTTTTCATGGTTGTTCCTTGATGCTCATTTGTCCTTGAATGCTATCGACAACCAACTTTTGGATTCTTTCGCTCATCATTTAATCCTTATCATTAGGTTAGTTATGATATAAGACATATTTGCAAATAAACATCCATCAAACTAAATTCAAGCATAAGAACACACATTTGGATATTTATATAAAATATTTCATATTAGATATAATTTAGGCAAAAGATGACATAGTTTTTCTACCCCATAAATCATCAAAGGTTTATCAAACATAGGCTTATAACTGTTAAAACAAGGATAAATGAAGTATCACAAAGTATCTTAAACATAACAAAATAAAGACATTTTTTAGACTCATCATCTGCCCCCTGCTAAACTAATGCTTGTCCTCAAGCATTACACTTCATTTTCAAATATCTGAGCTCCCCAACTTCTGCCTTTCCCTTTCTGCTGCTCTTGAAGGTGTAATAGAATCCTCTGGTCCTTTCCCATACTTCTCGCCTGTGGTCTTCCTGCAAATTATCAAGTTTGTCAGCATCAGTATCATAAAGGGGCCATAAAAGCATTGGAGGTTCCATGGTCAAAGGACACCATAGCTCTGGCCTTAGTTGCTTTCCTAGTTCTAAATATTTTGGAACTCTATATAGCACTTCTTCCAAATTAATAGGACTGTGTGGCTCTAATTTCTTGAGAGAATCAGGTAATCGTGCCCATCTACTTCTTACTCTAGTCATAGCTCTCTGGAATGCAAAGTAGGGAAAGTTTTCATATTCGGCATACACTTTTGCTCTAGCAGCAAATACCTTCTTTCTAACTTCTAGATTACTCTTCCCATAGGTTAATGTAAAATAGTCTTGAAGCATTTCTTTTGGTTGTTTACTTTCTACCCTCAAGGGTAAAGGTTTTGTTCTCTCTTCATCTCTATAATTAACCAGTTGTCTGTCATAATTCATCTCTTTAGACATCCATGACATTAAAGCTTTCAAATGCACATCTCCTATATAGAGCCAAGGATTCCACTCAGTTTTTGCAGGAATGACAAAATTATGAATATACAACTCACACAATAGATTTTGTTGCCATTGTGGTAAGGTTTGATACAACCCATAAAACTCTTGTGCAATTTTGAATTCTGCATTTACATTTCTGAGAGTTAACATCAACTGAAGTAAAAGATATTGTTCTTTCAAACAAAAAGCATATACTCAAGGAGGTGGTCTGCAAGCAAGAGCTTGATCAACTAATTTAAGTGCATGTTCCATGAGTTGTTTCTATGTTTCTAGCTGTTCTTTCAATTCTTCAATCTCCTCATTTTGTGATGTTATGATCTTGCTCATTCTTTTCTTCTCCTCTTTACATAGTGCTTCAGCAAATAAATGTTGTCCATATAATTCTAAAAGGAGTTTTTGTAAGGTGACGACACGATTATCCTCTTCATAATCCTTTCTCTTTTTTTGTTCCCGCCATAGATGTTCCACCAAACTATTGATCCATGTTGACTTATATGGGACTAAGGCAGTATGCGAATCATGACATTCAGGAACTACTTCATTCTCATGGCTTAAAAAACCTAGTAAATCTATTAAGGTTTCATTAATTTCTTGCTCACATGCTATAGGAGGATTACCAGAAGCTTCTATCATCTCAGTGTGAAGGGGAGAATGGTAAGAAATTATCTGCATAGGAGACTCTGGAGCAGGTGCTTTAGACAATATAGGATCTTTAAAAATCTACCCTCTCATTCTAAGGCTTCTCCGTAAAGGAGTCTCTTCTTGTACTACTGTCTTTTGCCTACTTTTCTATTTTGGTGTCATTGCTGCAAGATTAGTTGCTACAGAAACCTTCTTTATTTTTTTCTGTTGCTTAATTGCAGGACTAGGTTTTTGTTGAGCAGTTGTTTCTTCTGGTGACTTCCGTTTCCTTTTAGCTTTACTAGTAGTGGGTTTAGGGATGTCCTGCTCAAGTGGAGGCACATTCTCTTGAATGGAAACAAATTTCAGTTCAATCCCTTGTGCATTTTCTATTTTAGCTCCCTCAATATTTTGTTCTGCAAACTCACTACTAGGAACTACGTTTTCCTCACCCTGTCGTTCACTAAGGTCAACTTGGGGTTGTAGGGTTTTAAATTTCACAAAGTCATCCCATGTCAAAGGGGATACATCCTTAAGAGACCTTTCTATTAACAACTTAATCAAGGCATGGTGAGTGACACAATTATCTTTCCCTTTTTGAGTCTCTTCCACACTAATACAGAGCATATTATACAAAAAATTTGGAAGATTCATAGCAATATTGTGCCTTATACAACTAAGCAACTTAAAATGATGTGCATGTAAGTGAGAAAATTTGCCTTCACAAGTAAAATACCTAATGACATGCATTGCTAGCTTAGGGTATGGAGGCGGCAAAGATAATCTCTTGCACCCCTGATTTGTAACATCCAATTGAGTGTCATGTGGGTTAGTGAACTAGGCCCTTGCTGACCTAGCATCATGCGAGCTTAGATAATGCTCTCCAACAAAAGGTAACCCTGATACTTCTACAATTCATTCTTCTATTGCAATTACTGTCAAACCTCACATAGAAGCTTCACCTTCATCAAATGTCTTGATGAATTCTACAGCTGCTTCTTCATCATATGCCATTAAATTCAAACAATAACCTAACCACCCGTATGCATTGAATCTTCTTACTATTTTTACATTAGAGAGCAACAAAATGTGCTCGACTAGCTCTCTTCTTTGTAAACCTCCTCCCATTTCTTGATACTTCTTCTGCTACTCCGTTTCTCTCTCCCTTTCTGAATGCAAACTTTAAGACTGCATTATTTCTTAGATGCTTCACCACTTCTTTTTGGGAACATTAATTGCCATAACCAATTGTTATGTGCCATAATTAAACTTTACGTAAAAGTAAATCATGAATTTGCGTAAAAATCATTCGAAAACATGGTTCAAATGCCAAAAATTTAAAAATGGGTCACATCATGGCTTAGCACAAAAAATTTGGCACGAACAAGGAAAAAAATTCATTTAGAAAGTGGGAGTACAACACTTGACATGGCATACTTATGGCAAAAATTTCTCATTAATAAGGGGTAATACCAAGATTTTAGAAAATCATCACAGTTAATCTGGCATGTCATTGGATAGTACAACACTCCCCTGCCCCCTACTAATTTTATGACAAGTGTGCTCACTTGTCAAACTAGTATGGGTGAGGAACTGGAATATGTCATAATTATAGAGACTATGTAGTATTATATATAATTAACAAAATCTACAAATTTATAAATGAATAATAGTTTGAAAACATTTATAATTTCCAAGTGGATTGTCACATGCTCCAAAAAAAAGGTGGCAGAAATAATGTAAATGGCAGCATCCATCAGCATGTGCAGATTTGATTAAAAACATAAAAACTTAATTATGTAGAAAGTAAGTGGATGGAAGATTAAGAAATGGAGTAGGGTGGGTGGATGGAAGATTAATATATGAATGGAAAGAAATATCATGAAAAGAAAATGGACTTTATGCAAACATAAAGTTATTATTATGGACATACAAATTAGAATTAATGTTGAAGAGGAGCAGGTGGAAGGTTTTCACCTTCTACTGCAGGAAGAGATACTTGAGTTGTTGTTAGATTCGGTTGTTCAAACTATTGCATGAATTCGGCTTTTGTTTGAGGCTATTTATAAAGCTTAAGTCGATGACCATTGATCAACATTTTGAAAGGCACATCATCAATTGTGGTTAGTTGAACTGTTATGTTGGTCTGACTTTTTGTGAAACAGAAGTTTTGTTAAATTATAGAAAAGTCAAAAATTTTATTTGAAACATAGGTTTTTTGGGTAATCCATCCATAAGATAAAACTTATGAAAACCCTACGTTCTATCTATTCATAAACTGTCGGGCGCGAAACTTTTAAATTTTCAAATGAGAAGAATATTTTGTCCATTTTATTTTCTATTTCCCCGAGATTCCCTATTTCTCAATCATTCTAACCGTCAGATCCAAGTAGATCTATCGCTGTCGTTACCTCGCTATGAAGAATTGTATGCTTTTTAAGCCATGTGAGGTAGCGAGTGTTGAGTATTTTACAAGGCGAGACCGCAAAGTGAAGATACGGTGGTCGGACATTGGTTTTTTGAATGATTTATTGTGCAGGTACACGTTGCAACTACCGTCCAAACAGGAAAGGGACCCAGTAGAATATCTAAAAATATAGCTGGAATGATGATTTTTTTGATGCTTTGCCACCTCGCTATCAGAAAAATTAGACAATTCACCATTAGTGAAGTAGCGAGGTCCCATAAAGTCTGAAGGGGTGGTGACGTTACATTTTTCCGGTGCCTCGACTTCACCAGGTGGCGTGACAAGTCATAAATGTCATGTCAGAAGCAGTTTAAGTAACAGCAATTATTATCTTCTGCCCCTTGCATTTTTTGCTACAGAATTCTTTAAAACGTCGGAGCTCACTACCTCGCTATCGAAAAAATCAAATACTTCACCGTTAGCGAAGTAGCAAGGCCGCATAAAAAAGAAAGATCGGCGGTGACCTTTGGTGATGTGGAATGATACTTAGGACTACAATAAATTTTTACAGGCGCCAACTATGTAGAGATCTTTGTTTTCATTAATGCCTTTCTGTCTGAATGTGCAAAGAGATCCTGAACATCAACTTGGAACAAAATCAACGGTCCTCGCTACCTCGCTATGCAAAATTACATTTTTTTTAAGCCATGCGACATAGCGAGTATGAATCAGAAGACCCCGCGCAATTCCCTCACCCTTGATTGAGTATGTGATCAACGGCTATCATTTTCTCGCTATGAAGAGTTGCAAGGGAGATAATTATAGCGACATAGCAAATAGGGCCTACCGCCTTCTTTCTGATAAAACCTAGTGGCATATCATTTGATTGTTTCCGAATCAGATCAACGGTTGTCGCTTCTTCGCTATGGCAAGATGCTTTTTTTTTATGCATAACAAAGTAGCGACATGCTGACACGTGTTCTTAGATGTCAATGAGTCTAGATACAAGAACCATCAAGGAAAGAATGATATACGTGGTAAGTTCTCATTGGGTAAAGTGATTGACATGTCAAATGCAACTCTTAGTTGTTCTTTCCGTATCACATGATCGTAGGATCTTTAAAGATCGACGGCGCAGTTTTAAACACAAAATGTAGTGCCACTCCTTGTATTAATTAGACATGAAAGCATCATCCATGAGAAAAAATAGAGTATAATACAGAGATTTTTCATCAGTTTCATCTCACGCGAGCAAAGATTTGAAGCCATTCTTGTGCAGAAGCAATTACTGAAGGAAAGTGTGCCAAAGCCTGGTAGAAATTGTCAAGTTGTCTGTTCGCGAAAAGTTTGCAGAAATACGGAGGAAAAAAAAGACAAAATTCAAGTAAGTAATACTACCATAATCCTCGTAGGCTTTCCAGTTCTGTGAAAAATAAGTCCAAGATGCCTCCAAAGAAGGGATTTTCAGGTGCAGTAAATTATTTGGATAGGAATGTGCATGATGATTTGCTTGAGTTGCTTCCTGAGTCTATTATAGAGACAGCACAAGTTAAGAGGTTAACCTCATTGAACCCTAGGCTAAGGGTAGCTAGTGGACTTTATGATAAGGGTAATTGGGTTCAGGATGCTCAGACTTCTCAAACTGGTTTGAGTCTGTTCAAAAAATGAAAGGAAATTATATGCCCCTCATGCCAATATATGGAATTTTGACCTTGGAAAGCTTGTTGTTCCCAGTGTGTTTATGGATTATGACCTGCTTGAAACTGTAGCGAAAAGCTATGATCCAGCCACTAAGGTAGTGAGAAGAATGGATGGTGAGGTTTTAATTACCATCAGTCCAGAAGAAATTAGGAAGGTTTTCAGTCTAGGACCTCTCACCATGTATCATGTGCCCATTAATTTGATAGAGTTAGAAAAAGAATATATGTCCAAAAGGGATATAGTTAGACAAGGTGCATTGAAAGCCCACATAGGAAAGATTGGAAATCTACCAAAAATAACATCATCTTCTAAAGAACCTTTCAAGAAATCATGCCTTAATGCCAGGGCAGTAGAAACATACAGGACCCTGTGCAGAGTTTTCGGAGAGGGTGAAGAAGACTTTATTCCAGTGAGCTTCATGTATATGATCACCCAAATCTCTTCTTTCGGTGTAGAAATAATTTTTGATTTTGCATCTTACCTGGCTAATGAGATTCACAATGGATTGGTGGGGATTGCAAAGAGCAAGGTGGAAAAGGTCTAGGGTCAATACTCCCTATTGATGCATATTTTCCTTTTTAAGGGGGCTACATATTTCGCTAAAGAAATGGTTTTAAATAGGGAACAAGAGTGGGAGGCACTACTAATTCAATTGTGGAGTGCAGACATGACTTGGGAGGCAGAAAATGCTAGTTTTGTCAGATTTGATAGGTATTTTGCTTCTAAACTAAGATGCCTCATATTGAGTGACAATCCCAGAATTCCTAAGGCATTAATGCATCTTGTTAGGCCTATGGACAGACCCCATAGTTTAAAAGTGTCACATAATTGGGGAGATATCATCCCATATCCAGTCTCAATTGTCATTAGGGTCTATGGTTTCAAAGGGACAGCCCATGTACTACCCTATCAGGTACCTTTAAAGGTAGGAGTACCTAAATTTTTATGGCATTTGGGAGGAGTGGAGGAAACCTTTTTGCACAAAAGAGGAACAGGATCAATTTTTCCTACTTGCACTATAGCTCATCAATTTGTAATCACTAAAGAAGGATGGATCTTCCTCTACAAATTTTTGGATCGGTATAAGATGGCATTATCTCATGCTCATTTTTGTGACACAGAAGACTTCTTTAATTCTGCTCTTAGACATAGAATCAAGCTTCGTCCAAGTCAGCATGAATTTTATTTCCCTAAAGATATAATAAGGAATGAATATTCTCTCCATGAATAAGAAACAAAGAAAGAAAAATGGAGAGTCTATTCAAAAATTTTAAAATTCATTAATTATTTTGACAAAGATTACAGTCCTCTTAATAATGCTGCAAATAATGCAGATAGGATAAATAAACTCATGAGTACATTTTCAGAAATAATGTAGGTAATGAATGAAAAGAAACAACATTTTATTGATTCTTTTCTAGATAAAGCCAGAGAAGTTATGAGGAAATTGGGTTTCACCCCTAAAATAGGAGTAGGTCCACTAGTTGTCCGAAAGAGGACAGGATATACTGTTATTTGGGAGCAGATGCCCATTGTAAATAAAGAAAAATAGGTAATTGAATCTACTAGTACTATCCTTGAAGAAAGACCCCCTGAACCTTCTCCCAAAAGAAGAAAAATAATAAGGGAAGAAGAAACCCATGATGAAGGTTACTCAACTTCCCAAACTCCAATGAGAATTGAGGAAGAGCAGCTCACCAATGAGCAAATTGAACAAATGGGGTCGCAAGGAGGAGTTTTTGTCACTCAAGCAGAAATTGATGAAGGGAACCCCCAAGAGCCTCCTATGCCAAGTTTTGAATTGACTGTAGCAGATTTCAGAGGAAGGGAATTAGACCCTATTTTGGAGCAGACTAGTCAGCAATTTTTGTCTGATAATAGTTTTGTTAAATCTAGGGCTTTTCATCAGTTTGCATGGAGGGAAAACATGCACATTTTTGAACAAATGTGTAGGGATTTGAAAGCAGAATATCTAGAAATGGATGAAGCCTCCATTCAGAATCAAATAAAAGAATAGATGATACAGGAATTCCAAAATATAACCCCTGACAAGGGTAGATAGATGGTGAAAAATGAAAATATTTAATTATTACCCAATTGAGATATTGCTGATGCATTAATTTTTAATTCTGTATCAAATAATTTAGGATTACAGGATCTAGATAAAAAGGAATTCTTAGGGACAACATTCAGTAATGATCAAGCTGCCCTTGTTATGTGGTCATTAAGAAGAGGATCCAGGACTACTCCATTATAGCCTGATGATTCAGGACTAACAGGGAATATCATTGTGAGGAGGGTCACTGATACTTCAAATGTACAAGAAGCCTACATGAATGTGGACTATTCTAAATTTTCCTTGGCCACTGCAGAGAGAGAAGAAAAGGAAATGACTGATTTGCAAAATAAGTATTAAATAGTGGTGGATGCCTACAATCAAGAAGTAAAAAAGAGAATTGAGCTGGAAAATAGGGTATCTCAATTGGAGAAGATACTTGGGAAAAGAAAGGTGGGAGAATCCAGTGTGCCTAGAATTATGTACCCTCCATAGTCATTTGTTGAATCAACCCCTATCATTGAAATACCTAACACCCCTGAAAGGCCACAATTCTATACTACAGAGGAATTTGAAGAAGAAAAAATAAAGTTGCATGAGTTACAAGTGAGAAATCAATATGAAGAAAAGTTAAAGTAGGGTGTAATATATTTGAGGGATAAAATACAATGGTCAACTTTTTATGATCAGTTGACAAGAATTATAACCTTTTTGGATGAGTTGAATAAAGAAAAGGATAGACTTACTTCTCTGGCGCAAAAATGGAGGGAGAGAAATAATGATATTACAACCATATGTATATCTGCAGTCCAAATGCCTTATCACCAAGTTGAGAAGATTTTTGATTTGTTAAATAAGTTAGAAAATTTTGGTGATGAAAGAGATTCTTTACAGAGAAGATTAACACTCTGTTTTTCCAAATATATTGCTCAAAAATTCACCCTATTTTCTTGTGCTTTAGAATGTTTTGATACATTAAAGGTAAAGGAAAAATGGAACAGGGAGATAGATGAGTTATTCAATGAAAGAATAATAAACATTATGAGTGAGGCTAGCCACTAGTTCTGGGAAAATACAAGTGAAAAGCTAGTAAAAATATAGTTGTTTTATACTGCTATGAAGAAAGAATTTGATGATTTAGAAGAAAGTGCAAATTCTTTAATAAAGATACAAAGAGAAGCTCTAAGTTTTGATTGGCCAGAGGATGATGTTTTTAATAAATGGAAAAATTAGTTTCTAGAACAAATATCAGAAGATGATGAGGAAGAAGGTGAAAAAGTAGCAATCACCCCCGAAGTTAATACTGAGGAAACATAAACTCCCCAGGCTGAAGTAAATTTACAAATAGCTGAAGACAACACATCACTTTCAAACCTCATGGCTACTTACTCTAAGGATGAAGATTGATTGTAAGATCAGATTGTTTTATTTGTATCTCAACTAATAAGAAGCATAACAGAAAGGGACCCACCAAGAAATGTTTTTTGTAATTAACCTTTCTGTTATTTTGTTCCTGTCTTTAGAAGGACACCTGTCATTTGTTTAGCCTAAAGCTTGTTGCATCTCACACTATTTAAGTGAGATCCCAAGGCTAAAGAAGGGTCTGAATTCTTTTTCTTCTAAGTATTGTGCTTAGTCTAGTTTTTGGTCCAAATTTTGAAGGCAAGTTTGTAATGTGTTTCTCTGTCAAGTTTTTCTGACAATACATGAAGATAGAATGAACTGTGTTTATTTCTGAAGGCTATTCTAAGTTTATTGTAAAAGATGTACCATTTTCAAAGGAAATGAATACAAACTATGAACTGTCTCCATATCAGTTCTTTCTAAATTTTGTCTCCTGCTCAATACTTAGCTATCTTGATGTTGTATGAGTAAAAGCCTGTGCAATTGAATGCAATCTAGTTAGGTTGTATATCCATCTATCATTGTTGTTAATTCAATGGATTAAGTAAAAGCTTTGATGAATGTGATAAGATTCCTTAAGTATTGAAAAGGATTTTGAATGATAAATTCTGATAAGAATTGCTGATACAATTTGTTGTAAGGCAACAAATTAGATCTTGGATTTTGCTATAGACTCTGAAACCCCAATGGATTAGGCACTGATCAAGTTATTTCAGCTGAAAGAGAAGTATCTTACAAATGGTTGTTCAAATACATCATCAAATCAAATTTTACTTTTATTCCCTGTAGATCTTCAAAGTTGGCCAGGACTTGTTTGCATGAAATCTTTTTAGCTTCAGTTAGCCATTGTTGTTGAAAACATCTGCAGATATATAGAAGACTTCTTGGCCATATCTGTTTATGGGATGTGTTTGGCAAGATTAGTAAGAGTTATATATATTTGAGGATTTTGAAATGAGAATCAGAATGAAACTAAGAATAATCCTCATATAGTTATTTCATATTTGAACCATCCCTAGGTACACCCACCCTGGTTTTGCAGAGCCAAAAGAGTAGAAAACCATTTGTGGTTTTGTTGAAGTTGGGTCCAAATACCTTACATATGCAATTGTTGATAAGAATAGGCTAGTCTTTAGATTGTGTATGTACTGTCATTTTGGTATTAAGCTTTTTGTAGCTTAGTAGTTTTAGTACATTTTAAAACACCAACATGTTCCATTGTCAAAGACATGGATGATTTGATATGGTCGTAACCATCGTGTTTGCAGCTTCCTTGGCATATCCTTAAAGCGAGAATCATACAATAATGCCCAGTCACTAGCTTTGAACTATTTGTTGAGGATATGAGAATCAGGCCAGTGTTTTCTCTATTTTTGCACTAGTTCAATGTGTTCTAAAGAGGTCTTGCGCATTTCATCTAAAGAATTAAGATGCAGGAGGCGTTCTCTTTCTGCCATAGAAAGATCAATATCTAAGGTCAAGGCTGTTCTTAAAGTCTTGTGTTCAAATTCAATTGGAAGCATTGCCACTTTCCCATACAAAAGCTCAAATGGTGTGAATCCGGTAGTAGTTTTTCAAGTTGTTCTATAAGCCCAAATAGCTTCTTGTAACTGGCTAGTCCAATCCTGATGATGCAAATGGACTCTTTTAGTTAGAATATTTTTCAGCTCAGGGTTGGTAACTTCTGCTTGTCCATTGGCTTGTGGATGATAAGGACTAGATCTGCGATGCCTGATGTTATACTGTTTCATCAACTCTAAAATTAGGTTGGAAGTAAACTGTGTGCCTTGATCAGTAACCAATTCTTTAGGAACTCCATAGCGTGTAAAAATCACTTCATACAGGAATTTGGCAACTTTTTCATAATGGGCATGCTTCATAGCCTTAACCTCAACCCATTTGGTTAGGTAGTCATTACAAACCAGAATATAAGACTTCTCATTAGATGGAGGATGAATAGGACCAATGAAGTGCATTCCCCATTTGTCAAATGGTGTTAACACCACTTGAGGATTCAGAGGCATTTCATCTATTTTGGTTGGGCGACCCATTCTTTGGCATTGGTCACACTTCCTTGTATAATTGATTGCATTTTTATGAAGGGTAGTCCAATAGTAACCAGTGGCTAAGATTTTGAAAGTTGTTCTTTTGGTTGCAAAATGTCCTCCATAGGGCTCATTATGACATGCATGCAAAATGTCATATGTCTCATCTTCTCTTACACATATGCGCATAACTTGATCAGGTCTATTATAGAACAAAAAATTATCTATCCATGAGAAATGGAATCTTTTCTGTATAAGCAGCTTTCTCTCCTTATAAGAAAAATACGCTGGTGTCTTATTAGCTACAATGTAGTTAGCAATATCTGCATACCATGAAACTTTAACAGCAATATGAAACAAATGTTCATCTGGAAATGCATCATCTACCAGAGTAGTATCAGTATAATGATGATTGATTCTTGACAAATAATTAGCTACGACATTTTTCTTTTCAGGCTTATCCACTATGGTTATGTCAAATTCTTGTAGCAATAGTAACCATCTTGCTAATCTACTAGTTATAGCAGGTTTGTTCATGAGATATTTGATTACCACATGATCAGTATAAACATAGATAGGATAACCTGTGATGTAATGCTAAAATTTATTTAGAGCATAGACTACTGCTAACAATTCTTTTTCAGTCACTATGTAATTCAGTTCTGGGCCATGAAGACTCTTACTGATATAATAAATGGCATTTTAAAGATTTGAGTGTTTCTATGCTAAAAATGCACCTATGGCATAATCAGAAGCATCTGTATATATGTGAAAAGGTAGGTTCCAATCAAGGCTTGTAAAATTGGGGTTGTGGTCAAAAGTTTCTTAAGCTGCAGGAAAGCTTTATCACACTCAGGTGTTCAATTGAATTTAGCTTCTTTGGTGAGTAATTTGTACAAGGGACTGGCTATTTTACTGAAGTCTTTTATAAAATGCCTGTAATATCCAGCAGGTCCCAGAAAAGATCTGATATCTTTTAATTTAGTTGGTATGGGTAATGTTTGAATTACCTCAATTTTAGTTGGGTCTACTTGTATACCTGCAGTAGATATGAAATGACCGAGTACCACACCCTCTTGCATGAGCATGAAACACTTTTCACTATTTAGTGCCAAATTATGTTCTTGAAATCTTACCAAAACTTTTTCAAGATTTATCATTGCTTCTTCAAAAGTAACTCCAAATGTTGTAAAGTCATCCATATAGATTTTCATACAATCATGTGATATATCAGCAAAAATACTAATTACAGCCTGTTGAAATGTTGTAGGAGCATTAGAAAGACCAAATGGTAAAACAGAGTATGCAAAAGTACCACATGGACAAGTAAATGTAGTTTTGTCTTGGTCTTTAGGAGCAATACTAATTTGATTATAGCCACTGTATCCATCTAAAAAGGAGAAGTACTTCTTTCCAGCTAGTGTATCCAAAACTTGATCTATGAAGGGTAAAGGAAAATGATCCTTTTATTAGCCTTATTCAATTCCCTATAATCTACACAAATTCTCCATTTTCCTCCTTTCTTAGGTACTATAACTAGCGGTAATACCCATTTACTATCAGATATAGGATAGATAAAGCCAGCATCAAGCAGTTTCTGCAATTCTGTTTTGACTATTTCTCTGAGGCTTTGATTTATCCTCCTCTGAGGTTAATGAAGTGGGAGACAACCTTCATTAATGTATATCCTATGGGTACACAGTGTAGGTCTTAATCCTTTAATATCACCATAATCCCAAGCAAAATTCTTCTCATGCTTCTAAAGCAATTCTTTTAATTGTTCCATCTGTACAAATGTCAATTTGGGGTTAACATGCAGTTTATGGCCTGTAGTCAGTTCAACAGGAATAGTGGATTCTACCATAGCAATTTTAGAGATTGGGCTTCATTCTAATTCACAGGGAAGTAGTGAACCAAGATTTTTAGGTTCCTTAAGTAAAGTACAACTTGTATCACACTCCTCATATGTAATCAATTCTAATATAGAGCTTTTAGATACATCTTTTCCTACCACACAAGTGTTGGTAAGGATGCTCTGGATTACTGAATCTTCTTCTTGCAACTTTAGAAAAGATTTCCTATGTAACATCATAAGTTGTACTATGGAATTTATCTCTTCTTCTTCATCTCCTAAATTTGGCAAAAAAGATGTACTCAAATCTGATAATGGTTGTGCAGGAGGATATAGATCAAATTGCTTGGTTGCTTGGCCATTTGATATGGTCATATTCCCTAATCTGCAATTTATGTTTGCATCAGCTGTGGCCAACCATGGTCTACCTAGAATGACAAGATAGAAAGATAGGTTTACTTTAGGGGAAAAAATCATGAAGTCTACAAGATATTCTAGGGAATCTAAGGTCACAAAAATATTTTCTATCATTCCATCAGGAGTGACAGTGGAACTATCTTCAAGCTACATAATAGTTGGTGTGGGCCTTAATCCTTCTATTTGTAACTTCTTCATGGTTTCTTTGGTCATCACATTTATAGCAGCTCCCAAATCTATTAAGGCATTTTTAACAAATTGACCATTTATGCTGACACTTACTACTGGACTCCCTAGGTCAGAATATTTTGGTGAAATCGCTCTTCCTAACATGATATCAGCTAAGTGTGCATCAACATGAACTGTGGTAGGATCTTTCTTCTTCCTTCCAAGTTTCTTTAGACAAGCTTCCCTTATAGCTTTTACATAAGCAGGAATGTCCTTAATAGCTTGAAACAAAGGTATTTGGACATGCATATTCTTCAACTGATTAACACTGTCAAAGGGTTGTTCCTTGCTTTGTTCAGGTTTCTTTTGTATTAGTTGGTCTAGAAAAGGAGGCTTTTCTCCTTGTTGAATTGGTATTGGTATGGTAACATTAGTTAGGTCAACAGATTCATCAACCAAAGGGTTTGATGCTGCAAGAGAGTCTGATACTTCAATTATAAGAGGTGGCTTTGGTGCTGGTAAGGTCGTTCTAGATCTCAAATGTATATTTGCGACATCTAGGGCATAAGCAGGGTACTACTGGGTATCAACACTATACATGGGTTGTTGTGGCTGGCTATTTGGATTTGGCTAAGGCTGTGTAGGTAGCTATGGTTTCTTTTGAGGTCCACTATTTGCAGGTGGTGGAATTAAAGTCGGTTGTTGAGCTGGAGGGGGTAATTGTGGAGCACCAGTATTTTGGTTAGGCCATTTTTGAGATCCCTTCCATTGGTTTGGAGATTGCCAATTCCCTTGCAGTGGTTTCCATTGATTCTTCTGGTTCTGGGGCCATTGGTTATTCTACTGGTTAGGCCAAGGTTGTTGGGAATTTTGAGACCATTGAGACTGTTGTGGGTTATTTTTCCCAGCATTATTCCAATTGGGTTGGTTTTGTGGAGGACCTTGGGTATTGCAGTTTTGCAATTGATTACCATATGAATTTGAATTTTGAAAGGGCTCTTGAGGCATACCTTGACATTGAGCCCATGGTTGGCATTGAGCAACAAAGAATTCTTGCTCATCATACCCATCTATCTTTACATATTCAGTTGGAAGATGCTGGTTATCCATGCTTGCAACCAATTTATAGTGGTAATCCTTCTTTTGCTTCCGACAATGAGGACAGTACTTAGCTAGTTGTAACTAAGCCTCTGCTTGCTTCTTCTTTGCATTCATTGTATCCAACTATGTAGTGACATCATTAATGATGCCTTGTTTGAAATCTGACAACAAATCGCATATTTCAAGTTTTGAAATGCCTTGACTAATTCCTTTTGTAACCGTAGAGCAGAGTCCTCGACCTTTCTTCATGGTTGACCTTGAGTAGTTCTGACATATCTTTTTTAGGTCATCCCATTGAGCTTGATATACATCTCCACTAGCCATCAGGTCCAATGTTTCCAAACAGTCTTCATTCACTCCTCTTAGAAAGACTAGTTTTTGGGAATCTTTAGACAATGTGTGCTGAGGATTCTTTTGTAGTGTATATAAAAATTAAGAAACATAGTCTTCTAATGTCTCTTCCTCCTTCTATGATATCCTAAAGATATAATCTCCTCTTGTGCCAGATGCTTTGCAATATTCTTTATATTTTTCCAAAAACAAGGCTTGCATTTCATCCCAATTCACAGCTGCATTGGCTCCTAAGCCCATGAACCATCATAAAGCTGATTCTTTCAATGTGGCTGGAAATAATTTAAGCTTATAAGCATCAGTGTTGTAGTTGAAACTATGACAAAGGATGTCGAACTCAAACAAGAAGGTATTGGGGTCTTCAGTTACAAGGCCATAGAACTTTGAAAGAGCAGTGGGATATATATTCTTGAGATTGGCATTGGATATGAGACTTGGAAGTGGAAATGGAAAAGTGGGTTGTGCCATGACTGGTGGGACTGGATTATGAGGTTGTTGCTAAAAAGGAATGTTAGGCACTGGATGATTAACAACTGGTGGATTCAAGGTAGTGTTATCAAGAAGACTAGTCACTATTTTAGTGAAAGGTTGGAGGCTAGATATATCTAAGGATTCAGCTCTTGATTATGATACTATGGGGAAAATAGGACTTGCATCTTGAAAGGTCAACTCAACTTCTTCTTTAACTTCTTCATTCAAATTAATAGATCCTTGTGGAAGAAATTTTCCATATTCATCTCGTCGTCTTCCTCTTCGATGCATGCAACTAAAATTTTCACACTGGTAAAAAGAACTTAATCTAAAAACTATGACTCAAAAAATGCTCCTAGCTTGACACCATCCCCGGCAACGGTGCCAAAAATGAACCGCCTCACAATAGTTGTTCCATAGTCATGCACTAGGCCTGGCTTAGGAATAATCTATTGAAGCTAAGGACTACTTTTTCCCTACCATGAGGTGCATTTAGATTGTCAACCCAAGGACGTATACTTGAAATGGTTGGCACAGTATGTGCACTAGATACCTTGATGAGTCATTATGCTTGTGCTGTAGGAAAGTAAAAATGTAAAGGAAGGAAACTAGACTACTGCTATGGAAAGGAAAATACGGAATCTATGAATGTTGAAAATACAATGACAAGATAATAGAGATTCCATCTTGACTCATCCACTAGACTGTTCTCGCAGATGCTGCGGGAATGTTCATGAAGTGTGATGCTACAAGAAGGAATTAACTAGCTACGTCTTACTTAAAATACTGTTAATACTAGTAAAATGAATCTATTCTATCCTAATCTAATCCACCTTCCAAGTGGGCCCCCTTGGTTAGCTTCTCTAATCTACCAATGCAGGATAGAAGCTAAAGAGAACTAGTTCATTTCATTAACCAGTCATTACATGATTCAAAATTGTACAACACAACTACAACAAACTATGAATCAGTGTTCTCTCTTACTCGATAAAACTTATCAAAAACCAAAACTTCACACACAAGAGTCGATCTCAACATATATAGGGAATCTACTCTTTATTTCATAATAGAAAAGTAACTCTCCTAAGTTATGTCTGTAGGAGAAAATATAGGAGAACAACTAAAAGTGGAAAGGAAGGATGAACAATGAAGTCTCAACATCTGCTTGTTATAACATAAATGTAGAGAAGGCAATGGCTCGTAAAAGCTCCTCCTTATTCACTACCATGTTTCCTAGAGTGGTTATAACTTCCTTTTCATGGTTGTTCATTGATGCTCATTTCTCCTTGAATGTTGTCGACAACCAACTTCTGGATTTTTTCGCTCATCCTTTAATCCTTATCATTAGGTTAGTTATGATATAAGACATATTTGCAAATAAACATCCATCAAACTAAATTCAAGCATAAGAATGCACATTTGGATATTTATATGAAATACTGCATATTAGATATAATTTAGGCAAAAGATGACATAGTTTTTCTACCCCATAAATCATCAAAAGTTTATCAAACATAGGCTTATAAGTGTTAAAACAAGGATAAACAGAGTATCACAAAGTATCTTAAACATAACAAAATAAAGGCATTTTTTAGGCTCATCATCTGCCCCCTGCTAAACTAATCCTTGTCCTCAAGCATTACACTTCTTTGTCAAAGATCTGAGCTCCCCAACTTCTATCTTTCCCTTTCTGCTACTCTTGAAGGTGTAATAGAATCCTCTGATCCTTTCCCATACTTCTCGCCTATGGTCTTCCTGCAACTTATCAAGTTTGTCAGCATCAATATCATACAGGGGCCATAAAAGAATTGGAGGTTTCATGGTCAAAGGACACCATAGCTCTGGCCTTAGTTGCTTTCCTAGTTCTAAATATTTTGGAACTCTTTATAGTGCTACTTCCAAATTAATAGGGCTATGCAGCTCTAATTTCTTGAGAGAATTAGATAAGCATGCCCATCTACTTCTTACTCCAATCATAGCTCTTTGGAATGCAAAGTAGGGCAAGTTTTCATATTCGGCATACACTTTGGCTCTAGCAACAAATACCTTCTTTCTAACTTCTGGATTACTCTTCCCATAGGTTAATGTAAACCAGTCTCAAAGCATTTCTTCTAGTTGTTTACTTTCTACCTTCAAGGGTAAAGGTTTTGTTCTCTCCTCATCCCTGTAATTAACCAGTTGTCTATCATAATTTGCCTCATTAGACATCCATGACATTAAAGCTTTCAAATGCACATCTCCTATATAGAGCAAAGGATTTCTCTCAGTTTCTACAGGAATGACAAAATTATGAATATACAACTCACACAATAGATTTTACTGCCATTTTGGTAAGGTTTGATACAACCCATAAAACTCGTGTGTGGTTTTGAATTCTGCATTTACATTTCTGAGGGTTAACATCAACTGAAACAAAAGATATTGTTCTTTCAAACAAAAAGCATATACTTGAGGAGGTGGTCTGCAAGCAAGAGCTTGATCAGCTAATTTAGGTACATGTCCCATGAGTTGTTTCTGTCTTTCTAGCTATTCTTTCAATTCTTCAATCTCCTCATTTTGTGATGTTATGATCTTGCTCATTCTTTTCTTCTCCTCTTTCCATAGTGCTTCAGCAAATAAATGTTGTTCATATAATTAGAAAAGGAGCTTTTGCAAGGTGACGACACTGTTATCCTCTTCATAATTCTTTCTTTCTTTTTGTTCCCACCATAGATTTTTTTCCAAACTATTGGTCTATGTTGACTTATATGAGACTAAGGGAGTATTTGAATCATGACATTTAGGAACTACTTCATTCTCATGGCTTGAAACACCTGGTAAATCTAGTAAGGTTTTGTTAATTTCTTGCTCACATGCTACAGGAGGATTACCAGAAGCTTTTGTCATCTCAGTGTGAAGGGGAGAATGGTAAGAAATTATCTACACAGGAGACTCTAGAGCAGGTGCTTTAGACAATATAAGATCTTTAAAAATTTGCCCTCTCATTCTAAGGCTTCTCTGTAAAGGAGTGTCTTCTTGTACTACTCTCTTTTGCCTACTTTTCTATTTCAGTGTCACTGCTACAGGATTAGTTGCTGCAAGAACCTTCTTTGTTTTCTTTTGTTGCTTAATTGCAGGACTAGGTTTTTGTTGAGTAGTGATTTCTTCTGGTGACTTTCGTTTCCTCTAGCTTTACTAGTAGTGGGTTTAGGGATGTCCTGCTTAGTGGAGGCACATTCTCTTAAATGGAAGCAAATTTTGGTTCAATCCCTTGTACATTTTTTATTTTAGCTCCCTCAATATTTTGTTCTGCAGGCTCACTACTAGGAACTACGTTTTCCTCACCATGCCATTCACTAAGGTCAACTTGGGGTTGTAGGGTTTCAAATTTCACAAAGCCATCCCATGTCAAAGGGGATACATCCCTAAGAGACATTACTATTAACAACTTAATCAAGGCATGGTGAGTGACACAATTATCTTTCCCTTTTTGAGTCTCGTCCGCACTAATATAGAGCATATTATACAGAAAATTTGGAAGATTCACAGCAATATTGTGCCTTATACAACTAAGCAACTTAAAATGGTGTGCATGTAAGTGAGAAAATCTGCCTTCACAAGTAAAATACCTGATGACATGCATTACTAGCTCAGGGTATGGAAGTGGCAAAGACAATCTCTTGCACCCTTGCTTTGTAACATCCAATTGAGGGTCATGTGAGGTAGTGAACTGGGCCCTTGCTGACCTAGCGTCATACGAGCTTGAATAATGCTCTCCAACAGAAGGTAACCTTGTTACTTCTACAATTCATTCTTCTATTGCAATTACTGTCAAACCCCACATAGAAGCTTCACCTTCATCAAATGTCCTGGTGAATTCTACAGCTGCTTCTTCATCATATGTTGTTAAATTCAAACAATAACCTAACCACCCGTATGCATTGAATCTTCTTTTTGCTTCTACATTAGAGAGCAACAAAATGTGCTCAACCAACTCTCTTCTCTGTAAACCTCCTCCCATTTCTTGATACTTCTTCTGCTACTTTGTTTCTCTCTCCCTTTCCAAATGAAAACTTCAAGACTCTGCGTTATTTCTCAGATGCTTCACCACTTTTTTTTGGGAACATTAATTGCCATAATCAATTGTTATGTGCCATAATTAAACTTTAGGTAAAAGTAAATCATGAATTTGCATGGAAATCATCTAGAAACATGGTTCAAATGCCAAAATTTTAAAAATGGGTCACATCATGGCTTAGCACAAATTTTTTTTCATGAACACGAAAAAATAAATTATTTAGAAAGTGGGAGTACAACACTTGACATGGCATAGTTATGGAAAAAGTTTCTCATTAATAAGGGGTAATGCCAAGATTTTATAAAATCATCACAGTTAATCAAGCATGTCATTGGATAGTATGACACTCCCCTACCCCCTACTAATTTTACAACAAGTGTCCTCACTTGTCAGACTAGTATGGGTGAGGGACGACTGGAATACACAGTAATTATAGAGACTATGCAGTATTATATATAATTAACAAAAATTTCAAACTTATAAATGAATAATAGTTTGAAAACATTTATACCTACCAAGTAGATTGTCACATGCTCCAAAAAAAAGGTGGCAGAAATAATGTAAATGACAGCATCCATCAGCATGTGCAGATTTGATTGAAAACACAAAAACTTAATTATGTAGAAAGTGAGTGGATGGAAGATTAAGAAATGGAGTGGGGTGGGTGGATGGAAGATTAAGATATGAATGGAAATAAATATCATGAAAATAAAATTGACTTTATGCAAACATAAAGTTATAATTATGGACATGCAAATTAGAATTAATATTGAAGAGGAGTAGGCAGAAGGTTTTCACCTTCTGCTACAGGAAGAGATACTTGAGTTGTTGTTGGATCCAGTTGTTTGAACTGTTGCATGAATCCAACTTTTGTTTGAGGCTATTTGTAATGCTTAAGTCAATGATCATTGATTAGAATTTTGAAAGGTACATCATCAATTGTGGTTAGTTGAACTGTTCTATTGTCAAAGACATGGATTATTTGATATGGTCCTAACCATCGCGTTTGTAGCTTCCCTAGCATATCTTTAAAGTAGGAATCATACAATAATGCCCAGTCACCAGCGTTGAACTGGTTGTTGAGGATATGAGAATCATGCCAATGTTTTCTCTATTTTTGCACTAGTTTAGTGTGTTCTAAAGCGATCTTGCGCATTTCATCCAAAGAATTAAGATGTAGGAGGCATTCTCTTTGTGCCGCAGGAAGATCAATATCTAAGGTCAAGGTTGTTCTTAAAGTCTTGTGTTCAAATTCAATCGGAAGCATTGCCACTTTCCCATACAAAAGCTCAAATTATGTGAATCCGGTAGTGGTTTTTCAAGTTGTTCCATAAGCCCAAACAGCTTCTTGTAACTGGCTAGTCCAATCCTGACGATGCAAATGGACTATTTTAGTTAGAATATTTTCTAGCTTACGGTTGGTAACTTTTTCTTGTCCATTGGCTTGTGGATGATAAGGATTGGATCTCCGATGCCTGATGTTATACTGTTTCATCAACTCTAAAATCAGGTTGGAAGTAAACTGTGTGCCTTGATCAGTGACCAATTCTTAAGGAACTCCATAGCATGTAAAAATCTCTTCATACAAGAATTTGGCAACTTTTTCAGCACGGGCATGCTTCATAGCCTTAAATTCAACCCATTTGGTTAGTTAGTTAGTACAAACTAGAATATAAGACTTCCCATTGGATGGAGGATCAATAGGACTGATGAAGTCCATTCCCCATTTGTCAAATGGTGTTAACACCACTTGAAGATTTAGAGGCATTTCATTTTTTTTGGTTGGGCAACCCATTCTTTGGCATTGGTCACACTTCCTTGTATAATTGATTGCATCTTTATGAAGGGTAGGCCAATAGTAACCAGTGGCTAAGATTTTGAAAGCTATTCTTTTGGCTACAAAATGTCCTCTATAGGGCTCATTATGACATGCATGCAAAATGTCATATGTCTCATCTTCTCTTACATGTCTATGCATAACTTTATTAGGTCCAGTATAAAACAAAAAATTATCTATCCATGCGAAATGGAAGCTTTTTTGTATGAACAACTTACTCTCCTTATAAGAAAAATGCGCTGGTGTCTTATTAGCTGCAATGTAGTTAGCAATATCTACATACCATGGAACTTTAACAACAATATGAAACAAATGTTCATCTGGAAATGCATCATCTACTAGAGTAGTATCAGTATCATGATGATTGATTCTTGACAAATAGTCAACTACAATATTTTTTTTTCCAGTCTTATCCACTATGGTTATGTCAAATTCTTGTAGCAATAGTAACCATCTTGTTAACCTACTAGTTATAGAAGGTTTGTTCATGAGATATTTGATTGCTGCATGATCAGTATGAACATAGATAGGATAACCTGTGATGTAATGCCAAAATTTATTTAGAGCATAGACTACTATTAACAATTCTTTTTCAATCACTGTGTAATTTAGTTATGGGCCATGAAGACTCTTACTGATATAATAAATGACATTTTCAAGATTTGATTGTTTCTGTGCTAAAACTGCACCTATGGCATAATCATAAGCATATGTATATATGTGAAAAGGTAGGTTCCAATCAGGGCCTTGTAAAATTGGGGCTTTGGTCAAAAGTTGCTTAAGCTGCAGGAAAGCTTTATCACACTCAAGTGTCCAATTGAATTCAGCTTCTTTGGTGAGCAATTTGTACAAGGGACTGGCTATTTTACTGAAGTCTTTTATAAAACGCCTGTAATATCTAGCATGTCCCAGAAAAGATCTGATATATTTTAATTTAGTTGGTACGAGTAATGTTTGAATTACCTCAATTTTAGCTGGGTCTACTTGTATACCTGCAGTAGATATGAAATGACCAAGTACCACACCCTCTTGCATGAGCATGAAACACTTTTCACTATTTAGTGCCAAATTATGTTCTTGACATCTTACCAAAACTTTTTCAAGATTTATCATTGCTTCTTCAAAAGTAACTCCAAATTTTGTAAAGTCTGTTGGATACAATTAAGTAATTGTGTATTGTCTTTGATGTTACACAAATGTCATATCAGTTATCAGACAGAGTCTACCGAGTTCTATCAACCAAGAAAACAGTTTACAGAGTCTACCGAGCTCAGTCGGTCAGTAAAAGCCTTTTGCAGTGTATACCGAGCGTTCCTGTATGTCACACGGTGAGTTAGTGTTAACCGAGTTCACTCGGTAAGCTAAGGAAAGTTTAGTTCTTACCGAGATCACTCGGGTATCAAAGGATTTTGTAGCGAACAGTTAGTGTTAACCGAGTTTGCACGGTAAGCTAAAGAAAGATGAGTTTTCATCGAGCTCACTCGATAGTCGAAGACAGCTTTTACCGAGTCCAGTCGGTTTCCAAAAGAAGTGGCAGGTTTACTGAATTCCTCGGTAATTGTAGTTTTTACCGAGTTCTGCCGGTTAACACAGGAAGGAAGTTTTTGTTCTGTATTGATCGGGTAGCGTTGGCCAGTGAAGAATTTTGTTTTTTAGTTCAAGCCGACTTTGGAATATGTTTCGTCAAGTTGGTTGGGCAAGCCGACTTTGGAATTGTTTTGACAAGTTGGTTGGGCCGACCTGGTATTATGAATAATATATAAAGAGGTGCTCAAGATGCAAAAAAAAAAAGAGGATAGAAAGCATGTACGAATAGTGCAAGGAAGTGCACGGAAGAGACTTGCGTGTGCCTAAGCAGAATTGAGCAAAGGGAAATCTTGGAGCTGCAGAGATATATTTGATCAGTAAGGATCTTGTGGAGCTAAACTGAGATCTGTATTCAGCAAGATAAGTTGCATGTATTTTTAGATCATTCATTGTTGCTTTCTAACCATTGTAACAGTGATTCCAAAATCTCCTAACAGAGTTGGTTCAATAGCCATTTCATAAATCCTTTAACAGGGAGGCAATTCAGTTGAATTGTTCAAAAGACCTCTTACAAGGCCACTCCTAACAGGGTGATTAAATCCTCTAACAGGGTCACACCTAACAGTGTGTTTTGTAACCTTTAACAGGGTTGGCTCCTAACAGGGCTCACTTCAGAAGAGTGAAAATTGGTGACTAGTTGCTGGTGGTTTTTCCCATATTGGGTTTTCACGTAAATTTGGTGTCTACTGTGTTAATGATTACTTTCTTTTTCATAGTCGCTTATTTCAGTAAATGCTTCATAAATTAACTAGAACATCTATCAAGTTTTAAGCAGTAATTTTTGTGTTTATTGAGTAGCAGCAGCAACTAAGTTTAAGGCATCTTTGGGACTTTTGAAAATGTTTTTGTGGTAACTGATTCACCCCTCCCCTCTCAGTTACCCCATCTTCATTTTCCAACAATTGGTATCAGAGCGTTTTGGTGCTTGCAAGAGAAGATTTCAAAGATCTAAGCCAAAGATCAAGATGTCTTATAAGAGGGAAATCCCAAGGCTTAACCGAAACAACTTCTCAGCATGGCAGGGATTAATGAGACTTCATCTAGCTTCCATTGGTGACACTGGTCTGAAATATCTTGATGAGAAATATGTAGAACCATCAGGTACATTATTAGTCAATGACATTGCTATAAAGAAGACTCATAACATTATGATGATTGATATTGCATCTGCCTTGAGTTATGAAGAGTTTGATGATGTCAAGGACTGCACTACTGCCTATGAAATGTGGGAAAGACTGAAAAAGATCTATGGTGGAGATGACAATGTCAGAAGAGCCAAAGCTGAAAGTCTGAGAGGATAGTTCGGTCAGATGAAAATGAAAGAAGATGAAAATATTGCCAAATATGTTGAAAGAATTAAAGTATGTGTCAGTGCTATCAAAGCTTCTGGAGGAAGTATCAGTGAAGAGACAGTCATAAGTAAAGTTCTTAGAACTCTACTTCCAGTTTATGCCATCAGGGTATCAGCCATTCAAGAAAGAAGGTGTGAGGCCAATCACAAGATAAATCTAGAGGCCATAGTTGGAAGATTGACAGCATTTGAATTAGATAATTTTGATAATTATGTTCCAGCTGCAAAGAACATTGAGTCTACATTTGAAGCCAAGCTTTCACTCAAGGACAAAGGCAAAAAGAAGAAGGAATCTCAGTCAGAGAGTGAAGATCAATCAGATCAGAGCTCTGACAGCGACCTTGAAGTAATTGAAGCCCTACTTGCAAAGAAATATTCAAGAGGAAGAGGTAAATACAGAGGTAAAGTACCCCTAATCTGCTTTTCATGTGAAGAAGTCGGTCATATTGCTGCAAGGTGTCCAAACAAGAAAGATAAAGATGAAAAGAAAGATAATAAATGGAACAGTAAGAAAGATTTCAAATCATTTAAGGATAAAAGTAAGAAATCATGTTTTATGGCTAAAGATTCTAATGATTCTAATGATGAAGAAGAGGGTGAGATTGTTTACATTGCTATAAAAGATGAATCTGACAATGAAGAAATGACACTCATCTTTCACATAAGTAAGAATGATACATGGATCATTGATAGTGGCTGCTCACATCATATGACTGGAGATAAAACAAAGTTTGATCAATTTGAAGAGTATGATGGTGGCAGTGTAAGATTTGGAAACAATGAACCTTGTTGCATCAAAGGAAAAGGAAGAATCACTCTAACCCAGGAACTTGTATGTGATAATGCTTATTGGGTAGAAGGACTAAAGCACAATTTATTGAGTGTGGCATAGTTACTCAACAATGGACTCAAAGTAGAATTCATCCAAGGCAAAGCAAGACTGCTGAACAGTAAAGGAAAGCTGATTGGATCTGGTATTCAAACTAAAGGTAACTTGTTCTATCTTGAACTTGATGAACATTCATGTTTTATTGTTCAAATAGAAGAGAGTTGGTTATGACATAAAAGATTATGTCATGTGAATTTTGACAATCTGGTAAAGATAAGAAAATTCAAGAAAGTGAGAGGCATTCCTGATTTAAAGAAACCAGAGGTCAGTTTATGCAAGAATTGTCAAATTGGAAAGATGGGTAAGTCTAGTTTCAAAAGAAAAAATTATCAGTCTGAAGATTTATTAGAAATTGTGCATACTGACTTATGTGGACCTATTGAAACTGAAAGCTATACTGGTGAAAAATATTTTATTCTTTTTGTTGATGATTATTCAAGAATGATGACCATCATGTACCTAAGGAACAAATCAGAAGCATTTGAAAAGTTCAAATGGTATTTGGCAAGAGTAGAAAAAGAAATAGAAAAAAGATTGAAATGCCTAAGGTCAGACAGAGGTGGTGAATTTATTTCAGATGAATTTAATAACTTTTGTATTGAAAGAGGAATCAAAAGACAGGTTTCAGCACCAGGTACACCTGAACAAAATGGCATAGCTGAAAGAAGGAACAGATCCATCATGGATTGTGCAAGAACCTTGATGATAGAAAAGAATGTTGCTATCAAATACTGGAAGGAGGCTATCAGTACAGCAGTTCATACCTTAAACTGAGTATAGTTAAAAAAGGACTCATTCAAAACTCCCTACAAAATATGGTATGGCTATAAACCCAATGTAAGTTATCTGAAAGTATTTGGAAGCAAATGTTATATCTTGAAAGAATCTAGAAAAGGTAAATTTGATGTAAAAGGTGATGAAGGTATATTTCTTGGATACTCATGCAAGAGTAAAGCATATAGATGCTTGAACTTATCTACTCACAAAGTCATAGAAAGTATACATGTGAAAGTTGATGAATTTGCAAAAAAGACTGAAGAAGAAAGCAGAAAAGAACTAGAAGATTACAAAAGATTCGTCTTCAGTGATTCGGATATAATATCAACTGCATCTGAGAATTAGAAATCTTCTTCTACCAAGTCATCACTAACCAAGTTGCAGGAAACATCTACCGAGCCAACATCTACCGAGTCAGAAAATACCGAGTTAGAGATTACCGAGCTTGAGGTAACCGAGCAGGTACATATCGTGCCAGTTGATACCGAGCCAGACCAAACTGAGCAAGGAGGAGAAAAGCAAGAAGATAACAACAAAATTCATCCAAAAGAAAAAGAACCTATTCTAGCCAAATATGTCAGGAGACATCATTCAGCAGATCAGATCATTGGAAATAAATCTGATGGAACCATCACAAGAAGTAAGTTGAAAGGTACTTGTTTACTTGCTGATTTTGAACCTAGAACTGTCAAAGATGCATTAGAAAATGATAATTGGATTGAAGCAATGAATGAAGAAATAGAGCAGATAGAGAAAAACAAAACATGGACTCTTATACCTAGGCCTAAAGACAAAAATGTAATCGGTACAAAGTGGGTTTTCAGAAATAAGTTGGATGAAATGGTAAAGTATCAAGAAACAAAGCTAGATTAGTGTGCAAAGGATATTCTCAAGAAGAAGGCATAGATTATGGAGAAACTTTTGCTCCTGTTGCTAGATTGGAAGGTGTTAGAACCTTATTAGCATATGCTGCCTATAAAGGATTTAAAGTTTATCAGATGGATCTCAAGTCAGCATTTCTAAATGGTATACTGGATGAAGAGGTCTACATTGAACAACCTAAAAGTTTTATTGATCCAGATAAAAAGAACATGGTTTGCAAATTGCACAAGGCATTGTATGGTCTGAAACAAGCCCCTGGAGCATGGTATGAAAGATTGCATAGCTATCTTATTCAGATTGGATTTCAAAGAAATAATGATAACAGTAGTTTGTATATCAAGGAAGGACCAGAAAATAAGATTGTCCTAGCAGAAATATTTGTAGATGATACTATTTTTATAGGGAATGATGATCTTTGCAAAGAATTCTCAGAACAAATGAGCAAGGAATTTGAAATGTCAATGTTCAGTGAAATCAAATTCTTTGTGGAACTTCAAATTCAACAGAACAAGAATGGCATCTACATCACTCAAGCAAAATATATCAAAGAGATATTGAAAAAGTTTGGTATGGAAGACTGTAAACTAGTTGGAACTCCCATGTGTACTGGACTAAAACTTACCAAAGAAGATGATTCAAAGGAAATAGATCAGACATTGTACAGATCTATGATTGGAAAGTTGCAATATGTAGTTCATACTAGGCCAGATATTGCTCTTGCAGTTGGAATTGTGGCAAGATTTTCATCCAAACCAAGAGAAAATCACATGATGGCAATCAAGTGAATAATGAGATATCTGAAAGGAACTGAAGATTATGGATTATGGTATAAACTTGGAGGAAACCTAGACTTAAAAGTGTTTACTGATGCTGATTGGGCAGGAAACCTTGACGACAGAAAAAGCACAAGTGGAGGTGCATTCTTTCTTGGAAAGAGGTTGGTTTCTTGGATAAGCAAAAAGAAAAACTGTACAACTCAATTAACAGCAGAGGTAGAGTATGTTGCTGCAGCAGTAAACTGTTCTAATAATGTTTGGTTCAAGCAATTGCTACAAGGCATGAAGATGGAAATCAAGGAACCAGTCGTCATGTTTTGTGATAACACAAGTGCAATCAATATATCTAAAAATCCAGTAATGCATTCTAAGACTAAGCACATTGCAATCAAGTATCACTTTGTCAGAGAATTGGTGCAGGACAAGGAAATCAGATTGGAATATGTACATACAAAGGAACAGATTGCTGACATATTCACAAAGCCTTTACCTAAGGATGCATTTTTGTATCTCAGAAGTAAGTTAGGGGTTATTCCCCTATCTGAAGTTCACTAAAATAAGTTTTAGTGATGCATCAGCTCTTACAAAATTGAACAATCATCAGTTGATGCAACAAATCAAGGAAATATTACATATGAATCAGTACTAAAGGTACAATGAAATTCATTTGAAATTAGATGGTCTTTGGCATGTGTTGTCAAAGAGGGAGAGTTTTACTGTCATATCTTTTCCGAAATCTGAAATTTGATTAAGTAATTTCTTCACAGAGGGAGATTACTATAAGAGGGAGAGTTCTCTATCTTAGAGGGAGAATTGTTAATTGTGTTGTGTTGTAGTAGACTTGCTTTCAAATTTCATTTCTGCTATGACATGTTGTGTTGCCATCAATGCCAAAGAGGGAGATTGTTGGATACAATTAAGTAATTGTGTATTGTCTTTGATGTTACACAAATGTCATATCAGTTATCAGACAGAGTCTATCGAGTTCTATCAACCAGGAAAATAGTTTACAGAGTCTACCGAGCTCAGTCAGTTAGTAAAAGCCTTTTGCAGTGTATACCGAGCGTTCCTGTATGTCACACGGTGAGTTAGTGTTAACCGAGTTCACTCGGTAAGCTAAAGAAAGTTTAGTTCTTACCGAGATCACTCGGGTATCAAAGGATTTTGTAGCAAACGGTTAGTGTTAACCGAGTTCGCACAGTAAGCTAAGGAAAGCTAAGTTTTCATCGAGCTCACTCAGTAGTCGAAGACAGCTTTTACTGAGTCCAGTCGATTTCCAAAGGAAGTGGCAGGTTTACCAAATTCCCCGATAATTGTAGTTTTTACTGAGTTCTGCCGGTTAACATAGGAAGGAAGTTTTTGTTCTGTATTGACCGGGCAGCATCGGCCAGTGAAGAATTTTTTTTTTTAGTTCAAGCCGACTTTGGAATATGTTTCGTCAAGTTGGTTGGGCAAGCCGACTTTGGAATTGTTTTGACAAGTTGGTTGGGCCGACCTGGTATTATGAATAATATATAAAGAGGTGCTCAAGATGCGAAAAAAAATAAGAGGATAGAAAGCATGTACGGATAGTGCAAGGAAGTGCAAGGAAGAGACTTGCGTGTGCCTAAGCAGAATTGAGCAGAGGGAAATCTTGGAGCTGCAGAGATATATTTGATCAGTAAGGATCTTATGGAGCTAAATTGATATCTGTATTCAGCAAGATAAGTTGCATGTATTTTCAGATCATTCATTGTTGCTTTCTAACCATTGTAACAGTGATTCCAAAATCTCCTAACAGAGTTGGTTCAACAGCCATTTCATAAATCCTTTAATAGGGTGGCAATTCAGTTGAATTGTTCAAAAGACCTCTTACAAGGCCACTCCTAACAGGGTGATTAAATCCTCTAATAGGGTCACACCTAACAGTGTGTTTTGTAACCTTTAACAAGGTTAGCTCCTAATAGGGCTCACTTCAGAAGAGTGAAAATTGGTGACTAGTTGCTGGTGGTTTTTCCCATATTGGGTTTCCACATAAATCTGGTGTCTACTATGTTAATGATTACTTTCTTTTGCATAGTCGCTTATTTCAATAAATGCTTCATAAATTAACTAAACATCTATCAAGTTTTAAGCAGTAATTTTTGTGTTTATTGAGTAGCAGCAGCAACTAAGTTTAAGGCATCTTTGGGACTTTTGAAAATGTTTTTGTGGTAATTGATTCACCCCTCCCCTCTCAGTTACCTTATCTTCATTTTCCAACAAAAGTCATCCATATAGATTTTCATACAATGATGTGATATATCAGTAAAAATACTAATTACAGCCCGTTGAAACATTGCAGGAGCGTTACAAAGACCAAATGGTAAAATAGAGTATGCAAAAGTATCCCATGGATAGGTAAATGTAGTTTTGTTTTGGTCTTCAGGAGCAATACTGATTTAATTGTAGCCATTGTATCCATCTAAAAAGGAGAAGTACTTCTTTCCAGCTAGTGTATCCAAAACTTGATCTATGATGGGTAAAGGAAAATGATCCTTTTTAGTAGCCTTATTCAACTCCCTATAATCTACACAAATTCTCCATTTTCCTCCTTGCTTAAGTACTATAACCAGTGGTGATACCCATTTACTATCACATATAGGATAGATAAAGCCAACATCAATCAATTTCTGCAATTTTGTTTTGACTATTTCTCTGAGGCTTGGATTTATCCTCCTCTGAGGTTGATGAAGTGGTAGACAACCTTCATTAATGTATATCCTATGGGTACATAGTGTAGTGCTTAATCCTTTCATATCACCATAATCCCAAGAAAAAGTCTTCTCATGCTTCTGAAGCAATTCTTTTAATTGTTCCATCTGTACCGATGTCAATTTGGGGTTAACATGCAGTTTATGGCCTATACTCAGTTCAACAGGAATAGTGGATTCTACCATAGCAATTTCAGAGATTGGGCTTCCTTCTAATTCATAGGGAAGTAGTGAGCAAAGATTTTTAGGTTCCTTAAGTAAAGTACAACTTGTATCACACTCCTCATATGTAATCAATTCTAATACAGAGCTTTTTGACACATCTTTTCCTACCACACAAGTGTTGGTAAGGATACTTTGGATTATTGATTCTTCTTCTTGCAACTTTAAAAAAGATTGCCTATGTAACATCATAAGTTGTACTATGAAATTTACCTCTTCTTCTTCGTCTCCTAAATCTGGCCAAAAAGATGTACTCAAATCTGGTAATGGTTGTGCAGGAGGATATAGATCAAATTGCTTAGTTGCTTGGCCATTTGATATGGTCATATTCTCTGATCTGCAATTTATGTTTGCATCAGCTGTGGCCAACCATGGTCTACCTAGAATGTCAAGATAGCCAGATAGGTTTACTTTAGGGGACAAAATCATGAAGTCTACAAGATATTCTAGGGAATCTAAGGTCACAACAATATTTTCTATCATTCCATCAGGAATGACAGTGGAACTATTTGCAAGCTATAGAATAGTTGGTGTGGGCCTTAATCCTTCTATTTGTAATTTCTTCATGTTTTTTTTGGTCATCACATTTATAGCAGCTCCCAAATCTATTAAGGCATTTTTAACAAATTGACCATTTATGCTAACACTTACTACTGGACTCCCTAGGTCAGAATATTTTGGTGAAATCACTCTTCCTAGCATGATATCAGCTAAGTGTCCAACAACATGAACTGTGGTAGGATCCTTCTTCTTCCTTTTAAGTTTCTTTAAAAAAGCTTCCCTTATAGCTTTTCCATAAGCAAGAATGTCCTTAATAGCTTGAAACAAAGGTATTTGGAAATGCATATTCTTCAAATGATTAACAATGTCAAAGGGTTGTTCCTTGCTTTGTTCAGGTTTCTTTTGTATTAGTTGGTCTTGAAAAGGAGGCTGTACTACTGGTTGAACTGGTATTGGTATGGTAAAATTAGTTGGGTCAATAGGTTCATCAACCAAAGGTTCTGATGTTATAGTAGAGTCTAATACTTTAATTATAAGAGGTGGCTTTGGTGCTAGTAAGGTCGTTCCAAATCTCAAATGTATATCTACGATATCTAGGGCATAAGCAAGTTACTGCTAGGTATCAACACTATACATGGGCTACTGTGGTTGGCTATTTGAATTTGGCTGAGGCTATGCAGGTAGTTGTGTTTTCTTTTGAGGTCCACTATTTGTAGGTGGTGGCATTAAAGCAGGTTGTTGAGCTGGAGGGGGTAACTGTGGAGCACCAGTATTTTGGTTAGGCCATTTTTGAGATCCCTTCCATTGGTTTGGAGATTGCCAATTCCCTTGGGGTGGTTGCCATTGGTTCTGTTGGTTCAGGGGCCATTGGTTATTCTGCTGGTTAGGCCAAGGTTGTTGGGAATTTTGAGACCATTGAGACTGTTGTGGGTTATTTTTCCCAGCATTATTCCAATTGGGTTGGTTTTGTGGAGGACCGTGGGTATTGTAGTTTTTTCATTGATTACCATATGAATTTGAATTTTGCAAGGGGTCTTGAGGAATACCTTGACATTGAGCCCATGGTCGGCATTGAGAAACAAAGAATACTTGCTCATCATCCCCATCTATCTTTACATATTTAGTTGGAAGATGTTGGTTCTCCATGCTTGCAACCAATTTATAGTGGTAATCTTTCTTTTGCTTCTGTCAATGAGGACAATACTTAGCTAGTTGTAACTCAAGCTCTGCTTGCTTCTTCTTTGCAGTCATTGTATCTAATTGTGTAGTGACATCATTGATGATGTCTTGTTTGAAATTTGACAACAAATTGGATATTTCAAGTTTTGAAATGCCTTGACTAATTCCTTTTGTAATCATAGAGCGGAGTCCTTGACCTTTCTTCATGGTTGACCTTGAGTATTTCTGACATATCTTTTTTAGGTCATCCCATTGAGCTTGATATACATCTCCATCGGCCATTAGGTCTAATGCTTCCAAACAGTCTTCATTCACTCCTCTTCGAAAGACTAGTTTTTGGGAATCTTTAGACAATGTGTGCTAAGGATTCTTTTGTAGTGTATATAAAAATTGAGAAACATAGTCTTCTAGTGTCTCTTCCTCCTTCTGTGATATCCTAAAGATATCATCTCCTCTTGTGCTAGATGCTTTGCAATATTCTTTATATTTTTCCAAAAACAAGGCTTGCATTTCATCCCAATTCGCAGCTGCATTGGCTCCTAAGCCCATGAACCATTGTAAAGCTAATTCTTTCAATATAGCTAGAAATAATTTAAGCTTATGGGCATCAGTGTTGTAGTTGAAACTATGACAAAGGATGTCGAACTCAAATGAGAAGGTATCAGGGTCTTCAGTTGTAAGGCCATAGAACTTCAGAAGAGTAGTGGGATGTATATTCTTGAGATTGGCATTGGTTATGAGACTTGGAAGTGGAAATGGAAAAGTGGGTTGTTCCATGACTGGTGGGACTATATTATGAGGTTTCTGCTGAAAAGGAATGTTAGGCACTAGATGATTAACAACTGGTGGATTCAAGGGAGTGTTATCAAGAAGACTGGTCACTATTTCAATGAAAGTTTGGAGACCAGATATATCTAGGGATTTAGCTTTTGATGATGATACTATGGGGAAAACAGGACTTGCATCTTCAAAGCTCAACTCAACTTCTTCTTCAACTTCTTCATTCAAATTAATAGATCCTTGTGGAAGAAATCTACCATATTCATCTTGTCATCTTCCTCTTCGATGCATACAACTAAAATTTTTACACTAGTAAAAAGTACTTAATCTAAAAACTATGACCTAAAAAATGCTCCTAGCTTGACACCATCCTCAGCAACGGTGCCAAAAATGAACTGCCTCATAATAGGTATTCCATAGTCATGTGCTAGGTCTAGCTTAGGAATAATCTATTCAAGCTAAGGACTACTTTTCCCCTACTATGAGTGTTGGGTGATGCAACGCGCTCCCCTGCCCACAGGTGGTTAATTATGTGGTGTTCCATGTTCACTAACAGTCATGGCTTTTGGTGCAATAGTAAATGGGCCCTACAATTGGTATCAGAGCCTGGTTTTGGCTTGGTCATGGGTTCAAATCTCCCCGGTGCCTTCCCGACCCGCGTAAGCACCTAGTATGCGCGTCGAGGGGGAGATTGTTGGGTGATGCGACGCGCTCCCCTGCCCACAGGTGGTTAATTATGTGGTGTTCCATGTTCACTAACAGTCATGGCTTTTGGTGCAATGGTAAATGGGCCCTACAATGAGGTGCATTTAGATTGTCAATTCAAGGACGTATACTTGAAATGGTCGGCACAATATGTGCACTAGGTACCTTGATGAGTCATTATGCTTGTGCTGCAAGAAAGTAAAAATGCAAAGGAAGGAAACTACACTACTGCTATGGAAAGGAAAATAATAAATCTATGAATGTTGAAAACACAATGACAAGATAACAAAGATTTCATCTTGACTCATCTACTACACTGTTCTAACAGATGCTGCAGGAACGTTCATGAAGTGTGATGCTACAAGAAGGAATTAACTAGCTACATCTTACTTAAAATACTACTAATGCTAGTAAAATGAATCTATTCTACCCTAATCTAATCCACCTTCCAAGTGGGCCCCCTTGGTTGGCTTCTCTAATCTACCAACACAGGGTAGAAGCTAAAGAGAACTAATTCATTTCATTAATCAGTCATTACATGATTCAGAATTGTAAAATACAACTACAACAAATTGTGAATCAGTGTTCTCTCATACTCGATAAAACTTATCAAAAACCAAAACTTCACACACAAGAGTCAATCTCGACATATATAGGGAGTCTACTCTTTATTACATAACAGAAAAGTAACTATCCTAAGTTAAGTTTGCAGGAGAGAATATAGGAGAACAACTAAAAGTGAAAAAGAAGGATAACGAAATTGAGGAGGGAGCAATAAAGTCTTAGCATCCACTTGTTACAACATAAATGCAGAGAAGGAAATGGTTCATAAAAGCTCCTCCTTATTTGCTGCCATGTTTCCTAGAGTGGTTATAACTTCTTTTTCGTGGTTGTCCCTTGATGCTCGTTTCTCCTTAAATGCTGTCGGCAACCAACTTCTGGATTCTTCCGCTCATCCTTTAATCCTTATGATCAGGTTAGTTATGATATAAGACATATTTGCAAATAAACATCCATCAAACTAAATTCAAGCATAAGAATGTACATTTGGATATTTATATGAAATATTGCATATTAGATATAATTTAGGCAAAAGATGACATAGTTTTTCTACCCCATAAATCATCAAAGGTTTATCAAACATAGGCTTATAAGTGTTAAAACAAGGATAAATGGAGTATCACAAAGTATCTTAAACATAACAAAATAAAGGCATTTTTTAGACTCATCAATGGGTATAATTACCTCCTTTCTATTTATCTTAAACTTAGAAAAAGGATTAATGCTTGAAAAAACTATTTATATAAGATATTGTGCCATTCCAAACATGTATAACTCGATACATATATCTTCTTGATGCTTAGTTGAGCTTATTTCTATATGTTGTTCCTCGGCATGAACTATGCTTAGTTTAAAAAAATTTAACCTTCTGGATTGCTCCACTCATATGTACCACTCAACAACAATTGGAATGTTTAGCTAGTGCTAGTGTGCTCGACAACTATGCATTCCTCTATACATACTAGAATTTTATACTTTTGCTAAATATAGACATTTCTTCATTGTGGCTTAGTTAAAGTTGAGAAGTTAATAATGCTCAAGTCTTGAAAGTGTGATCACATATAGATCAAATGCATAGACTTGACCAAATTTAATAGAGCATAAGACTGATGAATTTTGTAGTACATGTTGAGTGATGCTAGTATTTTCCAAACCATAGTAAGTGCCAAGAAAAATTAGTGTTGATCAAGCATCAATATCAACTGAGTAACAATATATGTATTGACCAAAGAAATTTAGTAGTGACTGAGCAACATAGTGATGACTGAGTGTCAGAACACAATGTTGGCCGAGTAACAATATTTTAACTATTTATGAGAAATCATAATTTATAGCCAACTAAGTTGATTTTTTGGAATATGGAAAGTGTGTTGAAGATAATGATCAATGATTTGGATCATTTAATATTAGAAGAGGATAGGTAAATGACCTAAGGGATGGATTCCAAGAGAAGTTTCTAGAAAAGAAGATAAATAATAAAATGGCAATTAGATACATTGTATATGATGGATCTAATCATAAATCCTAAGATCTATGGTGACATTTGAGAGATGATAGATCATAATTACATATTTAAGGAGGTACAAGGCCTAATCTATAGTATGTCTTCATGTGTTTTTATGTGCAGATGCTTGTAAAGTTGGAGTAGCGATTGATGTTATTGAATAGTTAATGTAAGATGAAGGCTGAGATGAGTTGAGAAGAAGTGGAGTGTGATTGCTTGAAGGGTTTCTAAGCAAATAAAAGAAGAATATGACAATGGATATCACATAGTGAATTATTTTATGAGTTGAACAAATATTTTTACATGCAAGTTGAGTTGTAATTAATAGACCAAAACCATGTTGTTACTATCTCACAATTGTAGATTGTATTTCAAACCCTTTATTCAAGGTTGACCTAACAATCATATGTAAATCCTTTAACAAGGTTACACTCTAATAGAATGCTATTAAGTCATCTAACAAGGCCACTCCTAATAGGGTGATTAAATATTTTAACAATGTCACATTTAACAATTTATTTTGTAAACTAATGATGGAGAGAGGGAGCAGACATGAAGCACCTATTCAAATTTCAGATCTAGTCTAGGGCAAGAATCCTTAGGGAGGAGGAAATTGGAAACTATGTATGAAGGAGGGGTTTTAGGCAGAGGGTGGAGACATGGAAAATGCGGATGGGGACCCATGTGCTATTGGCGAAGTCCAAGACAAGCCAAAAATGCAACCCAAGATGGACAAGCTAGGGAATCTTCCAGTGAAATAGGCCTCACTCTTTCGCTCTGGTTAAGATTGTTTCTAGTTTGAAAAAGAGATCACGCATGATTTCTATTCTAGATAAATTAGTTGATCATAGCATTACTTTGATGGCCTCCATGCTGGTTGGGAAGTTTATCAGTTAGAGACCAAACATTGATGTGGTGCAATCCTTCACCATGAAGAAATGGCATCTTAAATGTTAGGTCATTGTTACCGCAATGGCAAAGGGGTTTCTCTCTTTTGACTTCACCTATAATGAGAACATGGCTAATATTCTTTGTCGAGGGCCCTGGAGCATAGGGTGAGCAACACTGGTGTTGTAGAAATGGTCTTCAAAATTGGACTTAAATAAATCCTTTTTTCAGCAAGCTCCAATATGGGTTAGACTCCCTAAGTTGCCCTTGGAAATCTGAAATGAGGATGTGTTTTTGGGTGTGGCCAATTCTTTTGGAGAACTTTTATCTATTGATCCTATCACCACTTCTAAGAGCAGACTAACTTATGCAAGGATCTAGATAGGAGTAAGGGAAAGGGATGATATGCTTGAAGTGGTGTGTTTCGAGTCTAAACTTAGCACTCATATTCAATAGTTTGACTATGATAATGTACCTTTTGGATGCTTTCATTGTCTTAAGACTAGACATAAAGCTTTTCAATGTCCAAAAGCTAAGATGGATACGAAGAAGATTCTTTCTTCTTCTTATCTCAATAGGGACAAGAAAGTTTGGAAGAAGAAGACCACCATCTCAGGCTAGAAGGCTGGTTCTAAAATGGTTGGCTAGAAGGCTAGAGAAGTAAAGAAGGATAGAAATTAAAAGCTAGCATCTTCTGTTGTAATATCTCAGACCAAAGATAAGAAGGATGTTACCCAATTTGAGATTTTGGAGCTAGCCCAGGAATCTTTAAATGCAAAAGGATTCATAGATCTAAACGAACTGCTAGAGGAAAATGTCCCAGAAGTAATTCAAGAAGTCATTCAAGAGACAATGGAAACCCAAGTCATGGAAGGGACAAAAAAATTGCAATAGGTTAATCCTATGGTAATAGAATGCAAGGAAGCATCTCAGTAGATTATGATGGAGGCTAATTCAGAAGGGATCCCTGAAGAGTCTGAAGGGGGGAGTGTTTTGGCCTCCAAGGAAGAAGATAAGGATAGAGTAAAGAAGGATATAACTATCTACCAAGGTCCAGAGGATAATCTTGTTTCCTCTAGAGTAGGAGTTGAAAGAGTAGTGGAGAATGATGTTTTTGAGAGGGTTCTTGATGATTGGGAGGATTTTCCAAGTACTCCAAAGAATGCTCTCATTATATCTAGGTCGTTGGACACTGAATTGGAAAGAGAAGTTTCTCTTTCCCCTAAGCCTAGGAGGAAATATGTTAGAGAACCCTCTCTAGCCTCTCTAGTGGAGATCAGAAGTAGCTATAAATCAGATGTGGGAATAGTGGCAAGAAGAGGTAGAAGAATAGAGAAGCAAACCAAAGAAGAGGAGACCAGAAGATGTTTGGCAAATGGGTGCCAGAGAACTCTTTAGGAGTGTTCCAAGAATAGAAAATGAAGATTATTTCATGGAATATTAGGGGCATTAATGGAGCCCACAAATAGGAAATTATTAGGAATTTGATTAGAGATTAGAGACCTGATATTATGATGATCCAATAAACTAAGATGAAAAAGGATTTTCTAGGGAAAATCAAGTTTAGTAACATGATGAGTGGGGAGGCTTTGGATTCAGAGGGTGCTTTTGGTGGTCTATTGACCCTATTTAATAACAAGTATTTTAGAGTTGAATCAATTTTTAATGAAGGTAATATTCTTTTCTGTAAAGTTTATCATATTCAATCCAATGAAAACTAGTTTTTGCTAAATTTATATGCTCCTAACAATAAAAGAGAAAGAAAAAATTATAGGACTAAAGTAGGAGAACTGGTGCAAAGTAGTAATTTAAAGAAAGGTATCATTATGGGAGATTTCAACACTCCTCTTATGGATGAGGAGAAGATGGATGGTCTGACTTTAGACTGGGAAAGCAAACAAGACCTCTCTAGCTTCATCAATGGTTTGGCTTTTTTGGATCTAGATACAATGGGAGGTGCTTTTACTTGGTCAAACAAACATATTGGGTAGGATTGTATCTAGGTCAGATTGGACAAAGCTTTAATCTCTCTTGATTGGCTAATTCTTCCTCTTGTAGGTTAGCTCTTTTGCCTAGAGTGGGTTCTAAACATTCTCCTATCTCCCTTTTGGTTGTTCCTATAGGACCCAGAAGGAAACCCACTTTTAGATTTTAAAAAATGTGGACCTCTCATCTTGATCTTTTGGATAAATTTAAAATTTGGTGGGGTTTAGATGTGGAAGGCACCGTTATGTTTAGAGTGGCCAGGAAATTGAGTAATGTTAAGAGGATGGTTAAAGTTTGGAACAAGTCTAATTTTTGCCATATCTTTCTTGAGAAAGATGACTTGTTTGATAAACTTATTTCTGTTCAAGCCTTTATTCAGCAAGACAGGTATGATGAGCTTAATAGGGAGGCTGAGTTGTCTATTCTTATAGACTTACATAATATCATTAGCAAAGAGGATAAGTTCTGGAGACAAAGATCTAGGGTTAACTAGCTTAAAGATGGAGATCAAAATTTTAAGTTCTATCATCTAACCACTTTCAAGCATAGAGCTAATAACAGAATTGTTGGTATCATGAAAGGGAAAGATTTGCTAACTAAGGAGAATGAAATATTAGCTAAAGTTGTTTCCTTCTTCTCGTCTCTCTTTTCTTGGGACCCTCTACTGTCTAAAGTGGACCGGGAAGACATGGTTGCTTGCATTCCTCAGATCATCCAACCTCACCATAATTAATGCTTAGAGCTATTCCTACAGCTTTTGAAGTTTGTGAAGCTCTCTTTTCTTTGCCTACGGATAAATCTCTAGGCCTAGATGGGTTTCCTACCTTCTTTTTTTAGATTTATTGGCTGTTGGTGATGGAAGATGTGGTGAAGGCTATTCAAGAATTTTTTGGAGCCAGGAACATTCTTAAGGAGATTAACTCTACTTTTTTGGTTCTCATTCCTAAAGTGTCTGGGGCTAACTCTTTGGACAAGTTTAGACCTATTAGTTTATGTAATTCCTTTTAGAAGATTATTTTGAAGGTGCTTACATCTAGGTTGCTCAAGCTCCTCCCCTTCATTATTTCACAGCAAAAAATCGATTTTGTCCCAGGCAGACAGATTTTAGACTTGATCATGATGGTGCATGAAGTTATCCACTCCATGGAAGCTGGAAAATGAGAAGGGATGTTGCTTAAACTAGACCTCTCTAAAGCCTATGATCAAGTAGACTGCTCTTTTCTTGATATCATGCTCAAGGCTTTTGGGTTTGATTTAGAAGTTTGTAAGTTTATATCTCAGCTTTTCTCTACTTCCTCTTTAGCTATGTTGGTTAATGGAGCTCCTTCAAATTTTTTCAAACCCTCAAGAGGTCTTTGTCAAGGAGATCCTCTCTCACCTATTCTCTTCATTATCCTAGCTAAATGTATAGGAAGGCTTATTGAGAGAAAGAAGAAGGAAGGTAGAATCAAAGGGATAAAACCTTCCTCTAAAAGTGATCCTTTCTCGCATCAACATTTTGTGGATGATACTATCATGGGGGGGAGGCTTCTATGAAGGAGGTAAAAGCTATGAAGGATGTCCTAGATATCTACTCCAGAGGGTCAAGTTAGCTTATTAACTAGAATAAGAGCTCTTTATACTTTATTAATACCCTAGAGGACAGACAGAGAAAAATTTCTAAGATTCTTGGTTGTGGAGTAGGAAAGATTCCCTCTACTTACATTGGGCTTCCTTTGGGAATGATTCCTCCTAACTCCTCAAGAATGGTATTATGGATAGGTTCAACAAATATTTAGTCAGCTAGAAAAGAGCTACTCTTAGTCAAGTAGGTAAATGCCAACTGGTTAAATCCACCCTTCAGAACTTGCTAGTGTATGCTTTGAGCCATTTTGTGATTCTAGTCAAATTTGCTAAGAGGATGGAGAAAATATAGAGGGATTTCTTATGGACTGGAGTTGAAGGGAAAAAAAGATATCCTCTAGTTGCATGGGACAAAGCCTATCTCCCTAAGAAATATGGAAGTCTTGGCATAAGGAAGCTTACACATCTAAAGTCTCTTTTGGCAAAGCAATTATGGCATATCTTCAACAACACTGGGGAATGGAGAGACATTTTGGTTAACAAGTATATTAAGAGGCCTTCAATTTAGTTCACCCTTTTTAGTGAGGATATTCCTAGAGGATCTACTATCTGGAATGGTTTTCTAAAAGCCAGGGACCTAGCTAAGGCAATAGTTTCTTGGAAATTGGGGAATGGGGAGGATATCCAATTATGGGATGATAGTTGGATTATTCAGGGTCCCCTTATGAACAATCTTGTCTATGAAGTTTGGGTGAATCAATGTATTCAACATTTTGGGCTAAACGACTGTAACTTTAGGAATGACTAGGGTTGCATAGATCTGTCTATAATCTCCAATGATCTAAAACCAATCATGTTAATGTTAAATTCTATGGCTCTCAACAATAAGAAGGATGGAATTATTTTGGGGGACAACTCCAATGGAAACTACTCTATTGCTTCAGGTTATATGGCTCTTTAGAGCTTAAAAGAGAAGCCTCCATGGTCAAGAGCTTGGCTCCCTGGCCTCACACCAAAAATCAATATATTTTTTTAGTTGGCCCTACAGAATAAAATCATCACTTAGGATAACCTTATAAAAAGATAATAGATTTTGCATTTGCCAAGTAGATGTATTTTATGTAAGAACTAGCTAGAAATAGGCAACCACTTGTTCATTCACTATTCCTACTCAAGGAAGGTTTGGGATTTCCTTACCCAAGACTTGGGGATTAGTTGGTGCATGCCAGATAATCTCCTGGATTTTTTCAGCCAATGAAAATTTTTGTTCAATCTGTTTGTCTTGTAGGAATTAAGTACCTAGATCTTACCTCACTATTGCTAGAGCATATGGAAGGAGAGGAGCAATAGAATCTTCAAAGATAGAGAGGATAGGCCATAGTTCTTGGGAAGAAGATTTATAAAAATATAAAGGAAAACTACCTAGTAAGGAAGGGGGGAGATATCAAAGCAGGTGGTAGAAAAATTGAGAAGGAAAAAGATAGGAAGCCAAGTGGCTTCTCCCCCCAGAAGGATGGCATAAAGCTAATTTTGATGGGGCCTCTAAGGGAAATATTGGCTCCTCAGGATGTGGAGGCATAATTAGGAATAATTTTGGGGAGGGAGTAGTGGCCTTCTCTCTCCCACTGGGCTTCCAAACTAATCACTTTGCCGAAGCAAGTGCCACTTGCCATGTGGTGAAACTAGCTTTTGAAGTTGGAGTTACTAATCTTTGGCTTGAAGGGGACTCGAATAACATTATTAAATGTATAAATGGAAACTCTCATTATTCATGGACAATTGAAAATCTAATTGAAGAGACATGTGAGACTATTTCTAAATTTAATAGAGTCCATGTCACTCACATTTTTCAGGAAGCAAAACTAGTGGCAAATTGGTTCGCAAATAAAGGAGTCAAATCTGACCAAAAGATGACTTGGAAACTAGGAAAGAATTTTTCATTTGATGTTAAGAGCTTGATTGAGCTAGATAAGATCCAAGGGAGTATAGAGGAGATCAATTTGCAATTATTACTAGGAAAGACTTTTGGGGAAAGGGTGTGATTCATAAAGGCTATATTGCAAAGTGCAAGAGGTGGAATTTATTACAATTTATTTGGCACACTTTATGGGTCATCTTTTTCATATGCAACCTATGCAATGGTAAGGTTAATTTCTTTGGCTTTTTTCTTAAACACAAAGATTTCCATTAGGTGGTGAAGTTATAGAGGGTTGTGCTTATGAGAATTTTGGGAGTGCAAAGTGTTGAAATGGTGGTTGAAAGGTGCAGAAAAGAATTGGTGGGGAAGATGGAAAAATGGAGAATTAGGGACAAAGTGTGGGTGAAGTTGGAATAGAAAAATATTACAAGATATATCATGAAGCTACATAGTTTTGATCAAAATGTGATAGACAACATGGTTAGCTCATGGAAGGATGGTAGGGTCAAGGTGAATGGGGTTTCATTTTTGGTAACAAAGGAGGTGATTTTGGCTAGTACTAAGATTATGATGGAGGTTTTAAAGTTCTTTAGGGACAAAAAACTCTTGGCCAATGCAATAAAGGACTTCGTGGACAACACTAAGGAGCTGAATACCCTAAAAAAGAGTGATATGTTCTATGATCTAGATTCCATAATGAAACTATGGAGGTATGGTTTGTGCGCCATCATCGAGTACATTACTCTTGACCCTAGGTTTTATCATGTTTGCACCCACCATTTCATTCTTTTTAATCATTGGCATGGTAGTAAATTTTCATTTCCTTTCTATTTGTTGACTTCCATGAGCAAGGTGGTGTCTAGCTTCAAAAAGAAGCCCACTGCTAACCCTGCTCTACATGAGGGGCTATTATTGCTTATCTATGAGCACTTTAAGGCTCAGATGATAAGTAACATCCCCTCACAGGCTAGGGAAGAGGAAAATGGAAGCTCAAGCTACTCCTCTGACTTAGATGAAATTTAGAGCATTAGCTCTAAGGAAGGGGGTTAACTTTCTTTGGTAAAAATGTTACGCCTCATGATAAGAAGTCACCATCTCACATTACCCCTACCAAAAAAAGCCCTAGGGGTCATGGTCAAAAGATGCTTGGGAATGAGGAGAAGGACTATAGTGATGAAAAGGAGGACATGGAGATTGAAGATGATGATAAGGAGAAGCAAGAGGGAAAAAATGAAGACCAGGGTGGGAAGAAACACAAGTGGGTGGGAATTGAGGATGAGAGGTCACAGTGGAAATTGGATATATCTTCACTACCTCTCTCCCTTGTCCATCCTCAAGCCCATCTAGATGAGTAGATAAAGGACATTACTGGAGATGGTCGGGGCAGGGGGGGGGGGGGGGGGGGGGTGGCGAGGAAAGTGCTGGCCAAAGATAGGAGGAATTTTAATGTGAGGACAATGAAAATGGGTATTTTTAGAGAAGTGATGAATCTCCAAATTTTGGTGGACAACTAGGAGGAGCCACAAATTGAAGAGCTAATTAACCCTGTGATTGTGGCAATCTCTAATAATGCTAGGGAAACTAGGATGAAGCTTTTGAACAATGCCTACAATAGCATGATTGACAATTTCAGGTCAATCAAGTGGATTTTTCATGAGATGGCGAAGGTCAAGGAGAAGGTGGGTCAAATGGAAGGAGCAAATAATTTAACGGGTCTTGAGAAGGGGACAAACTAGGATGGTAGAATAAGCTTGGTGGAAAGGAGGATCCATAACCTAAAAAATTACAATCACAATCTGTCGAGCTAGATGATCTCACTACTCAACTTGATTAATAACAACATTCTATCATTAACTAATTGGCTTAAAGATAGAGGTATGCAAGGGGATGAGGAAGGAAAAGATAGGGGAAAAACTAGATCTGATGATGAAACTACCACAAGTATCACTTACACTAGTTTGGACCAAGATGTACACAAGACTCATCAGTAGGAGGCCGAGGAGAACTAGATGGCCTATGAGGCTGCCCAAGTCATGTGGGAGCTTGAAAGAAAGAATGAGGATTAGCTATTTTCTTTGGTTCTAGCTATACTTTTTGTCAAGCTTTTTTTGCTAGCTTTTGCCTATTTTTGTTTTTTTAATATAACTGTTTGGCTTTTCCTTTGGCCTGTATGGATTTAGCTGGGCCTAGTGCTTTTTATTAGCCTTTAGACTTGTTCTTTTTTCACTAGGCTTTTAACGCTTATTATCAACCTTGTTTATGTTTTAACTCTTGGGTTTCAAGGTTCCTATAAAACCTATTTATCTAATAAAAAATAATTTATTTTGTAACCTTTGATAGGGTTGGCTCGTAACAGAGCTCACTTCAAAAGATTGAAAATTAGTGACAAGTTGTTGGTGGTTTTTCCCTAATTAGGTTTCCTCATTAAATCCTAGTGTCAAAATTGTGTGGGTGTTATCTATGATGTTTTACTAATTAAAGTTTACATTCTACAATTTTGTTATATTTAGAACAATGGACAACTAGTTGATGTTGCTAATAGTAGATTGTAGAGATCAAGCTATGGAATGATATGATGTAAAGTTGTTTAAGTGTTTTATTGCTCAATTTGTACATTTGGACCTTGGATAACTAATTCATCACCCTCTTATTTATTTTAAATATTATAATAATTGGTATCAGAGATTGGTTCTTGTAGAGAGAAGTTTGAAGGTCCTTAAAGCTAAAGATAATGATGTACAAAAAGGAGGTACCAAGGTTGAACAAAGAGAATTTTCTTGCATGGAAAATGTTGATGAGGCTACATATAGCTAGTATTAGTGATGCTACACTAGAGTTTTTGGACAATGAATAGGTGAATATAAAAATAGTCCCTGTGACCACTCAACAATTGAAAGAAAAGAAAGAACATAATTAGGTAATTTTGGAGATGACTTCAACCCTAAGATGTGCTAGGTTTGATGACATAAAAGAGTGCAAGAATGAAAAATAAATGTGGGATAAATTGAAGACCATATATGGAGGAGATGATAATGTCTTGAGAGCTAAATTAGAGAGTTTGAGAGGAAAGTTTAATGAAATAAGAATGATAGAAGGTGAGAACATAGTTTAGTACTATGCAAGAATCAAAGAGGTTGCCAATGCTATTAGAGGTTCCAACGGAAATATTGAGGATGAAATAATAATCAATAAAGTATTGAGAACTCTACTTCCTATATATGCTATTAGGGATTTTGCAATACAAGAACTAAGATGTACACTAGGTAATGACCCAACTCTACAAGGTGTAACTGGTAGGATTACTACTTTTGAGATGTCTAATTTTGATAATTACACTTTTACTACTATTGAATCTACTTTTAAATTACAACTGACTCTTAGCAAGAAAGGAAAAGAAAAACATGTGAAAAGTGGAAATGATACTTTTAATGATGAACTTTATGAACTTAAGGTTTTGATGGCTAGAAGACTTGGAAGAGGCAAAGGAAAATACAAAGGTAAAATTCCTATAATATGTTTTTCATGTAACAAAGTTGGTCATATTTCCATTAGATGTCATAACATAGAAGACAAGGATGAGAGAAAGGAAAGAATACAAAGGAAGAAGATATGACCAAGACTAAAAGAGGACTAAGGACTACAAAAGAAAAGGTGAAAAATCTTGTCATATTGTTGAAGAAGAAAGTGATACTAAATCTGAAAGTAATGATGAAGAAGTAGTCTATGTTCCTATGAAAGAAGATTCTAATGAAGATGAGAAAATTGCATTAATCTCTTATGTGAATAGAAGTGATAGATGGATAATTAATAATGGTTGTTCAAATCACATGACTGGTGATAGAAGTAATTTTGAGAACATTGGACCATACAAGGGTGGTTGTGTTAAATTTGGTAATGATGTTCCATGTCTTGTGAAAGGTAAAGGATCAACATAGCTGATTGATAAGATCAAATGTGACAATTTTTTCTAGGTCAAAGGACTTAACTATAATCTATTGAGTTTTTCATAGTTAAATAAGTTAGGTTACAAAGTTGAATTCCATCACAGAAAGGCCAAACTATTTGACATTGATGGTAAATAATTAGAATTGGTGATCAAACATGAGGTAACTTTTTATATCTAGATTTATCTTATGAGACATGTTTGTTTGCACAACATGAAGATATTTGGCTATGACACAAGAGGTTATGTCATGTAAATTTTGGCAATTTGTTAGAATTAGTAAAATGAAAAGAGTAAGAGGTATGCCAAAACTGAAGAAATCTAACAATGCTATGTGTAAACAATGTCAATTAGAAAAAATGACAAAGTCTAGTTTCAAGAGCAAAATATATTCATCTAATGATATTTCAGAATTGGTTCATACTAACTTATTGGACCTATTAGTGTTCAAAGCTATTATCTAACAGAGGTAGTGGATTCATTTCCAATGAGTTCATAATATTCTACAATGAAAGGAATCAAAAGATAGATGTCAACACTTAGGACCCTCCTCAAAATGGAACAACTGAAAGAAGAGATAGATCAATCATGGATTGTGATAGAACATTAATAATGGAAAAACTATTTCACAAAAATACTAGAGAGAAGTTGTAAGTACAACTATTTATACCCCAAACAAAGTAAAAGTTAAGAAAGGTACAAATGCTACACCTTTTGAATTATGGTATGGATATGCACCTAATGCGAATTATTTCAAAGCTTTTAGAAGAAAATGTTACATACTTAAAGATAATAGAAATGGAAAACTTGATGCTAAAAGTGATGAAGGCATAGTCCTAGGATATTCCACTAAGAGAAAAGCGTGTAAGTGTTTGAACTCTAACAATAACAAAGTTGTGAAAAGTGCAAGTATGAAGGTTGATGAATATATAGAGAGAATGAAGTTTAATGCAAGAAAGAACCTAATGATTATAGATCATTCATAAATGTGAATAATAGTTTTCCTAGTAATCCATATGAATAAGAGAACAAATGTATAGATCTTCAGTAGATTGGGAATGCTAAGTTGCAATAGCTAGTTACCAAGCAACAAACTGTACGTGTCAAGAAATAGGGAAATAATGTAGTCATAGATAGAGGAAGCCAAACACCAAGAAGGCAATTTTGAGCATGTAGAACATGAAAAAAACCTAAAGAAGAAAGATATAATGAGCTTGAAATCATTTTTCAAGATGAACTTGTTCAAGAACAAAGAAGAAAAGAACCCATTTTAGCAAAATATGTAAGAAGACATCATGCACCTAATCAAATCATTGGAGATAAAGAATTTGGTGTTATAAAAAGAAAAATACTTAGAATTGATACATGCTTACTTTATGAGTTTGAGCCCAAATATGTGGAAGATGCTTTGGAAAATGAGGATTGCATACAAGAAATGAATGAAGAAATTGAATTGATTGAAAAGAAAAAAACATGGACACTAGTACCTAGACCTAAAGACAAAAATGTTATTGGAACAAAGTGGGTATTTAGGAACAAGATAAATGAAAAAGGTGAATCCATAAGGAAAAATGCTAGATTGGTATGAAAAGAATATGGACAAGAAGAGGGTATTGATTATGGGGAAAATTTTTCCCCTATATCAAGACTAGATGGAGTTAGAACATTGGTTGCATATTCTACTTATAAAGGATTTGAAGTATATCAAATGGATGTCAAATCTATAGTTTTGAAAGGGATACTTGAAGAAGTATGCATAGAACAACTTGAAGGATTTGTGGATCATAGGAAGAAAAATATGGTGTGTAAGTTGCACAAATATTTATATGGTTTGAAACAAGTCCCTAGAGCATGGTATGAAATATTGTATAACTATTTTGTGAAGATTGGTTTTGCAAGAACACATTTTAACAATAATTTGTACTTGAAGACTAGTATGAACAATGAGGTATTGTTATCTAAAATATTTGTTGATGATATCATATTTGGAGGCAAGCAAGAATTATGCAAATATTTTGCTAATGAAATGAAGAAAGAATTTGAAATGTCAATGTTTGGAGAGATCAAATTCTTTGTTGGCTTACTAGTGAGTACACCTATGTCTACTAGAGATAAATTATCTAAGAATGAAGATTCTATTGATGTGAACTAGACACAATACAAATCAATGATTGGAAAACTACAATATGTTGTTCATAGTAGACCTTATATTGTATTAGCATTTGGGATAGTTGCAATATTTTTTGCAAGTCGTAAGGGTATGTACATGATGGAAGTGAAAATAATACTAAGATATCTAAAAAGAACACGAGATTATGGATTGTATTACAAGAAGAATGATAGGTTTGAACTAAAGGTATTCATTGACTCTAATTGGGAAGGAAATGTTGATGATAGAAAAAGCACAAGTGGAGATGCATTATTTCTAGGAAAGAGACTAGTTTCATTGACAAGCTAGAAGAAGAACTACATTTCCCAATCAATAGCTAAAGCTAAGTATGTGGTAGAAATAATGAATTGTTCAAATATCATATGGATCAAGTGATTGTTGAAAGGTATGAAGGAAGAAATTATGGATCCGGTGGTTATCTATTGTGATAACATAGTGGTATTAACATATCAAAGAATCGTGTAATGCACACAAAGACAAATCACATTTCTATCAAGTATCATTCCTTGAGAGAGCCAATTCAAGACAAAAAAATGAAATTCGAATATGTCAATACTAGAGAGAAAATTGCTAACATATTCACTAAATATTTACCTAGAGATTCTCATGAATATCTTAGAGGTAAATTACCTAGGTTATTCCCCTAAACAAAGAAACTTAAACAAAGATGGTGCTTTGCATCAAATTTGTTGATCGGACTATCTTACAAATTGATGCTGATAGTTCTACTTTAGGAGTTGCCTAAGGTAGCAGTAGGGAAGAATGATAGAATGATGGATCAATAATACAAAGATGATAGATGAAGAATTCATAATTGATATGAAGATAACTACATTGAAAAGATGCAAGAGTTAAAGATCTCTTGGGCATTGCTGTCAAAGAGGGAGAAGATGTAATTTAGTTACCATGAAGAGGGAGAGAGATTATCTAGTTACCACAAGAATAAGAAAATGAAAGAGGGAGGTAATGAAAGTTGGAAAAGATATCTAAATAAGACAAAGAGATTACTTAGAGGGAGTTCATAAGACTTACTTTAGGTGTTTCCAGATTTGATATGACAAAAAGAGAGTTATAGATGAGAATAACAATGAAACTAAGGATATTAATGAAGATATGATACACTGAATACTAGAGGGATTTTGTCTTAAAGTTGTAGAGCTCAATAAATACTAGTGCTTGGCATGGTCTAGGAACTCAATATGTTCTATGCAACTTAGCATGGTCTAGGAACTCAACATAGTCTTTGGTTGCTTAGAATGGTCTCTAGAACTCAACATGGTCTCTAAAACTTGGTAATGCTTGGGAATTTACTAGTGCTTGGCTTGATTTTGTTGACATTTAGTTTGGTCTTGTTCTATTGGTGTTAAGTTGTCTGTGAGCCAACTTTTGGAATTTAATTTATGTGTGGGTATTTAAATTAGTGTTGTAGCCAACTTGTGGCTTGCCTATATTTAATGTAATGGATTTAATTTAGTTTGTAATGAGATGGGATGGATTGTGGCTTAGTTGGGCATAAGTAAAGGGTTTTGTAGAGTCTTTAGGAAATTTTTATCATTCCATCTTGGAGAAGGGAGATGAGGAGTAGATGAAAAATTTGAAGAGCTAGGGTTGGGGCTTGAGAACTAGAGGATTGCTTGGTGGACCTGAGGGTACACGTGTGTGTTCTTCTTGGTGTTCTTATCTAGTTGTGGATTTGGACTAGCTAGAATTGGTGTGAGGTAACTGGATCTTGTGGGATCTTGCAAAACTAATATTGTAATTATTTTTTGTATTTGGACCTAACCTAAAAGGCCTTACAACTGGACATATTTCATGTAATCAGTTATTTTATGAATAAAGATTATAGATTTGGTATCAGATCTTGCATTGTTGTTGCTTATTGTTGTGTTTTCGCTATGTGGTTGTTTGTTGGGGGCTAGGAAATCTCTTTTGGAGATTCTTCTACCTTGCACTACATTGGATGGTATCACAATGAAGGTCATTCCTATGTGTGTAGATAGATTATAGAAGTTGAGACAGTTTTCATCAAGATATTGGGTTGGAGAAGGTTGATCTTGTGGTTGATTGATCTTTAGGATTGGTGGATCTATTGCTTAGAAATTGATCTTCTGATAGAGGGTAGATAGTGAATCAATTTATGAGATGACCAGATATTTGTGCATGCACAGTTAGTTGTACTTAATAGATCACAACCCTAATGTTAATTTCTAAACATTATAAATAGTATTTGAAATCCTTTAATCAAGGTTAACCTAATAGTCATATATAAATCCTATAACAAGGTGGCATTCTAAGGGAACGCTCTGAAGTCCTAACAAGGCCACCTCTACTAGGATGATTAAATCCTTTAATAAGGTCACATTTAACATTGTGTTTTGTAACCTTTAACAAGGTTGGCTCCTAACAAAGTTCACTTCAAAAGAGTGAAAATTACTACCATGTTGCTGGTGGTTTTTCCCAAGTTCGGTTGCCACATTAAATTCTAGTGTCAAACTTGTGTGGATGTTATCTATAATGATTTACTAATTAATTTTTACATTCTACAAGTCTATTATATTTAAAATGGTGGACATCTAGTTGATGTTGCTAATAGTTGACTGTAGAGACCGAGCTATGGAATTATATGTTCTAAAGTTATTTAAGTATTTGTTTATTCAATTGGTACATCCAGACCTTGAATACCTAATCAACCCCCCTCTTAGTTATTCTAAATATTCTAACATTGACTGGCCAAGATGATAAAATAAATGCAAGGACTAACCATATTAACAAATCATGATGAAAATATAGATCAACAATGATGATATTGAATAAATGATGCAAGGTTCACTGAAATGAATTGATGACTTGTCAAAGACACATGGAAAGGATTTTTGACATATGTGTAATACCCCAAAATTGGCTCATTGTCATTATACCAATTCTGGTCTATTTGGATCAATTCTAAGACATATTCTAATAGGAAAATTCTCATTCTCCTACTTGCTACTTGATTTAATTGTCAGATACAGAAAACCCTAATCTACATTCATCATACTCATTATTTAATCCCTATAGTACACACTCATATTAGCCATGTTAAACCTATTTGATTTCAATTTAATTCAATCTAAAGTATTCATACTTTATTAAATTAAATTATCTCCTAAGGCTAATGTACGACGGAATTAAATTTATTTAATTTTATAAATATGCCTATTTTAAATTAATTAAATGAAGTTATTTAATTAAATATAAAAGCTATTTCTAATTAATTAAGAAAAGTTATTTAATTAAATAGGAAGCCATTCCTAATTAATTAAATGAAGTTATTTAATTAAATAAGAAAAGTGTCTCTAATTAATTAAATAAAATTATTTAATTAAATAGAAAAAGTATTTATGAGAGCATATTTCATTTTATTAAATTAAATATTCTTTCTAATTCTTCTCTTTAGTTCAAAAATGGAAATTCTCAGTTCACTGTTGATCAAATTAGAAGTGACCCAGATCACTTGCTTTCACAATCTGAGCTGACTGACTCTTACACTCAGATCTGAGTTAGTTAACTCCCTTTAATTTGGGAATCTTCCACCTTAACTGAACCTCATCTTCAATCCTGACTGTTTATTGAAATCAATCTCAACCATTGATTCATTTTAGGAAAATCTATTTAAGAGACCCTCATTTCTTCATTTTGAGAGGTTGAATTGAAGAAGTATCAAATTGCTGTTGCATTTAACACTCATCTAGCTTCAAGATATTCTCATATATTTTCATTCTTAGCTTAACGTCATTTAGATTTAATATGCATACATCTAGTATAATTTATTTTACATTATTTTTAGATTAAAACTGCATATTTCATTCTAGATTAATCTACATTCATCTAGACTAGTTGCATTCATCAAATCGTTTGTTCTTAGAGGGTCTGGTTGCCTACACCTTGATTCTAAGGATATTAATAGGAAAAATCCCTTTAGATAGAAGGAAACAGGTCGGCTTGCAGGGAAAATCTTGGATGAACAATCTCATGTTCATTCCAAGATGAATGTGCAAATAATGACTATGTTGAAGTGTGTATGTGTGTGTGTGTGTGTGTGTGTGTGTGTGTGTTAGTATTGGGTACCAAAAATATATGCATGAATACACATACACACACACTTTAGCACAGTCATTATTTGCAAATTCATCCTAGAATGAACATGAGATTGTTCATCCAAGATTTTCCCTACAAGCTAACATGTTGCCTTCTATCTAAAGGGATTTTGCCTATTAATATCCTCATAATCAAGGTGTAGGAAACCAGACCCTCTAAGAACGAAAGATTTGATGAATGAAACTAGTCTAGATGAATGTAGATTAATCTAGAATGAAATATGCATTTTTAATGTAAAAACAATGTAAAAGAAATTATACTAGATGTATGCATATTAAATATAAATGACATTAAGCTAAGAATGAAAATATATGAGAATATCTTGAAACTAGATGAGTGTAAAATGCAGCAACAATTTGATACTTCTTCAATTCAACCTCTCAAAATGAAGAAATGAGGGTCTCTTAAATACATTTTCCTAAAATGAATCAATGGTTGAGATTGATTTCAATCAATGGTCAGGATTGAAGATGAGGTTCAGTTAAGGTGGAAGATTCCCAAATTAAACGGAGTTAACTAACTCAGATCTGAGTGTAAGAGTCAGTAAGCTCAAATAGACTTTAGTGTGAAAGCAAGTGATCTGAGTCACTTCTAATTTGATCAGCAATGAACTGGGAATTTCCATTTTTGAACTAAAGAGAAGAATTAGAAAGAATATTTAATTTAATAAAATGAGATATGCTCTCATAAATACCTTTTCTATTTAATTAAATAATTTTATTTAATTAATTAGAGACACTTTTCTTATTTAATTAAATAACTTCATTTAATTAATTAGGAATGGCTTCCTATTTAATTAAATAATTTTTCTTAATTAATTAGGAATAGCTTCTTTATTTAATTAAATAATTTTTTTAATTAATTAAAATAGGCATATTTATTAAATTAAATAAATTTAATTCTGTAGTACATTAGCCTTAGGAGATAATTTAATTAAATTAAAGTATAAATACTTTAGATTAAATTAAATTGAAATCAAATAGGTTTAATGTGGCTAATATGAGTGCATACTATAGGGATTAAATAATGAATATGATTAATACAGATTAGGGTTTTATGTATCTGACAATTAAGTCAAGTAGTGAGTAGCAAAATGAGAATTTGCCTAGTGAAATAGGACTTTAGAATTGATCAAAATGTTGGAAATAATCAAGACTAACAAGGTTACTGAGAGGGGAGGGGTGAATCAACAACTCTAAAACTTTAAATTAATTCTGCATAATAACATATTCACCATTCATCCATCTAATCTACTATATGCATGAAAAGATAAGCATTTATAACACATGAACACACTGATTTGGTGACCCAAAAACCTTCCAATTAGAAAGTAAAATTGGGGTGGGGATAATGCCCACAAAACTTCAATACTACAGTATTAAGTTGGCCTGTTAAGGCTTACAATGATCACTTTTGATGATTTTCCCTATTAGGAGGAAGTAGGATTGCTAGATCCACCTTGTTAGAGGATTTACAAACATACAATGAAGTATGCACTCTGTTAGGAGATTTACAAAAGACTATTAAGTCTACCCTGTTAAAGGACTTACAAACTGATTCACCTGTTAGAATGAAGCAGTGGATCTGGTTACAACTAATTGTTGATAAGATCTTTTATGTGCTGATCATTTGATGTGATAGATATGACTTTTTTGCACCAATGTTGACCTTGCTGTATTCCTTTGTTCTAATAGTGATTCACTTTCTCTTTTCTCAAAAATTGCCATACAATACCAACAACAACATACAACATCACTTCTTTTCAAGTGATATATATCATTCCAACATTTACACTGGCAAGGTCGGCCAAACACAAGTGATCAAAACATTACTGAGTCAGCCAGATGGTAGAAAATTTGGGTTCCTCAAACTGACTTGGTGACCTTCTGATACTTGGCATCCACTACAATACACTGCATCATCATGCACTTGGTAAGAGTAGAGGCACGGTCCATACTAATCATTCTAAGTAGTTTGGAACTCGGTAACCATTGGTAACTTAGTGAATATTGTGTCACTAGGTAAAAACTGAATCCATTGATAACCTTCTTCACTTGGTAAACATTGATTCCTTCATTTACCTTGTTTACTTGGTAAACACTAAGTTCTTCATTTACCTTGATCACTCGATAAACACTAAGTCCTTCGTTTACCTTGATCACTTGGTAAACACTAAGTTCTTCATTTACCTTGATCACTCAGTAAATACTAAGTTTCTTCATTTACCTTGATCACTCGGTAAACGCTAAGTCCTTCATTTACCTTGATCACTCAGTAAACACTAAGTTCTTCATTTACCTTGACCACTCGGTAGACACTGAGAACTTGGTAGATACTGTTGAACTGCCCATATGCTCGATTTCTAAGGGAATGCTTGTTATAAATTGTAGACTGAGTGATGGGCTCGATAAGCATTTAGAATCAAATAAGTGTTGTAACTAATGACAAATATATCATAATTCCAACACAAAATAGACCAGAATTGGTGATCATAACAATGAGCCAATTTTGAGGTATTACATTTTGCCCCTCTTTGAATGAATGTGCAAGCAACATGTTCAATTCAAAGAAAAAATTACAAAGCATGATGCAAAGATGAGATTGGTTCTAAAGTTGATGATATAGAAACCAATTGATAAGCTTGTAAGGACCATCTCTAGAACAAAGCTTAATCCCAAGGAATCCAAGTAGAATACCTAGATACCTAAAATTGATAAGCACTTAAAAGATTGTCTCCAAAATGGAGCTTAACCTTTAAGGATCCAAACAAAATGTCTAGATACCTAAGATCAAAAGCATTTAAAATATTGTCTCTAGAATGGAGCTTAACCTTTAAGGATCCAAATAGAACACCTAGATACCTAAGATTGATAGCATTTCAAAGGTCATCTCCAGAATGGAGCTTAATCTTTAAGGATCCAGATAGAACACTTGGATACCTAAAATTGATAAGCATTTAAAAGATTATCTTTAGAATAGAGCTTAACCTTTAAGGATCCAGATAGAACACCTAGATACTTGAAATTGATAGCATTTAAAAGATTGTCTCCAAAATAGAGCTTAACCTTTAAGGATCCAGATAGAATGTCTAGATACCTGAAATTGATAGCATTTAAAAGATCATCTCCAGAACGGAGCTTAATCTTTAAGGATCCAGATAGAACACCTAGATACCTAAAATTGATAACCATTTAAAAGATTATCTCCAAAATGGAGCTTAACCTTTAAGGATCCAGATAGAACACCTAGATACCTGAAATTGATAGCATTTAAAAGATTGTCTCTAGAGAAGAGCTTAACTGTTAAGGATCTAGATAGAATGTCTAGATACCTGAAATTGATAGCATTTAAAAGATCATCTCCAAAATGGAGCTTAATGTTTAAGGATCCAGATAGAACACCTAGATAATTGAAATTGATAAGCATTTAAAAGATTATCTCCAGAACAGAGTTTAACCTTTAAGGATCCAGATAGAACATCTAGATACCTGAAATTGATAGCATTTAAAAGATTGTCTCCAAAATGGATCTTAACCTTTAAGGATCCAGCTAGAATGTCTAGATACCTAAAATTGATAGCATTAAAAATATTATCTCTGTAACAGAGCGTAACCTTTAAGGATCCAGATAGAACGCCTAGATACCTAAGATTGATAAAAGATAACAAGATCCAATCATGAGTCATAGAATCATCCCCATAATGAGGCTTGATCCTCAAGAATTAGAGTTTAGACTATCCCAATACCTGTTCATTGAACTCTGAGATGAGTTGTTATAAGATTGATTAGTTGATGAAAAGATAAGATAGATAGCAAAGATGCCAGATAGGAGGGAACAAGATGCCCTAAGTGATGAGATGCCCTAAGTGATGAGGACATAAGATAAGAACAAGATGCCCCAAGTGGTGAAGATTCAGATTGATTTGAAATTCAAGTTCAATGATGTAATCATCTTGCCCCCTCGAGCGCGAAATTGAAAGATGGCACACCAAAAATATGATGTAAAGTAGTATACAAAGAGATATAAAAGAAAAACAAGATGTAGTAGAGTGTACAAAGGATCAGAATGATCAAAAGAAAATATGAAGAGATTAGCATGATCTTGAAGAATATTGGAAGTCAATCCTCCAAAAGACCAAGTGTGACCAAAATTTGACCAAATTTGACCATAGTTGACTTGAGTTTACTTCTTCAAAAATAAATTTTGAAAACATGAAGGATTTTGAGTTGAAAATATTCCAAGAATCACAAAGTACGAGAAAGATTTGAGGCACTTAGGTGTGTCAAATTTTGAATTCAATCCTGAAAATGGATTTAGAACGGTCAAATTTGCCAAGGGGCTGATTTTTGTGCAAATTAGAGCACTTTGAAAAATTAGGTCAATATCTATATAAGGGCCCAAGGGGTCATTTTCAATTCATTTTTGCTTTTTGTCTTGTAGTGAATTGAGCTCTGAGAGAGACATGGTAGTGAACATGAGATATCATCGTTTTGAGCGCTCTAGATGACACAGTAGGCTAGTAGACTACGGACCATCGATGAGTCATCGATTTTCCACCTTTGTACTTTCATTTTCATGCTTTACGAGGTCATTTATTACATTTTTTAGCATGTTTTAGGGTTGTCAAAATGGTCTTCATGTGAGACTATCCTTTCTCACACGAAGATGATCTCTTCTTGTGCAAAGAAATAGGGTGCGTTTTTTCTTCACACACATCGGTGAGGTTTCTTACGTAGGAGACACCCACCTCTCATGCAAAGAAAAAGATTCTTCACACAAGGACTTCATTTCTTGTGTGACAAGCGGATTCTTCATGTGAAATCTAGAGAACTTCGTGCGAGATTTTGAGATCTTCGCATGAGAACCCGTGACAACAGTGTTTAAAATTTTCAATTTTGCACTTAAAATTTATATTTTTATTAGCTTTGTTTCACCATTTCATTCTAGTATTGATCATTTGCTTGTTGTTGTTGTTTGTGTGTGTGCAAGAGGTCTTCGGTGATGTCTCATTCAGATCACATTATCTCCCCTATGGAGAGTTGTTACAGAGTCTTGATGATGTTAATCGGGAACACATTGCTCGATTGGGTTTGTCCTCGCTATGTCGAATCCCAGAAATAATTTTTTTTTTAAAAAGAAAGTATAAAACAAAATTTGACTTTTTTTGTTTTCATAGGTTTTTAATTTTTCTAAGCTATTTTATGGGTATAAAAAAGAACCAAAAAAGTTAATTTTTGATTTTCCCATAGTTAAGCTTCAATTTTCACTAACATGTTTTCTCTTAAGCATCTTTATTTCCATTTTTCTAGTTTTCTATAGCCTAATAGTTGTCTACAAGACGTTTGATGAAGACTCCTTATAAAAACTCTCTAAACATGAATTGACTATTTGTTAGCAAGATGTTGTCAAAGATACATTTGTTGAAGATCAACATTAAAACCCACTAAACAATCTGTCTTCTTTCCTACTTTCTAAACATAGTCTAATTAGGGGCTTGTGAACTTCCTAGAGTCTAATTAGGGGCTTCTAAACTTCCTAGGTTGCAAGACAAAATAATATGGGATTATGCTCTTCACCACTTGGAGGTCATGACCAAGGGTGAATTAGAAACCTAGATGCTTCTGAAAGATGACATTTCGAAGAAGGCAAGCAGCTTAGTGGTTCTCTAGTGCTTGTTCTCATCTATGATAAGATGATGATTTTATTTTAAGGGAATCCAAATCTTTAAGGAAGAATGAGTCTGGATTGATTAAGCTAAGTTGGTAATCAACTTGTTTTGTATGTTTAGGTGAGAAAGTAAGGTAGAGGAGTATGCTCTTTCCCCTTGGGGGAAATTAGAAACTTTGAGCCTTATGATTAAACCAGCAATCCGAGTCAATCCTTTAGAGGGCCTTTTGAAGTGATCCAACCTCTGAGAATAACCCAAGTGAGAACACTCCTTTCATTGGAGATTCCAACTCACTATAATAAAGAAGCTTTGTAGAGAAAAAGACTCCAAAACTGAATTAATTTCCTCTCCTTTATTCTTGATATCGCATATCAAGGAGAGGCTCTGTCTATGCAGTGGTCGACGCTGGCCCCTAGCTTGCTAAGAAAGTAGTGTGCACTTTTAGATGTTGGTGTGGGCTGCTAGCCTCAACTCTACTTGCGGAGCCACAAGGAATTAATACTAATGGAAGCCAAGTAAAAACCTCTTAGTTAGAAGCCACCTAGTTCACCTCCAAAAGGAGGCATAATCTTTGTACAAGGAGGGGGAAGAATCTCTCCTGTAGAACTCACCATAGGCATGCTATTGGAAGTTTGAAGGTGGTATATGTGCTCCTCCCCTACCACAAGGGTGCTCATTTAGTGTATACTATTGAGTCCTTTGAATGTACCAAAAACACGAGCGCCCTCTAGGGGGTGACATGGCTGTGTGAGGTACACGCATGCACATAAGATGTGGGACAAAGATTTTTCCTTCTCTACCATTTTCTATTTCTAGGCATAAAGCATGTTTTTTATCGAGTCCTAAACATGTCCAAACTTGCTCAAACAAATTGAAAGTCAAGACTCTTGTATCCCTTTGAGTTGCTTTTCCCTCAATTGGATTGTATTCGACTACTACTTGCTTCCCATGTCTTGTTGAAAACACTTGCCTTGTTCAAAATCAAATATTGTTTAAACACTTGAAAATCAAACTTGCTATCTATCTAAAATCTACCAAATGAATCAAAAATTTGTCCAAAACTGTCTGAAATCTTCAAAGTATTTTTCAAAATCTAGTTTAGTTGTCATTCTAGTTTCCACTTTCACACATAGTTTGCAAACTTTTGCACGAATACTTGTTTTCCTACCACTTCTTCACACGGCTCTATCTAGGTTCTCGTGTGAACAGTTGCACATCTCCACATGAGATCTAGTCTTAGTGTCCTTATTTTGTTGTCAAACCTTACACTTCTTTGCATAGCTTGGAGCACATCCTTGTGAGAAATTCTTATGTTGTCCTGAGTCTTTGCACGACCCTATGTACTTTCTCATGCACCTCTCAGAGGATCTTCATGTGAGATCTTGAGTTTGAACTGTCAAGTTAGTTTGTTAGAGCTATCTGTGCTTTGTACCAAGTTTTTTTCTTGCATTGGTTTACTATTTCTCTATCTAAAAACAATCCCAAACAGTGGCATCTTGCTTAGCTAATGACTTGCAATCCATACTTTAACCAGTCTTGTCTCTCAGTTATCTTGCTCTTGTCCTTTAGTGCTTTTTGTACTTCATGTCATGATAGTTAGAATCTTTGGTTGTTCTAGCCTTCAAATCATACCATTCATACCTTAGTATACTTCACTCTTATCTTGCTTTTCTAAGACTACATTCTAGTGTGGTCCTTGTCTAAGCCTTTTCTTTTTTTCATTGTCTATGACTATGGCAACTTGACTTATGTTCTAAAACTTGGCTATCACTACTTGAAACATAGTACATCAAAATGGCCAACAACAAATGTGCTAAATCCAATATTCCTAGTGAGGAAGAAAAGCTACTTATTGCAAATATGAAGCAATAAATCTAATCAATGAGCACTCAACTTCAAAGACTAAAGGAGGAAGATGAAACATCATCGAACAAATTCTCCTTGAGAGAAAATTTCCCTTCCTCCTATGACAACCAAAAATCAAATTCTTGTGATCTTGAATCCAAGATATCTAAGAACACTTCACAAACACCCAAGAAATCTAGGAATTTCTTTGAAAAAAAACCTTGGGAATTTAAACCAAAGCATGATTTCACACCTTTGGGAAAATCTTACGAATTAACCTTGGAAGAACTTCTTCAAGAAAAACTCATTATTTTACCTAAGGTCACTTTGGTGGGAGTTTCCTTTATGAGTAACTATTGTGCCTATCACAGACATAATTTACATAAAACTTCATATTGTAAGGAGCTGAAAAACAAGATCCAAGATCTCTTTGATAATGGCATGATTCAAAAATCTAAGCTCTCAGCTACTAAATATTCTACTCTCAAGAAGGATCAACCTCATGAAACCATGTCTAGTAATGGTTCAAATGCAACTTCTACTTCTTTCAACATAAATCCACCTTCTAAATTGTCCAATATTTCCAACACATATTCACCAAAAGAACTCATTACTCCCCCAATTGACTATGTGTACCCTCAAAGGCTGCCTCTAAAGGAAACTCAAGCTAATCTTGACTTAGCTGCAAACCTCTCCCATACTACCCAAACCAAAGATCCAAAACCTCCATGTGTTGCTCCTCCTATTATCCCCACTCCAACTATTCCTCCATTGTCCCTTCAAGAGCCTATTATGGAGACTCTAGAAATATATTCAACTATAGATTCAGATACTCCCTCATCCTTGAAATTGGTTTCATGTCAAGAGGACCACTTAAATGATGAAAAAACAAGTGTTGATGAAGACAAAGATTTATTCATCCCCTTTCAAATCTTCCAAGATCTCGTGCCTCCATCTCAAGAGTCACATAGTCCTCCATCTCTCATGTCATGCACCTCTACTAGGCAAGATCATGATATTCCTTCCACCATCCCTAAGGAGACTATTAAAAACCAAGAGAAGGATACTTTTCCTCTACTACCTAAGGTTCCTTTTGAAGAAAGTGTTCCCTCACCCTCTTGTTCTACCTCGCTACATTCATTTCCAAACTATGCTCAAGCTTTAAATACTCCTATCAAAGGTATTGCTCCTATAATAGTTACTCATAAATCTATTGATGGCTTTAGTCATATTTCCCATTCTAAAGATGTTGATATCCATACCCATGGTCCATTCACATCTTCTAAATCTATCCTTGGTCCATACCCATCTAAGCTAAAACCTTCAATTCTTCCATCTATATTGGGACCTTATGTTCCTCCATCTCCTACTTCCACTCTTAGCTCATTATATATTCCTCCTACCCCACCCCAAGATCAACAAAGATACACATACTTGAACTCTTCACATCCACCTTTCCATCTAAACCCGTCATATTGGCCTCATTCATCCATAAATCTGAAGTCCTTTGGAAGCAATTTGGATGATGAACTCAAACACAAGTGCATGAATCCATCCTCAAAAGTTCACTATGTCTCCTCTAATTAACATGTGAATGTCAAGAAGGAAAAAAACAAAAAAGAGACCACAAAGGTCCACTATTCAAAGAGCTCAACCAAAGAAAGTATGGGTTCTTAAATCTATTATTGAAGAAATACATTCCAAAGCATCTAATGAAAAGTTAAAATCTATATGGATTCCCAAGTCTCTTTTGAAAGACTTGAATATTGAAAACAAATCAAATTTGACATTCAAGCTTCCAAAGGCTTTCACTCCATCTTCTTCCCAACACCTTCCTAAAAAGGTTTCAAAACCTTATACTCCACCTTCCTTCAAAATTATTCTACCACCTCATACATCTAAACCTCAATCTATTTCATCCATATTTCCTCAATCATTCCACTACCCTTCAAGGTGTGTGTCAATGTTGATCTTGCCCACTTTGTCTTCTACCCTTGCACATCCCTTTCAATATCCTATCCACTCCACCTTCTATCCTCCACTATTTTTCCTTCCATCCCATTTATCTCATCCATAGCCTAAACCTTGTCCTCCATATATCTTTTCTACTATCTCCCTTCCATTACCTTATCAACATCTTTGAGTGTACCTTGCTATGGCCTTGGCTTATCATAACTTATCCTTCTTATAGGAGTACTATTAAAATTGATAAAAGGCTTGAATTCTTTCTAGAAACTCTAAAATTCCAAAAAAAAAAGATAAAAAAAAGAAAAAGAAAATGTACCTCAGTGAAAACCTAGAAATAGGCATCTTGGTAGCAAAAGTAAAGAAAAATAAATCCATCTTATGGTGAAAACCACTTCTTGCGGCACCTTGGACAAGTAGCATGATAAAGACCTAGTAAATAGGTGTCATGCATAATTCTTCCATCCATGACATCCTATCATGATCTTACTTATCCTTCAGATGTCCTCATTTCCAAAGTCATTCACTCATAACCTCCATAACTAACTTTTCTGTCCTATTCAGTTAACTATTTGGTCTTGATCAATGAAAGAAAGAAGAAAACTTAGTTCTTAGAAATCTCTTAACATGGTCATTTTCTTGGATTACTTACACAATACCCTTCATTACACCCTGAGCTTATATTGTTATATCCTTTTCCCTAGCTTGCATAATCTTGTGAAGGCTTTCCTTGAGGGTAACATTCACCACTTCATACTCCTTGCCTATCCATCTCCACTTATCCACTAGCTTGCTACTACATCTCGCCCTACACCTTGCTAGACACTGGAGCCAAATCAAGGTAATCCTACTTGAGAGCTAGTAATCTCTTAAAAAAATTAAAAATTGCAAAAAACCCTAAAAAAATAAATTTTTACCCTGGTGAAAACCTAGCTATAGGTGCCTTGGTAATAGCAAAAAAAGTGAAAAATCTCAAAAATACAAAAAAATTGAAAAACAAAAAAAAGTGCCATTGGTGAAAACCTGGAAATAGGTATCATGGTAGCAAAAAAAGAGAAATTTCTGCCAAGAAGGTGAAAACCTATTAAATAGTCACCTCTTGTTCCCAATGCTCCATCTTGTAGCTCATTTTTTGGCTATTCTATATAGTCACTTTCATGCTTTCACTTTCTTGCTTTTCCTGCTTTCTGCTCATGTATCCATAGATTGAGTCTTGTTATAGCTCGAGGGCATTCCCCTTCAATGTCACTATTTTGAGATTCTCCTCATAGAATCTCTTTCATGATAGTCACCAGTGGTCCTCACTGTGTCTGCCTACTATCGCTAGTGTCACTCTTTCTGAAATTCTCCTCATAAAATCTCTTTCACGACAATCACCAGTGATCCTCACTGCGTCTTCCTACTATCGCTAGTGTCACTATTTTTGAGATTCTTCTCATAGAATCTCCTTTGCGACAGTCACCAGTGGTCCTCACTGTGTCTACCTACTCTTGCTAGTGTCACTATTTTCAAAATTCTCCTAATAGAATCTCCTTTGTGACAGTCACCAGTGGTCCTTACTACATCTGCCTACTATCACCACTATACCTTGTTTGCAAGATTCTCCTCATAGAATCTCTTTTGCAATAGTCACCAATTGTTTCAGCTATGTCTGCCTACTATTGCTTGGGTTACATCTCTAGATTCCTTTATGGAAGATCTCTCTTGTGTTAGTCACCAGTCATTCTAGCTGTGTCCATCTACTATCACTTAGTCCTCTTTAGGTTCTTCATCATGAAGTTTCCTCTTTGACCTCAATCACCAGTCATTCTAACTATGTTTGCCAACTATTGTCACCTTACTGAAGAGATTTCTTTCAAACATGTTTTGGACACAAATACTTGACATCAATCCCAAAAACATTGAACTCAAAAATGATATACTTGTTTGGATATGCTGAGCATTTTCTTTGTTTTCTTTGTTTTGCTTTATCATATCCCCTCAAGCAACTCAATGATGTCATTTTTGATTAGAGAGGTAATGACTGGGGGCATGATCTTTTCTTTGCTTTCTATTTGTGATTTAGTTCTAATTAGTTGACATATGCCTATAAGAGGGGTGTCCACTATAAGAGCCTCCATCTTGCATTGTATGGCTGGGTGTACCTTGACTTCTTTTATACAAATACATCAATGACATTGGTACTTCTCCTTGTTTGTTGGAGTGAACTCTTTATTCTACAGTAAATATTGATACTCGTCCTGCTAAACAAACATATGGGTCAATACGAGTATCTCTAGCACACTTCTATCTTAGGTTACTAATGCAAGGGTCATTGTGGATAGAATAAATACTGCATACTTAGCATAAGATGAATCTCCTATGTGTTTGGTGTGTTTTTCATGCAAGCAACATTTTGGTCATCCTAGCATTTATGCTTTGATGCTTATGTTAACTTGCTATATTAAAAGGAACAAATGTTCTAGTCATTCTGGCTTCTTGTGCCTTGAATGCTTACATTTAATCCCGAAAAACCTATAACGTATGTTCTATTCATATTCCCATGATTGCAATGTTAGTGAGAATTGTATAACATACATGCTTTGTTCTATATCTAGTGATTATAAATTGTTGAGGCTTGGTAACCAGGCCTAGGGTTGAATTTAATAGAGTCTTGCATTACATAATTCACTTGCATAAGCACACAATTCAGTTATGATTCTGTTTCTCCCCTGGTTGATGAAGGATTGGGGGCATCTTCAAACATATTAGGATTCTCCATGATTGCACAAATTATCAATTAATCACCCCTCTTGGCTATTTTGGCTACATTGAATCCACTTTCGAGATCGAATTCAAAATCTGACACACCTAACTCGCTCAAAAATGCATTTTAAAATTTTGGGACCGACGCAATCGAACGCTTGTGTAGTCCAAATTTTTTTTATACTTTGCAATTCTTTGAATCTTTCCAACTCAAAATTCTTCAGATTTTCAAATTAATTCTCAAAAAAGTCAACTCTAGTCAACTCCTTGGTCAAACTTGGTCTTTTGGACTTTGAAATCACTTTGGATTGACATCCAATTTTCTTAAGATCGTTCTGATCTCTTCATATTTTCTCCTAATCATTTTGATCTCTTTTATATTCTACTAAATCTTGGATTTCTTCTATATCTCTTTGTATACTACTTTACATCATATTTCTGTGTGTCATCTTTTGATTTCGCTCTCGAGGGGGCAAGATGATTACATCATTGAACTTGCATTCCAAATCAATCTTAATCTTCATCGCTTGGGAAATCTTGTTCCTATCTTATGTCCTCGTCACTTGGGGCATCTCATCACTCGGGGCATCTTGCTCCCTCCTATCTGGCATCTTTTCTATCTATCTTATCTTTTCATCTACTGATCAATCTTATAACAACTCTTCTTAGACTTTGATGGATAGGTATTGGGACAATCTAAACCCTGACTCTTGAGGATCAAGCCTCATTATGGGGATGATTCTATGACTTCTAATTCAATCTTGCTATTTGTTATCAATTTCAAGTATCTAGTGTTCTATCTGGATCCTTAAAGGTTAAGCTCCATTCTAGAGATAATCTTTTAAATGCTTTCAATCTCAGGTATCTAGGTGTTCTATCTAGATCCTTAAAGGTCAAGCTCCATTCTAGAGATGATCTTTTAAATTCTTTCAATCTTAGGTATCTAGGTGTTCTATCTAGATCCTTAAAGGTTAAGCTTTGTTTTGGAGATCATCTTTTAAATGCTTTCAATCTCAAGTATCTAGGTGTTCTATTTGGATCCTTAAAGGTTAAGCTCCATTCTGGAGATGATCTTTTAAATGCTTTCAATCTCATGTATCTAAGTATTCTATCTAGATCCTTAAAGGTCAAACTTTGTTCTAAAGAAACCTTTTAAATACTCATCAATTTTAGGTATCTAGGTATTCTACTTGGATTCCTTGGGATTAAGCTCTATTCTAGAGATAGTCCTTAAAAGCTTATCAATTGGTCTTTGTATCATCAATTTCGGAACCAATCTCATTTCTCGATCCTTGCATCATGCTTTCTAGTTTTCTTTGAATTGAATGTGTTGCTCTCACATTCATTCAAAGAGGGGCAAAATGTAATACCCCAAAATTGGCTCATTTCCATTATACCAATTCTGGTCTATTTGGATCAATTCTAAGACCTATTCTAATAGGAAAATTCTCATTTTGCTACTCACTACTTGACTTAATTGTAAGATACAGAAAACCCTAATTTGCATTCATCATACTTATTATTTAATCCCTATAGTACACACTCATATTAGCCACATTAAACCTATTTGATTTCAATTTAATTTAATCTAAAGTATTCATATTTTATTAAATTAAATTATCTCCTAAGGCTAATGTACTACAAAATTAAATTTATTTAATTTAATAAATATGCCCATTTTAAATTAATTAAACAAAATTATTTAATTAAATAGAAAAGCTATTTCTAATTAATTAAGCAAAGTTATTTAATTAAATAGGAAGTCATTCCTAATTAATTAAATGAAGTTATTTAATTAAACAAGAAAAGTGTCTCTAATTAATTAAATAAAATTATTTAATTAAATAGAAAAGGTATTTATGAGAGCATATCTCATTTTATTAAATTAAATATTCTTTCTAATTCTTCTCTTCAGTTCAAAAATGGAAATTCCTAGTTCACTGCTGATCAAATTAGAAGTGACCCAGATCACTTGCTTTCACACTAAAGTCTATCTGAGCTGACTGACTCTTACACTCAGATCTGAGTTAGTTAACTCCCTTTAATTTTGGAATCTTCCACCTTAACTAAGCCTCATCTTCAATCCTGACTGTTTATTGAAATCCATCTCAACCATTGATTCATTTCAAGAAAATCTATTTAAGAGACCCTCATTTCTTTATTTTGAGAGGTTGAATTGAAGAAGTATCAAATTGCTGCTGCATTTTACACTCATCTAGCTCCAAGATATTCTCATATATTTTCATTCTTAGCTTAATGTCATTTAGATTTAATATGCATACATCTAGTATAATTTCTTTTACAATTTTTTTAGATTAAAAATGCATATTTCATTGTAGATTAATCTACATTCATCTAGACTAGTTGCATTCATCAAATCGTTTGTTCTTAGAGGGTCTGGTTGCCTGCACCTTGATTCTAAGGATATTAATAGGAAAAATCCCTTTAGATAGAAGGAAACAGGTCGGCTTGCAGGGAAAATCTTGGATGAACAATCTCATGTTCATTCCAAGATGAATCTGCAAATAATGACTGTGTTGAAGTGTGTGTGTGTTAGTATAGGCCACAATTCATGCATACAATATGATATTTAATGTACATTGTAAATGCCATAGGTTGATTGGAATTTTTTTCAAGAGTATTAATCATAGTAACATCAATGAACTCTATCAATGATATTAAATCAGTTGAATAAGGACAAGATAAGACATTGAGGGGCTCTATAATATTAATGATCAAGTTAATGATAAATGATAATAGAATAAGATGAAAAGGCACCTAGGGAATTGATAGTGCTAAGTGATAAAGTTGATGACAAATGATGATAGGATAGGATGAAAAGGCATTTAGGGACATGATAATGCCAAGTGATCAATTGATTAAATGATAACATGCTAGGGAAACATGGTATAGATTAATGATTGTTGATGACTCACTATAGGATGTAATAATTCATAAAGGTTTGATGGTGATAGTTGACCTAGTCAATATTTAATAAGGTTCAACTAGGCATTGAGGGACTTGATAATGCCAAGGATTGGATGATGATGATTGATTAGGGTTATGTATATGTGAAAAACCTACCTATTTGGAACATTCTTAAAGAAGGAAAATTTTAGTTTCAAACCACATATTCATATATTAAATTTAAGAAATAAACAACTAATTGCTTGAGTTTTACTAAGACAAATTCAAGCAAAAAATAAAGTCCATACAACCTCGGATCATCTCAACAAAGGCACTCGAATAGACATTGTTGGTGTGCTCATTATTGAGGGATGTTTATGTGCTCTTCCCAAACAAACTATGGAATCCAAAGTGATTGAAAATGCCAATGAGTATGAAACTATCTAAATGAGTGAAGAACATTTTAAGAAATGGCTATGGAAGCAACCATTCTTGAGACCATTAAAAGGTAATGGAGATGGTATGCAATAATAAGATGTTAGAAATAGATAATATTGAGAAGTGGGGGGGGGGGGGGGGGGGGTGTGGAGGGTGTGGTGAATCAGTATTCTACAAACTTTTGCCCATAATTGAATATTGTTAATTACACAACTTGCATATGAAAGTAAACCAACAATGTCAAATAGTAAATATAACCATACACATAGGGAACTCATAACACCATTATATTTTAATGAGGTAAATCCTGGCCAAGGGAAATCCTCAATGGGGATGATACCCACTAGATGATTCACTAAACAATAAGATCCTATTAAAGATATTGACCCTGTTAGGAGTCTATGAAGTAAATATAGTGTCTTGAGTCCTTGTTTGATGACTAGGCCTTGTTAGAAGCCTCAACCCTATTGGGAGTTTCCTCAACCCTATTAAGAGTTGGTGGATCAAATATAATGTATGCAAGAAGAGACCACTACCCTAACATGCAATTATATAATTTAGTTCTTCAACAGAATAGATATACATGCAATACTTTCTATTTGTTGTATTTTGCACTTTCTCTAATCATATATTAGATGTAGTCTACATATTATTTCATAGACTTCACATCAATAAAAAATATCATATAGATCATACAAATGTGGCACAGATCATTCATATATCACACACTTATCTCCATAAGATAAGATCTTTACTTATACCTCTCATAATCATAACTCATTGCTTAGTTGGCCTTCATGCTTTCACATGCTTGGCATAATATTACATAACTGATAGAATAATATCTACATAGTCATCTCATCATGACTTAGTAATTATTTTGTCACCAAAATAATTCCTCAAGTTTTATAAACCAATTCTCTTCTATGGTTTGTTCTGTTGTGTTAAATACCCATATTGGTATTTCAATCATAACTTGTGTCATACTATCCATACACACCTATGTCCTGGTATACATCATCATGACACTATCATAGAACTATCCTACACTATGCATAAGATAAATCCCAATTAGTCATCCATACACATCCCATTTTCTCTTTTTGTTGCTACAAATTGTCTAACACTTAGATAATTTTCCATCTCTGAATGCATAAATGAAATGTTGAATACATGTTGCCATAAATGAAAATAATAAAAATATCTATTTGACCATATTTCCAATAATCTCCCCCTTTGGCATTGATGAATTTTTTTTGAAAAATTGGCTAAGTCCCAAAATGATGACATTTGGAAAAATTGGTTAAGTCCCAAAATGATGTCATACATAATAAAATAAAAATAAAAATAACTAAACAAAATTTCCTTCAAAACATAACAATTGTATTCATGTTTTGATGGATCATTACATTCCTTATCACTCCTTTACATTGATACATAAGTACATAAATTGTTACAGGTAGATAATATTTAGAGGGCGGGGGGTGTGGGGTTGAATCAGTATTTTCAATCTTTTTGCCCACAACTAGATATTATCAATTACTTCACCACATTCATAAGAAAGTAAACCAATAATGTTGAACAATACAAACAACCATACACAAAGAGAGATTATAACACTATATTTTGTTAACTAGGGAAACCTTGGCCAAGGGAAGACCCCAATGGGGATGAAACCTACTAGATGATTCACTATATAAAGAATCTAGTTAAGGATATTAACCTTGTTAGGAGTCTATGAAGAATGTATAGTGTCTCGAGTCTTTGTTAGGATACTAGGCTTTGTTAGAAGGCTCAACCCTATAAGGAGTTGCTTCAACCTTGTTAGGAGTTGGTGGATCATATACAAATGTGTGCAAGAAGAGCTCACTATCCTAACATGTAACTATACAATAAGATCTTCAAGAAATAGGTATACATACAATTTTGAGATACTTTTTGTACTTTGAAAAACTTCTAATTGAAAATTCTTCATACAAGAGTGACTGAACACAAGTTAATCTATATCATATCAAGCATAAAAATGCTTTGCATCATAAATCAAAATTTCGTATTCACTTGTTACTCACATTTCACAAGATCATATAAACTTTGCAATCATTGATCATACATCATTATCATCATGTACTTCATCTTTGTTAACTTTGCAAATGAAGTTCTTTACTTATACCAACATATTGAAAAATTCTTCCTTAGTTGGCTCACATAACATCATTAGAGTCAGCTTATAAAGAAATAATAATTAAAACAATAAATCAAGTCATTTAACACAATTTTTTGACATGCTCTGTTCTACACTAAATCATCACTATGTTACTAATTCCTTCATAAATTAAACTCGGTTGATCGTATAGACATGCACACTAGTATACATCATCATTATGATGTCTTGCATAGAGAATATTCCAAGGGAATATTCTATTATCATAAAACTATTATGCTACTATAACACTATCTGACACTTAGACAATTTTCTTTATAGATGAGCAAGACTGATCTGCAAAACAAATATGTTTCCATAAATGACAACCATAACATACCATATTTGATTGATTGGACACATTTCCAACAATATCCCCCTTTGACATTGATGGCAACATTTTGGGAAAATTGGCTAAGTCCAAAATATGTTGTCATACCAATCAAAATAAATAACAATAACATAATTTAAAACATTTTTATTCATGTTATGAAAAAGGTTACATCCCTTATAACTTCATATTACAACTTATTGCTTCCTGTTACAATTACAATTAATTACAATTTTCCATATATCTCCCCCTTCGACATCAATGACAAAGATATCAAAAAGAGACTATCAAAATCTAGTAGCTACATCAAAACTTGGAAAAGCAATCACTAAGTTGGTTTTTAACTGAACAAAATGTTTCTTCCAACTTTATTTTAGTGTATTAGATACACTGATAAGTGCACATAGGGCATATGCAGCCAACTCTATTGCATTCAAGTCTATAGCCACAAATTTTTCATAAAAAGATTTTGCTGACAAACATTCCTCCAATTTATTCTCTAGCAATGTTACTTGTGGGAACAACTATTCTCTTAGGAGAGTGGATCTCTTTAGAGCTTTCTCATGTTCTTCTTGTAAGTCTTGATACTATCATAAAATATCTGTACTGAGGTCTCAATGGTATCCATATTTTTCTTTTGCTCTAAAAAGTTGTCAGTAATCATTTGAAGCTTAGTTACCTTTCATTTGATCTAATCATCAAATTCTTGAAGATAATTATATGCCATGTTGCACTTAATATAAGCCTATTTTCCTTCCTCTATGCACTATCTCAATGCTTTAATACATATATTTAAAGTTTCTATATCATTTCTCATATTAGTGCACATGGTATTAAGAAGTTTACCATCATGCTCTATTTGTGCTTGAATTGTAGCCACATTTGTGAGTGTTGTGAACTCATCATCAAAATCTTTACACAAAATTGTTGTGCACTATTGAATATCTACAGGGGTGTCAATAAGGCTTACTACTTTCTCTATTCTATTCAAAACTGAGGTTAAATTCTTCTCAATTGACTTGACTAATTTCTTCTTCTCAAGAAATTTACTCAAAGAAGATAGGAGATTTTGTGTTTCATCTTCTTCATTTGATTGTGCTACTATTACTGCTTGTGTAGGTGGTGTAGATTTTGTTACTACTACTAGTATCAAAGGTACATTTGAAGTATCTACTTTACTGCTAGGCTTAATTTTCTTCGTAGAAGGAGCTTCTTCTTCCTTTGGCTCCTAGTCTTTTTCTTTTGCTTCATCTAATGAGCTACTATGATCTATAATATTGTGAACAATGCTAGTACCAAAATCCTTCAATGGATCTTCTATTTTGTCAACTATCACCTTAGTGTTATCTAATTGCATAGATTCACTACTAATGGTAAGATGTGGTGAAGAACTTGGTGTAGCCATTGGTTCAAAGCTGTGAGGAGGACTTTCTATAGTTGGACTTGCTTCCTTTGTCTGTGCACACCTCAGGTGTCTGGCTTCCCTTCTCTGGTTGCACACTTTCTTTGGACATCCTCCTCTATCTACACACTAGGAATCTAGGTTGCGCAGTCTCTAGGAATCTAGCTTGCCTCCTTTGCTTGTGCACTTATCTTAGGCATAGTAGACATGTATGAAACTATAGCCTCTTGAGTTTCCTTATTAACTTCTTCATAATTTCCTCCAATGAGGAGAATGGATCTATTTTTATGTCTCAACAATGGTGCTATACCTTTCAAAAAAATGGTTATTTCTTCCTTATTATTTATAGAACATAACTTTCTCACCATATTTATTCTTATTTTTTTGTCTTCCTCTACAAATCTACTCTTTCTATTTCTTAATCTATTATACAAGTCTTTGGGTATCTGACATCTTATACTATCAAATCTCTTATCTTTAAGAATCATGTTTCTAACTACAACATTTTTTAGCTATCTCCTATCCATATTATTATACAAATCTTAGTATGTATTCAACTATTCAAAATTATTATCATTAATGATTTGCATGTTTAGATTTTTTACCTTTGGCTTCGATGCTTTTCACCCTGCTGATGTCTTTGCTTCTTGATCAGGTGGCTCAACTGGTTTATCACCAATTTCTTCTTCTAATTCAAATGAGCTAATCTATAAGTTTCTTCTCTGTTTGCTTCAGTCACTCATAGTCTATTTCACTCTTCTTTCAGGAGGAGTTTTGTTCCTTTTAGGATTTGTAGGCTTTCTTGCAGCTGGTGTTTCTTCAATCTTCACTAGGTTCCTTGGGGGTTGCTACTACACAACTACTGCATAAGGCACATTAGCTATATGTGCACTTGTTTGAGCAATTGTGAACTCTTTAGTAGGTCTTGCCACTACAATGGGTGTAGGGTTCAAAATCTTAGATTGACCACTAGCCTTCATTTCCATAGCTATCCCTTTCACCTCATCAAATTCTTTCCTAGTCATCCCAAATTCTTTCAAAATAGAATCAATTACTTTCTCCACTTTTTTCTTGGAATCCTTCATTATTTGACTAGTTTTACCTTCTCTCATTTTCTTAGAATATGTCCCCAATCTAGGACATTCAAAATCAATTTTAGAATGAAGGATTATCTATGCATACCCTTTAATCAATTCCTCACTCATCTCATGTCCCATAGGTTCAATGAAATTTACCCAAGGAACTACTACCTCCATACATGTGAAATCTGTCTTGACCATAAAATATAATTCATCTTTATACTTCTCTAGTAGCACAGGAGGTATCCTATACCTTTTCTTCATTTTAGCTTGGAAGGATTCATTATTCTATCAATATCACTATCCCTGACTACTTTAGGTCTTGATCTATATGCTCGAGTGATCAACTACATTGTGCACTCATTTTCATTCTAATTTGAGATTCCAGGGAACTTCTTAGTAGCATATAAAAATATGTGTTAATAGGGATTCAAATCTAAAGATTTCACTCCTTGATTTGTTGATTCTAGATATGTTGTCCAACAATTGTGTTCATTGCACATGCTAACCTCTTCACCTTTTACTGCCAAGTAAGCTACATGAAGAAATCCTGCAAGTACTAAATCTATCCTAGATCCATGATTGTACTTGTATCCCAAAATCTTGCAAATGAGTCTTAGTCCATCATCTTGAATGGTGTTGACTTTCATGTTTCTGCCATCAAAATATGTATTGAGATTCATCTCAACTATCTTGTGTACACTCTTAATATTTACTAGATTGCAATCTTCATTGCTCAAACCTGTAACTTTATTAATTAGGTCATTGTCAATACATATGATAGAATCTCTCAACCATAGAAAACATCATGTACTCTACTCAAAATTATCTGTGTCCATTCATTATTATTGAAATCCCTATAAAACGCATGCTTAACTAGGTTAAGTCATTCTAGGTATCTATGTTTAGATTTCAATGACAAGTCATTATTGCACATCTTTTCCAATTCATTATGAATCTCTAAGTCACCTATGCTTTCAATATTGCAATGAATATATCCTCTTATATCTTTGACATGAAGAACATTTTTTGAAACTTGCAAAAATGCTCCAATAGGGTCATCAAGCAAAGAAACAAATGGGTGCTTCTTGAAATTGTACCTAGGTCTATTGTTTACATTAAATACTACTTGTCTTTTCATTCTTGAAATATTATGCTCAACAATTTAAAAAATACCTCAATTTTGTGTATTAGGGCTTTTGGTGACTTCACATAATTGTAGGCCTCTTTAATTCTCCAAATCTTGCTTCAATCTTGCACACAAACTTCACACAAGAAAATGATGTATGCAAATCAATTTGTTTCCTTTAAATATTTCACAATCTATACTTTGCATTAAATGCATGTCTGCCACTAGTTAAGTATATTGTCTCTATGCAATAGAGAGATTAGTCTTCTTATATATCCTTATCCTAACCTTATCAACCAATGTGAAATTCACTATAGACTACTCTCAATGTCTACTTCATACTATCAACTACACAACCTTTGATACTTACTCTAACATTATTTATTAGTAAATGATACTTTGTCTTACTAAGGGTGCTTAATTATAGTAAGAAAAGTCACAAACAATAAGTGACTTCATTGTCTTGCCATGTACATCTTCTCTGACTATATGAGAACATCTTGGTTTCTTTGCCTTAGCAAATGATTCCTTTAATTCATTTGTCTTCTCCTTCATTTTTTTTCTTCAAACTATCATTATTTCTTCTATTAATCATTCTATAATTCTGATTCCTATTTAGGCCTCTTCTATCCATTCTACAAAACTTTGATGTGTGCCCAAAGTTATTGCATAGCTGACATCTAGGTACATTTCTTTTTTGTTCATTTAGCTAGTCATCAGGTGCTCTACAATTCCTTGCAATGTGTCCAAGATTGTTGCATCTATAGCAAACAATCTGTCTTCTTTCTCAACTTTCATTACTGTGAAATCTTCTTTTATTTCCTACATGGTTAGTGTTCCTATATATCCTACTATTTGCATTATTGCTATCAAATTTAGATTTATTACAATCTATTGCATAATGACTATATCCATAACAATTATGGCAATAAAATTTTGAAATAGGTTTGAAGGACTTACATTTTCAATCAACTTTAGTGTCTTCAGGTTCATCACACTAGGCAAAATATTATTTTCTTTTGTTGTCCATATCTTGATCAGATTCTTTAATATTTTTAGAATGAGTGATATCCTCTTTGTCCTTGGGTATATCATCTATCTTGCTTAGATCCTTATTGATTTTAGGAGTATCAGATTCTTTTCTCTCAATAGATTTCTTGGTGGATTGACCAAGAAAGAATCCAAGTCTTGTCTTATCACAACTGGATCTTTGTGCACATATTTTTTCTTCAATCTTATCACTATTGGTATATAATTTTTCAAGTTGTTGTTTGGTTTGTACCAAATCACCTTTCACAATGGTATTGTATATTTCTAATTTTTCTTATTCTATCTTAATAGATTCCAATCCAAATGTTACCTTGCTTAATTGGGATCTCAGATCTTCATTTTTGGCTTTAATTTTAGAGTCATTATTTCCTCCATTTTTCTAAAGACTCAGCTTAAGTTCAACTATCTTTAACTCATGTTTTAGGATCTCATTTTCTTTCTTCATATCTTTAATGTCATCATTATTGGTCTAATTATTAGGTCCTTTCTACTTTAGGTCATCTATTTTGTCCTTTAATTCACCAATGTAGGCTTTTGCATTTTTGTATCTATCTTTAAGGCCATCTCTTTCATCAATAAGGAGATCAATCTATTAAAGTTCTTCTTCAACTATTACATATCTATAGGGATCTTATTCAAGCTATTAAGCCTCTTTAGAATAATCAATCTCTAATATGAATTGTTAGAAGTAGATAATACTAAGGAGGGGGGGTGAATCAATATTTTCAATCTTTTTGCCCACAACTGGATATTATTAATTACTTTACCACATGCATAAGAAAGTAAACCAATAATGTTGAACAATATAAATAACCATACATAAAGAGAGATCATAATACTATATTTTTTTAACTAGGGAAACACTGGCCAAGGGAAAACCCTAGTGGGGATGAAACCCACTAGATGATTCACTATATAAAGAATCTAGTTAAGGATATTGACCCTATTAGGAGTCCATGGAGAATGTATAGTGGGTTGAGTCCCTATTAGGAGACTAGGCCTTTTTAGAAGCCTGGACCCTGTTAAGATTTTCTTCAACCCTATAACGAGTTGGTAGATCATATACAAATGTGTGCAAGAAGATCCCACTACCCTAACATGCAACTATACAATAAGATCTCCAAGAAATAGGTATATATATAATTCTGAGATACTTGTTGTACTTTGAAAATATTCTGATTGAAAATTCTTATACAAGAGTGACTACACACAACTTAATTTGTATCATACAAGCATAAAAATGCTTCACATCATATATCACAATGTCAAATTAACTTGTTACTCACATTTCACAAGATCATATCAACTTCACAATCACTGATCAAACATCATTATCATCATGTACTTCATCTTCGTTAACTTTGCAAATGAAGTTTTTTACTTATACCAACATATTGATAAATTCTTCCTTAGTTAGCTCACATAACATCATTAGAGTCAGGTCATAAATAAATAATAATTAAAATAATAAATCAAGGCATTTAACACAATTTTCTGACATGCTCTGTTCTACACTGAATCATCACCGTGTTACTAATTCCTTCATAACTCCAACTTAGATGATCATACAAACATGTACACTAGTATAGTTATCATTATGATGTCCTAAATCTTTGGTTAACTATGCAAGAGAATATTCCAAGGAAATATTCTATTATCATCAAAACTATTATGTTGTTGTAACACTATTCGACACTTAGACAATTTTCTTTATAAATGAGCAAGATTAATCTGCAAAACAAATATGTTGCCATAAATAACAACCATAACTTACCATATCTAATTGATTGGACATATTTCCAACATAAGTATACTTCCCCTTACATATACAATACATAAAATTTTCCTTCTACATATTACTCCCCCTTTGACATCAATGGAAAAGGTGTCAAAAACTATATCCAAAACTAGGTAACTTACTACCAATCAACTTGTTAACTTGGAAAAAAAATCTACATAAAAAATTTTTAGCCTCCTTTATAGAATCAAAAATACTAATTAGTGTGCATAGTGCATAGGATGCCACTTCAGCTATGCTCAAGTCAGTATATGCAAACTTGTCATAAGAAGTCTTTGTTGCAAGAAATTCCCCCAGCTGCCTTTGCAAAGTATTGATCTTAGGTGACAAAATTTCTCTAAGACTAGAGAATCTCTTTTCTACCTTCTCCATATCAAATTACAAGCCTCTAATCACATTGTGGATCTTCTCCACTTTTTTTCCACACTCTTCAATGTTGATTTCTAGGAGTTATAAATTAACAGTGAGTGATTCAAGTTCACTCATCTTACCCTTAATTTGACTCTCAAAGTTAGTGAAGTATTTGTCTGATAACACACACTATCCATACCATTTCTTCCCTTCATCAATGTTTTTTCTTAGTTCCTTGATGCTTCCATCAAGTGCCTCTACATCATTCCTCACATTAGTGCATACTATATCAAATAGTGATGCATCATGCTTCGCTTGTGCTTGCAATGAAGCAACTTCTACTAAAGTTATGAAATCTTCATTGAAGATCTTCACCAACTCCTTAGCCTTTACCTATAAGTCTAGATTAGCTAGAGTTGTAGTAACTACCTTTTGCATTCTATCTAAGACTTTAGACAGTGTCTTCTCCAAAGACTTCACTAATTTATTATTTTCAAACAAATTTCTTAGTGAGCTCAGTAATCCTTTCTAATTATCATAATCATTTGATGACACTGATACTACTACTATTGCTATTATGATTGGAGTCACTATAGGAATAGGTGTAACTACTTTTAGTTTCTCCTTCTGCTTCTCTTCCTCAACTTTCTTCTTCTCTTCTTCCAATCTTTCTGCTTCTTTTTTTTCATCTTCTTTGGCTTTCTTCCTTTCCTCTTCTTCTTTCTTCTTCTTGTCCTCTTCTTCTTGCCTCTTTACATCTGCTATCCTCTTTGTTTCTTTCTTCTTCTCTTGTTCTTTATCTTCATCAAAGCTAGAATAAGTTGTTATATTGTTGATATTGCCAACAATATCTATTCCATATTATGAAAAAGGATTCTCCTTTACATCTAAAATTATGTGCATACTATCCACTTGCATGTATTTAGTGCCCATAACAATATGTTGTGGTGAGAGTTCTTATTTTTTCTCTTCTACTTCTCCCTCATAACTAGATGGTGTGTGTGCATCAACATACACTGGGCTATTAGGCTTTAACTGCACACTCACCTTAGGTATTTTAGTCACAAATTTAATAATTGTCTCATCTATCTCCTTCCTGACATCCTCATAATTGTCTCCCATTAGAAGAATTTCTCTTCTTTTATTCCTTGACAAGGGCTCAATACCCTTCAAAATTATGTTTGAATCCACCTTAGATTTAACTTCATGCAATTTATTTATCATAGTGATCCTCAAATTTAGATCTTCTTCTAATAATCTCTTCTTTCTATTTATAAACCTATTATATAGGTATTCAAGTATTTTATTCTGACTGTTCTCAAACTTCTTATTCCTCAAAATCATGTTTCTTACTGTAGAATTTTCTAACTATCTTCTATCCATATTACTATATAGATTGTAATACTTCTTCAACTATAAAAAATTTTCATCATTAATCATTTGCATTCTTAGGTTATCTACTTTTGGTTTCTATGCTCCCTTTCCAGGTGTTGTTTTTCCTTCCTGTGCATCTTGCACTACTGGTCTATCTCCATCTTCAGCCTCAAAAGTTTTAAATTTACTAATCTACATTGATTTTCTTCTCTTTTCTAGTCCACTGGTGGTCTACTTGATCCTTTTCATTGATGATGGTGTAGGTTCTTTCTTAACCTTCACCAATCTCTTAGATTTCATATGTACAGTGCATACTTCCACCTCTTGCTACCTCCTTACTTGATCACTTCTTATTCTCATATGTTGCACTTGTGCAACTACTATATATGGTGCAATAGGGGCATGTACACATGGTTGTGCTCCTGTCACACCTTCTAAAGGTCTTACAACATCAATAGGATTTTCTACTAACACTTTGGATTATCTATTTGCTTTCATTTCCATCACAATGCCTTTGACTTCATTCAATTCCTCTATGGTCATGCCTAATTCCTTGAGGATGGAATATATCACCTTTTCCATCTAGTGCACTCTAAGTCCTTCTCTGCTTGGAGTATGACCTACACATACCCTTCTATGAGGTCTACACTCATGTCATATCCCATGGGTTCAATGAACTTGACCCCTAGTACTACAACTTCCATACAAGTGTTTTCTATCTCCAACATGAAGCATATATCTTCCTTTTAATTTTCTACCATTGAGGGAGGTATTCTATAAATTTGTTTCATCTCTAACTGACATTCTGTAACTTAGATTTGTAGCATTGATTCACCAACTCATTGTGCATTTTTTCTATCTCAATTTGTTACTCCAAGAAACTTCCTTGTAGCAAAGAAAAATAAATAAGTTAGTAGGGACTCAAATCTAAAAATTGTGCTCTTTGATTTCTTCACTTTAGTAATGTTATCCAACAATTTTAGTATGATAATCTTACATAGATTAACTTTTCTCCCTTGAACTACCATTACATAAGCTACATGTAAAAATCTAGTCAGTACTGATTTAACCCTTGATGCATGGTTGAACTTGTACCCCAATATCTTTATTAATAACTTTACTCCTTTATCTTGAATGGAGTCTACCTTCATATTTATTCCACCAAATCTAGTATTTAGGCTTGTCTCAACCATTTTCCTTTCATTCTGCTCATTGATAGGATTACATCCCTCATTACTTAATCATGTGACCTTATGATAGGTCTTTTTCAATAACTATCTATGCATCACCTAGCCATAACAAATTATTTTGTACATTTTTTTTCTTTTACCTTCTTCATCTTGTCTTTGATACCTCTCCTTGGGCCTTTCTCCTCTTTGCTCTCTTGGCCTAGTCTCTCAGTATCCAAGTTCTCTCTCTTCAACCTATAAAAGACAAACAAACAACCACAAAATACTTTTTGCCTAGACCTTTTGAGTTCTCATACCACTTGATGTAGAGAGCACAAAAAAAGTGTGCTATATGGGCCTTTCACAAAAATTTTAAATTATAGGTATGGATTCACATTTATAATCTTTTCCAACTAATCAAATGAATGCAAGAATGTTGCATCTTTTAAGAATAATTTCTCAACTAGAGTGGAATTTAAAACCCTTAATCCGTCATTAATAACTTCTATAAATTAAAGAATGGACCCAATATTTTTTTTAAGACTTATTAATAGTGAGCTAAAAATATTTTCTCTAAGTTATAGCCAAATCCAAGAAAAGAAATAAAATTTATTGCAATTTCCTCAAAGTTGTTCATGTTATGATAGAATTTGACTAGTCTTCACCAAAATGACCATAACTTCTTCCAAATGAAGTGAAAATTTAAAAAATAAAATAAAAAATAAATATAACTCATATAACTTTCCAAAAATATAATTTTTAGGTCTATATCATTCAAAATGAGTTCTCATCAATCAAAACATCAGAGAAATTGTAGGAAAAAATAACCAGAAAACTGAAATATACAACATCAAAATGAATTTTCTTCCATTCCAAATCCTTCCTCCAACTTTTCCAAATTACAATTTCATGTTTTGGAGACCAAATATATATAATTTTGAATCACATTAAACTCTCCAACCAACCTATAACTACCCATTAACATCTTTAAACTAACTTTTAAAAGTTGTCACCAAGTTGTAAAAGTTGTCATTACAATTTTGGCAACTTTTGAACAACTTTTAAAATAATTATCCAAATGAATTAAATGTTTTTATAAACCTTTTAAATATGACTAAAATTAATTTAAGACTAAAATTAAAGCATTTCCACTCTACTTTGATATATTTGGGTGGCTTTATCACACTTGACTTTTTCAAGACCTTGTAAGTTAGTATGCTTTTAATGGCTTTTATAGCCTTACAAAATAATTTAAATGAACTCCAAATTGTATTTAGTTCCTTACATAAAATTAAAAAAAAATTAAAGACAATGTAAAATATGATTTTATCCATGAAACATCCAATGAATAGTTGCTCCTACACCACCTACTCAAAATAATTTAGGTCCAAATGTGATTATCAAACTCCTTATAAAACATATACTTCACTAGATTCAACTCACTCAAGTGCAGCTACTCAGATTTCAAAAATAGGTCATTTTTACACATGGTTCCCAAATATTTTTGAATACCTTCATCTCCTATTATTTTAATCTTATAATGGACATAACTTCTAATATCCTCAACATCCAACACATTCTCCAAAACTTATGAAAATGTTCCCAACAGGTCATCCAAAAATGGAAAAAATGGATGTTTCTTGAACACATATTGTGGTCTATCACTCACATCATAGACGGTCTGACTAGCCATTTTAATTCTACTCTATTTATTGAAAAAAATAGGTCTATAAAATACCAAAAAAAATCTTGATTTAGGGCTTTCGCAACTCTTCACTTCACAAGCTTCTCTTCACACTTTAATTTGTTGTCAAATTGTTCTTCAATTTTCTCAATACACTTCACATGAACAATAGTACACCAAACCTTGTTTGCAATCCTTAAACCATTTCAAATCATACTACACAATAAATACATATCTACCACAAATTCCAATACTATCTCTATTTACTAGTAAGCTTATTTTCTAAATTCTTTCTCATTGAGATCATATCAAGACTTGTGCACTTGACCATAGCTTTCTCTCTATATGCTTTACCTTTTATTAATTATGCAACTTCCAACTCTCTCTCTAGCATCATTTCAGAGCAAGTGATGCACTGCCTCTTCTAAAACTACTTAATTTAGGTAGGATGAGTCACAAATAGTTTATGACTTCAATGTCCTATCAAGTGCATCAAAATATTTTTCCTCCAAAAATATATAAGAACTTTATAAATCCTTAGCTATCACAAATTCTTCCTTGAATTCATCAACATGTTCTTTAACTACTTCCTTCTGACTTTTTTCATAGCCATTATCACTCCTTCTATAATTTATGTTATTTTTCCTCCTATTATTAAGATTCCTATTGAAGTTCCTTTTGTCCATTCTACAATATCTTGTTGTGTTTCCAAATTTATTACATAACTAACATACAGGTACATTTCTTCTTTGATTTTTTCCATTCTAATTCTTAGGTGCTCTACAATTCCTTGCAATGTGTCCAAGATTGTTACACTTGTAATAAAAAAAAGTAGTTCTTTTCTATATTAGACTTCTCTCCATAATTGGATCTACTTTGTGGTCTACCTCTTCCATTACCTATAGGAATAGTACTCCTAAACATTCTACTATTTGCATTATTACCATCAAACTTAGGTTTCTTACATTCTACTACTTTATGTCCATAACCATGACAATTATAACAATATAAATTAGTAATGGGTTTAAAATAGTTACTTGTGTAATCTCTTTTTATGTGTCCAACTTCATTGGATATGAAGCATCTACCTTTTAACTCATGTCTTACTTCCTTGGGTGGTTCATCTTGCTTAGGTTTATCAACTTGCTTTATTATCTTAGGTTCATCATGTTTTCCTAACAAATCAATTAATTAAACTTCCTTTGTTACTTCATTAGATGTGCTTGATTCTACCTTACTCAGATAAGATTTCTTAGGGGATTCAATAACTGGATCTGGTTCTCTTTTGATTTAAACTTTCTTGGTTAATTTCTCTCTAATTAGATATCTAAGTCATATCTTGTTATAAGAAGGTCTCTCATGAAATATCTATTGATCTATCTTCTCACTACTAGAATAAAGTTTCTCTAATTGTTTTTTAGCTTGTGTCAATTCACCTTTCACAATCATATTATACTTTTCTAATTTTGCATAATCAATCTTGATAGTATCTAATTTAGATGTAACTTGACTCAACTCGAATCTAAGGTCTACATTCTCAATTTTTAGTTCAGGTTCATTCTTGCCATTTCTTAAGACTCAAGTTCAACAATTTTTAGTTCATGTTTCAAAATCTCATTCTCTTTTTAGAGATTTCCTACTTCACCATTGTCACTAGTCTACACAACTGATTCCTTATCAAATTTTAGATCATCAATATGGTCTTCATTTTACCAATGAAAAATTTTGCATCTTCATATCTATCTTTCAAGTTATCTCTTTCTTCACTAAGAAGGTCAATTTGCTCAAGAGCTTCTTCAAGGTTTTTGTTCAGATGTTCCATATCTATAAGGATCTTACTCTAGTTGTTAGAATTATTCTAATTGGGCTCTGATACTAATTCTTGGAAATAAATAATATTGAGAGGGGGATGAATCAGTATTCTACAAACTTTTTCCCACAACTAAATATTGTTAGTTACTTTACAACTTGCATATGAAAGTAAATCAACAATGTTGAATAGTAAATATAACCATACACACAGGGAACTCAGAATACCATTATTGTTAACTAGGGAAACCTTAGCCAAGGGAAAATCCCAGTGGCGATGATACCCACTAGATGATTCACTAAACAATAGGATCCTATTAAGGATTTTGACCCTGTTAAGAGTCCATGAAGTACATATAGTGGTTCAAGTCCTTGTTAGAGGACTAAAACTTGTTAGAAGCCTTAACCCTATTAGGAGTTTCTTCAACCCTATTAAGATTTGGTGGATCAAATATAATGTATGCAAGAAAAGCCCACTGCCCTAACATGAAATTACATAATTCAATTCTTCACAAGAATAGATATACATGCAATACTTTCTATCTATTGTATTTAACACTTTCTCTGATCATACATTAGATGTAGTTCTCATATCATCTTATTGACTTCACATCAATCAAAAATATCACATAGATCATACATATGTCACACATATCATTCACTTATTATACACTTATCTTCACAAGATAAGATCTTTACTTATATCTTTCATAATCATAATTCACTACTTAGTTAGCCTTCATGCTTTCATACACTTGGCATAATATAAAATAACTTATAGAATAATATCTACATAGTTGTATCATCATAACTTAGTAATTATTTTGTCACCAAAATAATTCCTCAAGTTGTACAATCCAATTCTCTACTATGCTCTGTTATGTTCATTTAAATACTCATACTAGTATTTCAATCATAACTTGCATCGTATTGTCTATACACACCTCCACACTAGTATATGTCATCATGACACTACCATAGAACTATCCTCAACTATGTGTAAGCTAACTCTCAATGAGTCATCCATACATATCACATCTACTCTCTGTGCTACTACAAACTGTTTAACACTTAGACAATTTTCCATCTCTAAATGCATAAATAAAATGTTGAATACATGTTTCCATTAATGTCAATAATCAAAAAATCTATTTGACCATATTTCCAACATAAGAAACCAACAATGAAAAGATAACATGAATATGCAAGATTTAAGACTAAAATGAAAACAACTATCAAAGGGTTATCTCTAAGCATAAAAATCACTAAAATCTCTAACAATTAAAAATAAAATGATAATAATGAAAATGAGGAGATGAAAATTGGTTGAGAGAATGGCTCTATTTATAGGCTTGGGGGAGACCTTAAGGAGGTTGCATCTATGTGGCATCCACATAAGTGCCACAAGTGAGACACATGGGCTAAAGGACAAGTCATGCAAAAGTAAAAAATAACCTTTAAGGTTTGAGTGGATCAAGGTGTGCTCACACATGTGTGAGCAACCTTGGGGAAAGGAGTGGGGGACAAAGGTGTCAGAGTACCTTTTGGAGAAGTTAATGAAAGGACAGCTCCCTGGGATTGAGTTTCTCACACATGTGTGAGCAACCACTTAGGGGCTAAAAATGGGTGAAAGGATACTTAGGATAAATAAGTGGCATTAATTAGTGGGTAGGCTCAAAAGGATGATAGTGATGGGTAGTAGGCTAGACTTTAGGTAGGATTTAGGATTAAATTAAATAAGATTTAATTTAATAGTGGGTTTAGAGAACTTAATAAAGTGGAGGATATTTAAAATAAATATAATTTATTTAAAAGGGGGTTTATGGAGCATTATGCATTAAATAGATTTAAGATAATAGAGGGATGTATTTGAATTAAATTCAAATACTTTGGGGAGGTGAACTTATTTAATTAAAGAAGTAAAAGAACACGACAAAAATAATAAATAAATAAATAAAGTCTCACAAGAAATATTAAATAAATTAATATAGCATTTGGGACAATTTTAAGTGTCTACATTTTTTCACTCTTTGACATAGCGTTAGACTAACATTACGTCAGATAAATAAAAATATAAGTTACCTTGTAGAAGAGGGAAATCCTAAAATTCATGTCGTAACAACAACAAGGGAGACCCCCTCAAGAAAATAGGGCAAAAGGGACCTATTTTGCACAAATTTCTTGAAAAGGAATAAGAAGAGAAAAAGGGTAAAATGACATAAAATAGAATTTTTGCATGTCTCTTAGTGTATACAAGATTGAACAAGATGAAAAATGGGGGCCATAATAAAAAGGGGCCTAGGGGGGCTATATAAGGCCTTGAAGTGCCCAAAGGAGGTTCATTTGCACACCTAGAGAGTAAAGAACCAGAGTGAAGGATGGATCCTATCGAGCAATTGTAGCTTGGTGAGCATGTTTGAGAGAACTAGAGACTATCTAACATGGGACCATAGGTTAGTTGGCTAGCCAAACTTTGTCAATTTTTATTTTTTCTATCAAAATTACCAATTTTTTGGGCAAGAATAGGGGAAAACTTGGGTTAGGTTGGAGACAATGAAATGTCATCTTCCAAGATGAAAATGGAGAGGTGTGACCTACGTGTAGATGACAGTCTCTAAATAATCATCTACGAAGATGACAATCACTAGACAATCATTTGTGAAGATAAAAAATCTCATAGTATCATCATCAAAGATGATAATCCACATTTTGTCATCTTGGATTAGGAAGGGGGAACTAGTGACGATGCAGACTACTATCACTAGTACAAAACAATAATATATGATTAAATAAACTACTAAATATTGTAGATATATGACTAATCTTGATTACGTGACTAGTGGTACTATATTGTCAGATATTTATCTCCCAACCAAATTTATGACTAAGCTATTTTAATCATTGATTTGGTCATCAATTTGGTCATTTATTGTTGTTCAATGGTAGTTTATTTGGTTATTTATTATTATTATGTAGGGATTTATTTAGTCATTTATTTGGTTATTGATTGTTGATAGCTTCTAGTTTGTTTAATCATTTATTTAGTAGTTGATCATTACTATTTGGTAGTTCATTTGGTAGGTCATTGTTTTTTATTAAGAAAAATAGGTTTTGAAGGGTGCATGAAATCCTTTACAAATCATATAATTTTCAATGAAGCCCAAACATAAAAAGACCAAACCTAAGATGAAATAGGTCGCCCAACAAAACAAGGTGTAACATCATTTATTGATCATTTATATTCATTAGTAGCAAATATAGTTATGAAATAAATAATTTATTGAATAGTGTAAATTTTAAAATACAAAAAACATGATATAGACTTGAACTAAAACATAAAAGAAAATGAAAATAAATGCATGAACAAGCCATAACATACTAAAACTAAAAGATTGATTTAATATCATGATAAAGAAAGGTAATATGAAATAACACATCAAATTTGTCTAAAAGAGTACATAATATAATAAAAATGTGAAAATTTTCTAAGAGTTTCCAACTCTTTCAAATACACCTTGATAGTCAAAACATTTAAACACCACTTTCAAACTAGTGCAATATTAAGAAATGATCCAAAATTTCTAGCAAATAGAACATTATAAAGCATTGATCAACTATGCCATTTTTTGAAAATTATTTAGTGTCTTTGAGATGAACGACTCCATCTATTTCATCTTCATAAGCAAGTAGAACATTACTTGTGACCATTATAATATTTACATTGGCATCTCTAGTTCCATTCAAGTTGGATCCATGTATAATGGAAAGAGAATGAATCCACCCAATAGCTACAACATCGCCATCATATGGATCCAAAACCTTAACTTAATCCCGTTCTTTGAGTTTATCAATACATTTTTGCAAAATGAATAAAAAAATACATTAGATTACATAGGTAATGAATAGCCAAAAATATAATGCAATACTAATGTAGTTGTGATAAAGATTCATTTTTCTTTGCTAAAGGTAAAATATTCTTCTAAAATATAAGAACACTCACAAGATATTATATTAATTAATAATATTATAATTTTATTTGTACATGTCTCAACTTAGAAACTTCCAAAGATTAATTTTTTTGTTATACAAGTAACAACACAAGATTGGTTATATCTTCTATGTGATTCAAAGTAAGTTACCAATGATAGATAATACCTTGAAAGGAAGAAAAGATGTATATGTTCACTTTACTTTACATGGAATGTGAATTAAAGATAAAGCTAATCAAATATAAAGAAATACATAGTCACAAAATAATGATTTTTATTCTGTACAATGGATAAAAGAATCATTTAAGGAAATTTTATGACTATTTTGGGTTATCTAAAAACTAACAATCATATCCTAATCAAGAAAATCTAAAATTTTATAGCACTCACCTCAAGTTTAGTACTTCTAGTTTGATAAATATCATGTGCATCCTTATTGAAGTCAACTTAATCACTATCAATATTGTTGTTTCTTTTTTAAATTTTTTTCATATGATTTCTCTACATGTGGTTTAATCATCATGAGGAGTTAATATAGTTAAAGTAAAGAATTCAAAATCTATTAAAAAATCCAACACAATTATTATATTACCTCAAATTCAGCATAACTATGATTGGGCTGCAAATTATTATTATCCGCTAGTTCATCATGATCACTATTAATATTAGTAGCTCTATTGTCAAGAAGGTATTTTTTTTTTTTTCATTTCTTTGATAAAATTCTACATGTAGTTAAAATTGATAAAATCTTGGTAGAGAGGAAATAACATAAACCAATGGTGTGAAAGTGCAATATCAACAATTTCATGTATGAGAATCAATGCATATGGGTACTGTTATATATATATATATATATGAAAAGACAATGATCAAAATGATGCCTTCAACAATGAAAAAATACATTAGTATGAATTAGACTTAACTCATCAATAGAACCTCTTGCCTAATATGAATCCGTGGAATCGTAGTCATTCCATGCAGAAAGCATAGGCTAAACTAAGGAAGTCAATTGAGAAACTTTCTCACCAAAACTATGCAAATAACTCATCATATGTTGGTATGTTGCATTTGAGTTAACATGATTTGGAGAGACTCTTAGTATGTGTTCTATAAATGGTTGTGAAATTGATGTTGACAAATTAGATTTCCACTTCATATTACTATATTTAGAAGGATCTATTGTTGCCATATAACTGACAATATCTATTGCACCTAGTTCTCTACTATTGTTTTCCACGTAAAATACAAGATCAATTTTAATAGTCATTTAAATAAAAAAATGAAATAAATATCATAATGTAAAATGAACTAAAACGTTATACACTCACTCCAAATTTTTTTGATTTTGGCCTGCAATCCACCTCATCCAAATGTATATTGAGCCCTTACATTATTTCTTGCTCTCTTTCCTCTATTACTCTTTGTCAAATATTCTTTATAACTCACAATTGATTTTAATGTATCCCACTAGTTGAGAGTTAACGTATTGTCAAAACTCTCTTTTCCCTCCATGATTAATTTTCTTTAGTTGTATCAAAAATTATTCAATAGAAGTCTCATCTTGTTCTTGTAATACTTTCTAGAGATTTGTCCACCAATAGTCTCAAAGATATTTTCCATTTTTTGTATAACAAATTCCATGCGTTGTGGATCTTTCTCTATAAAATTTGATTTGCAAATATCCAAATGGGCCCAACATCTTACACCCAACTCAATGGACCACCTTATGACATTTTTCCCAATGGGCTCACCATTTTTTGATACCTCAACTAAGAATTGCTTCTTTCCTTCTAATTTCCTTTCTTTTTCCTCTCTTTGAGTAGAATGTTGCCTCAATTTCTTTCTTTTAACAAAAATGAGCACACCTTTTGTTGAACCACTACCAAAAGGTGCACTCTGAGGCACATTAGATGCAAGTGGAATCTCTTCATGAATTTCATCAAGCTACATATCATCATGTACTATATCAGGTTGTGCATCATCACAACTACCTTTTTCACCAACTACATTTGTTGAATTACAAAAGTGTTGGCTTTTATGAACTGGCAATACTGCATCTTTTTTTGCTGCTTTTATTTTCTCTTCATTTTCTTTGCACTCTTTTTCTTTCTTATAAAAACCAAAAAAATCATATCATGTCTTATATACAAAAAGATATTGTTTGTATAATTTCATTAGTTAGCATTAAAAAAATAATATACTAGTTAGTTGATTTACAACTTGCTATTGGAAATATAGGATAGGCTAGGTTACTAAGAGGGGAGAGGTGAAATAGGAACCAATAAAACTTAATCTTATTTCACCAAATAATCCTTCATATATATTTTGATCTAATTGCATTCATGAAAGACTGAAAGTAATAAAAAATTCATAATATTTTGACACAAGATATGGTGACCCAAAAAATTCCAAATAGAAAATAAAAATGGGAAGGAGATGATACCCACAAGCTTTACTACTATAGTATAAAGTTGATTGGTTAAGGCTTACAATTGATCACTTTTGATGATTTTCTCTATTAGGAGCAATAAGGACTGTTACATCCATCTTGTGAAGGGATTTACAAAACATACAATGAAGTATGCACTCAATAAAGAGATTTACAAAAGACTATTAAGTCTACCTTGTGAAAGGATTTAACTGATACATCTATTAGGATGAACTAGTGCCTGATCTCTGATCTACAACTCTAATTTTCTAGTTGAGATTCCTTTGAAGTGTAATGATCACCTTGCTTTGATAGATAAATTTTTTGTGCTCCTTATACTACTTGTAGCCTTCTTAATTCACACTTCTATTGATATCATTTCTTTCTATTTTTATTCTCTTATTTGGATGTGATACAATAAATTACATATATATCAATCCAAACTATAATTCATCAAAGTGGGCTACAACACAAGTTTCACCAAAATGCACAAAGTTGGCCCAATTGCTAGTACCTAAGTTCTGGGGACAAATTCAGTGAGGTTTTGATATTCAACAACCATTGGCAACACTAGACTTCATCATGCTCTTGGTAGACATAGAAGCTTGATTCATACTAATCACTTCCAAGTATTCTAAACTTGGTCAGCACTGGTGACCCAATGAATACTATGCAACTTGGCATATAAACTGAATCACTTGGATGACATTTAATGGCTTGGTCAACACTAGATTAACATCACTGACACTACAAGATTGGTAGACACTGTTCAACTTGGTTAATACTATGAAGCTTAGTTAGCATTTTCATTGATGAAGTTGGTAGTAATTGGTTGGCATGAACTGAATATTAATTTCTAAAAGTCGATAGCAATTGTAGAACTTGATAGAACCTGGATTACTCAGTTAACACTATAGATGATAGGATAAGCTTGGTAGTCACTAACCATTTAACTAAGTGTGAGTCACTAAGAAAAAACTTGACCATAATTTCAGCAATCTCCCCTTTTGGCATTAGTGATGAAAACACTTATCAATCAAAAATTGAATTCTCAAAATTTCAAGTCCAAAACATTCTTTTATCTCCATCTCATGTCTTCAACTCAGTAACAAACTCTGTTTTTGAGATTTTTCAAAATCTCTTTTGTAAAAGATGTTTTCTAATTATCTATACATGTATTTGTATGATATTATGTTGCTCCCCGATACATATATCACATATTATACTTTTCTCAATATTTACATATATCTCCTATCTTATTTTCTCCCCTTTATACATCACATCTTCTCCCCCTTTTTGACATAAATTCCAAAGGTGTATACTACATGGTAATTCCAAAATGTGACAAGAAGTTAGAATGTACCTTCAAAATCAATTCCATAGTATTTTCCCAATTCTCTTGTAACACCTTACTTGCATGAAGTAAAATCTATACTTCTATTGATAACTCCATCATGTAATCAACTATGGAGAAGTTATTGTCATGGATGAGAGTTTTGGCATGTGTAATGTGTTTTTGTAATTCATCCATGTTTGGGAGAATCATCCTTTGGATGTCTAAAAGTGTAGCCCTAATCCTAGCTTCTTCCCTTAATAATTCTTCTTGCAAATTAGTCAAAAATCTGATTTTTAAGTACTAAGCAAAACTATAGCTTGGGTCAAGTGACAACTAGTGTGCACTTGCCTTCAAGTCTTCATCTATCTTAGATAGTTTATCTTTGATTCCTTAATTAAAGATAGATATATCACATAACTTTTTGAATAATGAAGTAACATTATTTTTAGAGGTTTCCAATGAGTTGAGAATAGTAGACAATTATACTTGATTTATTGCAATTTTCTATACAACTTGATCCAATACTTTGTTCTCAAATTTCCTCTCTACCCTCTCTAGCAATTTTTCTTGTCCATTTAGATCTTCATTGAATTTTTAGACAACTTTTGCTAACTAAACCAAAATAGGTTGTGTAATATCAAACTCAATACATAGTGCATCTACAAATATGTTCTTCACATCTTCAAGTACTTGATTTTTTCTTCTTTTCTCTTCTCTAAACTTCTACTACTTAGCTTTCTTTTGCAATAATTCACCTATGATGTGTTGGTCTAATTTTTACAAAATATTTTTTTCCAAATTCTAGGTTAAAAATTAGGATTGAATCCATTGTTTGCCTACTAGGGATTTTGGTTCTTTGGCTTTGCATTTTAAAAACCTTTGAAAACCTTATCAAACCCTAAGTCTTATGTTCCTTTTAAATTTATTCAGGTGTGAAGCTTTTCAAATCTTGAATATTCCATGTCCCATTTAAATGTTTCATGCCCCCAAGTGCCTTTTCCCTTTTTTTTCACATCATCTAATCTTTATAAGATCTACAGCAGTCACATCATTGCTATGTAGAGTTGCAAGTGTTTTAACCATAGTGACATAGCTATTACCATGAAATTGAAAGGCAGTGTCATGAAATGGAGGTACGATGACTAGAAAATGCATTGTTTTAGAAGGTTTCAGTTACATGTTTCATGTAAAACTTGTTAGAACTGGAAAAGGAATCAAATATAATGAACTGTAAGTGGTGTCACTAGAATCCAATTTTTTTGATGAGTCACTATGTCATGATTGGAAAAAGTTTACATCCCACCATTAGCAACATAGTGCCTTAATGGAAAATATAGAAGATGATGGCTTTTGAAAAAATATGGTGACCATAAAAGCTCCCAATTAGCATTGTGGGCATGAATTTTTATTACTATGTTAGAAGTATTAATCATGGTAATCATGATTGATTAGCAAGTTTTTTCTAACATTTAATTTCATATATATTCATGAGGTCACTATGTCATAATTGAAAAAATAATGGATCTCACCACTAGTGATATAGTGCCTTGCTAGAAAGCGAGGAAGAAGGGAGATTATGAAATGGATGGGTGCCGAAATTCCTGTCATAAATATTGGTCATGTGATTTTATTTCTTTGTCAAAAGAATTGATTGTAGTAATGATGGTGGAACTAAAAAAATTTCTTGGCACCAAAATCTCTAATGCCTTAAAGAGGTTGCTATGTCCCAATTGAAAAATGAAAGATTTCCACCATTAGCGACATAGTGCCTTGACAATAAACAATAATGCAACAACAATTCCAAAAGGTGGGTCCCAATGAATGCTTCATCACAAATGAACCACATAATCTCATGGACATGGTGGTATCCTACTAGAGACACATATGTGACTAAATTTTTAAGAATGCCAGAGGTTGCTATGTCACTATAAAAAAATCTTTGCACCTCACAGGTAGCGACATAGCATCTAGCCTAAAAATGTGCATGTGGTGGGACCTAAATCATGAGATGATATAGCTAGGACTAGAATATTGATTTATATTGCCATCTTGATAGGAAATTCCCACATCATTAGTAATAGGGACCAATGCCTAAGTTAGAAGTCAGATTAAAGACTGTAATCATTGGATCAAGATCTGATCAACGATCATCGCCAAGTCACTATGGGAAGTTGCTCAAGTTTTATGTATAGTGACATAGCGAACAAGGAAAATGAAGGAGGGACCCACCACTCTAATATTAAAATTTGCATTAAAATGTTAGCCATTAGATTGAGATGAAATTGATGGTTGTTGCTTTGTCGCTATGGCAACATACTCATTTTTTATGTATAGCGATGTAGCGAATCAATGACATGTGTCCTCGAGGATTAGTGGGTCCAATTGGAAGTGCCAGCAATGAAGGAAAAGTACATGTGGAAAATTTTCATTGGTTTGACTACCAGCATGTCAAGTGGAAGATGAGTCATCCCTATTTTCATGCCTAAATCATAGGATTTTCTAAGATCAATGGTGAAAATTTGAAAAGGGAAGGTAACGCCACTCTGCTTCACTTGTAGTTCATTAATGAGTAAGGGAAGCTTCATGTGTGAGTAGAAAATAGAATATATTGCAGAAGATCTTGCCATTTTCATCTCACACAAACAAGATTTCAAGATTTTTGAGTAGAAGAAATTATTGAGAATTTGTGTTGAGCTTGATCAGAACATGAAGTAGTTTCCCATTTGTTTACAAGAGATTGCAAGATTATAAAGAAAGCAAGAAAATCAAGTAAGTCTTGTATACTATAACCTTTGTAAGCAATCTTAGTTTCTACAAACTATATCCAATATGCCTCTAGAGAAGTTGTTCTCTATGCAGGAGGATTATTTGGCTAGAAATATTCATGATGACCTACATGAATTGCTCCCTGAATCTACCATTGAAACTATGCAAGTTAATAGGTTAACTTCATTTAACTCTAGTCTGAAAATGACAGATGGATTATATGATAAGGAGAACTAGGTTTAGGATGCCAAAACTTCTCAAACTAGTCTTTCTCTATTCAAGAAATGGTTTTCAAAAATAAATCTATTTGCCCCACATGCCAATATATGGAATTTTGATTTAGGAAAAGTTTAGCAGACCTATTTCTAAAATGCTCAAGAAAGGAGCTACTATTAACTGGGATGGTGAACCTTCATAGGCATTTGAAGATATAAACTACCATAAGGAATGCCTTAGTCCTTAGGACTCTAGATTACACAAAAGCAATGCACATCTTCTCTTTTGCATCTTTCCATACTATAGTTGCAGTCTTATTGTAGAAAAATGAGCAAGGATATGAAAAACCTATTGCTTTCTTTAGTAAGTCATTACAACCCACTGAATCAAAATATGAGATAAATGAGAAACAAGCATATGTTTTAGTAAAAGTTGTTAAGACTTTTAGATGCTACTTGATAGGTGCTATTGTCATTGTATTTGTGCCTAGTGTTGCTATAAAAGACATATTTTCTCAACAAGAAGTGTTAGGAAGAAGATGTAGGTGGATCAATAGGATCCAAGAATTTGACATTGTAATACAGATAACAAAACTGGCAAGAGGTCAAGGTTTAGCTAAACTTATGGCTCAATCTAATTTGGATGCTAATCAGATAAATATGGTAATAGATGACCTCAGATCTGATTTATGTGACATGGAACACTGTGAGTGGTATGCTAATGTTATCCGCTATCTACAACACATGGAAGCTTCTTCCCATTTGACTGAAAATGAGAAGAGGAGTACTAAGTTACAAGCTATCATATATATTATTATTAGTAACAATTTATGGTGGAGAAATTTTGAGGGAGTACTATTAAAATGTATTGACCAAGAAAAGTCAAAAGAAGTCTTAAATGAAATGCATGCTAGAGTTTGTGGAGGACATTATATGGCCAAGACTACTGTGCACAAAGTAATGAGAGTTGGATTTTGGTGGCCATCCCTTTTTAAAGATGCTTAGTTCATGGTTAGGAAATGTGATGCCTATCAAAGGTTTAATAGAAAAGTGAAGTTCTCAAGTAATACTCCATTAAAGCCAGTTGAGGTTCAAGCACCATTTCAACAATGGAGTATGGATTTTGTAGGTGTGATATCTCTTGAATCTAGCACTGGCTATTCCTAGATTTTAGTAGCTACTGATTATTTCACAAAATGGGTAGAATTAGTCTCTAAAAGAAATGCAACTAGTAAATTTGTCAACAATTTCTTGCTAAATAACATAATTTCTAGATTTGGTTGTCCTCATAAAATTGTAACAGATAATGCAATGTGATTTAGGTTTGAGGAGTTCATCAAATTTTGTGACAAATATGGGATTACAAGATCAAATTCTTCCCCTTATCATCCACAAGGGAATGGACAAGCTGAGTCCACAAATAAGAGTTTGTTGAAAATAATAAAAAGGATACTAGATGAGAATAAGAAGGCTTGGGATTCTAAATTGCAATTAGCCATATGGGCTGATAGGGTGATTGTAAAGAAGGCCATTGGTGTAGCACCTTTCAATATGGTGTATCAAATCTAGGAAAGGATGCTTTAGAATAACTTGGTAGCACTTTACAATTACATCTAGTTGTATGATGAAGATATTATAGATGACATGCAAGAAAGGTTGGATGAGCTTGTAGGACTAGCAGAAACCAAGAGAGAAGCATCTCTCAAGAACCAAAAATTGCAACTACAAGTCAAGACATTATATGACAAAAGGACAGTGTGCAAAAATTTTGAAGATGGAGATTTAGTTCTCATGCAGAATGCCAAGATTGAGGATAAAGGAAAATATGGTAAGTTTGATCCCATATGGTTAGGTCCTTATATGATTGAAAATGCATGGGGAGAAGACTCTTATATCCTCAAAGATTTTTCAGACAACATTCATAAATTGCCAGTTCATGGACAGTTCTTGAAGAGGTATTTTTCCTAAAAAATACTTGTTTGTTCCATGAATAGTAGTCTAGGGTTTTTCTATACATTTGTAAATTCTTTGGTCTTTGTGCAGTTTCTTGTACATAGTCTTTTCCCTATTGTTGTTGCTCTGTCAGTTTTGTCAAATTCTAAGGAAAGTCAGATATGTGGTTTACTCAACCATAGATTCTAGATTCTTGCATAGAATTGGGTAGTCTATCATCCCTAGATAGAGCCACTACCGGTCTAATTTTTACAAAATAAATCTTTCCAAATTCTGTGTTAAAAATAATAATTGAATCCATTGTTTGTCTACTAGGGTTTTTGGTTCTTTGGCTTTGCATTTTAATAACCTTTGAAAAACTTATCAAACCCTAAGTCTTGTGTTCCTTTCAAATTTATTTAGGTGTGAAGCTTTTCAAATATTGAATATTCCATTAACTATTTAAATATTTTGTGCCCCCAAGTGCCTTTTCCCTTTTTGTTTCACATTGTCTAATCTTTATAAGATCTATAGTAGTCGTGTCATCTCTATGTACAGTTGTAAGTGTTTTAACCATAGTGACTACCATGAAATTGAATTGTAGTGTCATGAAATGGAGGCATAGAGACCAAAAAATGCATTGTTTCAGAAGGTTTTAGTCACATGTTTCATGTCAGAGTTGTTAGAACTAGAAAAGGAATCAAATATATTGAAGTGCAAGTGGTGTCACCGAAATCCAATTTTTTGGATGAGTCGCTATGTCATGATTGAAAAAAGTTTACATCCCACCATTAACAACATAGTACCTTAATAGAAAATATAGAAGATGACGACTTTTGAAAAAATTCAATGAGCATAAAAGCTCCCAAGTGGCATTATGGATGTCTATTTTTGTTACTGTATCAAAAGTATTAATCATGGTAATCATGATTGATTAGCAAGTTTTTTCCAATGCCAAATTTCATTTGTATCTGTAAGGTCACTATGTTGTGACCAAAAAAATAATGGATCTCATGGGTAGTGCAATAGCACCTTGCTAGAAAGAAAGGAAGATAGGAGATTATGAAATGGACGGGTGCCAAAATTCTTGTCATAAATATTGGTCATGTGATTTTTTATTTCTTTGTTAGAAGCATTGATTGTAGTAATGATGGTGGAACTAAATTTTTTTTTGGGCACTAGAATCTCTAAAGACTTAAAGAGGTTGCTCTGCTGCAGTCAAAAAATGAAAGATTTCCATCATTAGTGACATAGCGCTTAATAGAAAACAATAATGCAGCAAAGATTCCAAAAGGTGGGTCCCAATGAATGCTTCATCAAAAATGAACCACGTAATCTCATGGACATGGTGGCATCCTACTAGAAACACGTATGCACCTAAATTTTTAAGAAAGCTAGAGATCACTATATCACAATCAGAAAATCTTTGCGCCTCACCAGTAGTGACACAACACCTAGCCTGAAAATGTGCATGTGGTGGGACCTAAATCATGAGGTGATATAGCTAGGATTAGACTATTAATTTATATTGCTAGCTTGACAAGATGTTCCCATGTCATTAGTAATAGGGACCCATGCCCAAGTTAGAAGTCAGATGAAAGATTATAATCATTGGATCAAGATCATATCAATGATCATCACCAAGTCACTATAAGAAGTTGTGCACTATTTACCCAATGTGACATGGTGACCAAGGGACCCACTATATTTATGTGGATGTAATGCAATTTCCTTTCCTTTAGATTAAGCATAGATCTATGGTTATCGCTTTGTCGCTATGGAGATTTGCTTGATTTTTAAGGATAGTGATATGGCAAGTAAATAAAATGGATAGGGGGCCCACCACATTTGTACTAATTGATGCATCAAAAATTCTCCGCTTGATCAAGATGGAATCAACAATTTTCTCTTTTTTGCCATGGGAAGTTGCTTAGGTTTTATGTATAGTGACATAGCAAACAAGACAAACAAAGGAGGGACCCATCACTCTAATATTGAAAATTGCATTAAAATGTTTTCCATCAGATTGAGATGAAATCAATGGTTGTCACTTTTTCACTATGGCAACATGCTCATTTTTTATGTATAGGGATGTAGTGACTCAATAGCATGTGTCCTCGAGGATTAGTGGGTCTAGTTGAAAATGCCAGCAGTGAAGGAAAAGTAAATATGGAAAATTTTCATTGGTTTAACTACGAGCATGTCAAGTGGAAGATGAGTCATGCCTATTTTCACTTCTAGATCAATGGTGCAAATTTGAAAAGGGAAGGTAATGCTAGTTTGTTTCACTTGTAGTTCATTAATGAGGAATAAAAGCTTCGTGTGCGAGCAAAAAATAGAGTATATTGAAAAAAATCTTGCCATTTATATCTCTTGCAAACGAGATTTCAAGCTTTCTAAGTAGAAGAAATTAGTGAGAATTTGTGTTGAGCTTGATCAGAACATAAAGCAGTTTCCCATTTGTTCACGAGAAATTGCAAGATTATAGAGCAAGCAAGAAAATAAAGTAAGTCTTGTATACTATAACCTTTGTAAGAAATCTTAGTTTCTACAAACTATATCCAATATGCCTCCAAAGAAGGTGTTCTCTAGGCAAGAGGATTATTTTGCTAGAAATATTCATGATGACCTCCTTGAATTGCTCCCTGAATCTACCACTGAAACTGTGCAAGTTAAAAAGTTAACCTCATTAAACCTTAGGCTTAAAATTGCAAATGGATTAAATGTTAAGGGGAATTGGGTCTGGGATGCCAAAACTTCTCAAATTAGTCTTTCTCTATTCAAGAAATGGTTTTCAAAAAGAAATCTATTTGCCCCACATGTCAATATTTAGAATTTTGATATAGGAAAGTTAGTTGTTCCAAGTGTTTTTATGGATTATGACCTCCTCAAAGCTGTTGCAAAAAATTATGACCAAGAAATTAGAGTGGTGAGAGGAATTGATGGTGAAATTTTGATCACAATAAGCCTAGAGAAAATTTGATAGGTATTTGGTTTAGGGCCTCTCACTAACTATCATGTGCCCATTGACCTACAAGAATTTGAGAAAGAGTATCTATCAAAGAAGGATGCAATCAGGTAGGGTGAAATAAGGGCACATATAGGAAAAATTGGAACTTTACCAGCAATAATAGCATCCTCCAAGGAACCCTTCAAAAGGGCATATTTCAATACTAGCACTATGGAGGCATACATGACTCTGTGTAGAGTTTTTCATGAAGATGAAGAGGAGTTTATGCCTATAGGTTTTGTGTACATGATCACTTAGATTTTCTCTTTTGGTGTGGACATTATTTTTTATTTTTCCTCTTATTTAGCGAAAGAAATTCACAATGGCCTAGTTGGGATTGCGAAAGGCAAGGTGGAGAAGATTTTTGGTCACTATTCTTTGTTAATGCATAATTTTTTTGTTCAAGGGAGTAATGTATTTTGGTAAAGAGATGAAATTGAATAGGGAATAGAATGGGGAAGCACTGCCAGTCCAATTATGGAGTGCATATATGACCTAGGAAGCAGAAAAGGCTAGTTTTGTTAGGTTTGATAGGCACTTTGTTTCAAAGTTGAGATGCCTATTATTAAGTGAAAATCCTAGAGTACCCAAGGCATTGGCAAGTCTTATTAGGCCCTTGGATAATCCTATTAGTTTGGAAGTTTCACATAATTAAGGAGACATCATCCCATATTCAATCTCAATTGTCATTAGGATTTATGGTTTCAGAGGTACTCCCCATGTGTTACCTTACCAAGTGCCTTTAAAGGTAGGAGTAGCTAAATTTTTTTGGCAGCTAGGTGGATTAGAGGAAACTTATTTGTTGAAAAGGTCAAGAGGGTCAATATTCCCCACTTGCACTGTAGCCCATCGATTTTTAATCACCAAAGGGGGTTGGCTTTCTCTGCACAAAATATTAGATCAGTATAAGATGGTTTTTTCTCATCCTCATTTTTGTGACACTAAGGGATTTTATAACTTGGCTTTTAGACATAGAGTTAAGCTTGGCAAAATTGATCTTGAATTTTATTTTCCTAAAGAGATAATAAGAAATGGATACTCCTTATAAGAATAGGAAACTAAGAAAGAAAAATGGAGAGTGTTCTCAAGAGTTTTAGATTTTATTCATTGTTTTGATGAAAAGTATAGTCCTCTAGGTAATGCCATTATATAGGTAGATAGAATAAATAAGGTCATGCTTACTTTTCTAGAAATAATGGAAACTATGAATGAGAAGAAGAAATTTTTTATTAATTCTTTTCTAGATAAGGCCAAGGAGGTAATGAGGAGACTGGGATTCACTCCCAAGCTAGGGGCAGGTTAATTGACGATCTAGAAAAGGCTAGGGTATACTATCATTCAAAATAAGAAGACCACTATGGACAAAAGAAAACAAGTAATTAGATCCACTAGTGTTATCAGTGAAGAGAGACCTCTTGAGACCTCCCCTTAGAGGCATAAAATAATAAAGGAACAAGATCCTCACATTGAGGAATATTGACCTTCACAAACCCCTCTAAGGATTGAAGAGGAACAACTTACAGGGGAGCAAATTGACCAACTATGGTCCCAAGGAGGAGTTTTCATTACACAGGCAAAAATAGATGAAGGAAACCCCTAGGAGCCTCCTATGCCAAGTTTAGAGTTGATAGTAGTAGATTTTAAAGGAAGGGAATTAAATCCTATATTAGAACAAGCTAGTCAACACTTTTTGTTAGATGCTAGTTTTTTTCAGTCCAGACCTTTCCACCAGTTTACATGGCGAGAAAACATAGGAAAGTATGAGGAAAGGTGTAACAAGTTGAGAATAGAGCATCCTGAACTTAAGGAAGTAGCCTTGTCGGATTAGGTAAAAGGAGAAATGATAAAAGAATTCCAAAGTATAACACCTGAAGAAGGGAGCCAAATGGTAAAAGCATCAAATATTTTATTACTACCCAATTGGCATATAGGTGATGCTCTGATTTTTAATTATGTTTGAAATAAATTGGACCTACAAGATCCAAGCAAGAAAGAATTCCAAGGTACCACATTCAGTGAGGATTAGGTTGCCTTACTATAAGCTCATTAAGAAAGGGATCTAGGGCTATTTCATCACAGCTATATGACTTAGGATTGTTGGGAAATATCATTGTTAGAAGAGTAGAAGTTACCTCCCTTGTGCTTTAGATAGAAAGAATAAATTAAAGAATAAAGATGAATGGGCTAAGGAATTAGATGATTTATTTTGTCTAAGAATGAATAAAATGATCAATGAAATAGGACATGCATGGTGGGCAACCAAAATAGAAGAAATGGTGAAAGCCCAAATATTATTTGATTCTTTGAAACAAGATTTTTTTGATATTGATAGTGAAGCTGAGTATGTACTTACAAAGCAATGAGATGTTTTGCAATTTGATTGGCTAGATGGCACACTTTTTGACAAGTGGATGGTAGATATTGCTCCTAATGAATAGTTGGAATAAGCTGAAATGGATGATGATGAGGTGTAGGAGGAGGAGGATAAAAGTCAATAATCAATTTTAGTTATAGGTTTGAAGGCCTAGGATGTGGACATGATAGAGGAACAAATAAGAGTAAAAGTAGTTTTGTCAATTTAGGATGAAAATAGTGAAAACCCTCGGGTAGAAATTGATTTACAAATACTACAACAAGATTCATCATTAAATAGTATAGTAGTTTCATATGTTGAAGATTCAATATAGTGGTTACCAATCAAAGAACCAATAGCTTGCAAAGATGTAACAAAAATGGGACCTACGCAAGGAATACTTGATGTCTTAACTTTCTGTTACACAATGTTTTTTCCTTTTGTGACTAATTGTAAAATGTAAATATCTTTTGTATAAGGACACCTATTAGTTGTCTATGCCTAAAGCTTGTTGCATCTCATACTTTATAAGTGAGATTTCAGGGCTAGAGAAGGGTTTGATTCTAATGCAATTTTAGTTTTACACTAAGTATGTTTTGGTCCATCTCTACTAGCAAACTTCATGATGTATCTTCTCTATAAATTTCTTTGAGAATAAATTGATATCACATGATCCTTGTGTCTTTTTAGAGTTATTCTGAGTTTTACTACAATTGTATACAATTTTTAAGGAAAATTAACACAAAATTGAGTTGTCTCTATGTTTGTTCTTGTTGAATGTTGTCTCCTTTTTTATTACCTAGTTATTCTAATATTTTGTGAGTAAAGCTTGTCCAATTAAATGCAATTCACTTAGGTTGTATGTTGATTCATTATTGCTATTAATTCAATGAATTAAGTATAGGCTTTAGTGAATTTTATGGGATTCCTATGGTAGTAGAAAGGATGTTTATAAGAAAAAATTCTAGTAAGAATTGTTGATAATATTTGTTGTAATGCAACAAATTAGATCTATAAATTGGAGTAAACTCTGAGTCCCAATGGAATAGGCACTGATCTAATTAATCTAGTTTGCAGATAGATAGATCATGAATAAGCATCAATTCTAAAATCAAAATAAACTTTATTTTACTATTTTGAAGAGCTTCAAAGGTGGTCAACACTTGTTTGCATGAAACATCTTAGCTTTAGTTAGTTTCTATTGTTGGAAATACTTGCAAATTTGAGAAGAATTATGACCAAATCTGTTTGTAAGGGGTGTATATCATCTGAAAGTGTGAAGAAATTGATAAATTATTTACATGTCAGGGATAGAAGGTGAGAATTAGAATGAAACTAATAAAATTCTCATGTTACCACATTCATTCAAAATCATCCCTTAGGTATACCCACCTTGGTTCTGCAAAGCCTAAAGAGTAGAAAGCCATTCTTGGTTTTATTGAAGTTGGTTCCAAATGGTTTACACACATAATTGTTGATAGGAAGTAGCTAACCCTTAGATTATGTGAGTATTATTATATTGTTATTGAGCCTTTATTGTTCAATAGTTGCAAAACACCAACATGATGTTAATTTGATCAAGATTTAGAGTAGAGATATCCCAATTTAGGGTAACTATATCCTCATCAAGATCAATTTTTTCTTCTTTACCTTTATCTTTTCTTGAAACTTTAGTACTCGGTTGAGGCTTGATCTCAACTATCTTTGTACTTACTATTTGCACACTTGGAATTGTAACAATAGTAGAAATAGAAGGGTTAGCAACAAAAGTAGGCACTGCACTAATAGTAGAAATACCTTGTTTCTATGTAGCAAAATATAATGATGGAGGAGGCACTAGCTACTTGGTAGATGAAGTGTTGATCACTTTAGTCAATATGGTACTCAACTAAATAGGTGCATAGATTGGTTGGGTGCATGGTGTTGTAGTGGTTTCCACAACCAACTTGGTAGAAGCTTTCTCTAAGCTTGATGGCATCAAAGCTTTTCTTAGAGAGTGAGTAAATGAGTCCATTACCACTATTGCAATCTTCTCTACATTGTTTTCCTCAATACTCTAAATCTAAGGGAGATTCTCCTCTATGGCTTCCTATTCTTGCTCCTCATCATCCATATTTACATCATTTATTTTTATATCTTCTTCATCATTGTTTTCATCTTCTTCCTTGTCATCTTTATGATCTATGTCACTAACATGAACAACAAAATCACCCTATTGATGAAGTTCATAGATATTCTTCCATGTATAGCTGTCTTCACCACATATTCAATGCCATTTCCCAATATCATGCATGTGTTGAATTTTAGAGTGAGTTTTTCCTCATTTTTCTTCATGGAATCTTTCACCTCTTTATCACTAAGACTCGGCATGAGCTACTTTAGAGTCTATTCATAGATGTCTTTTGCAATTTTCTTAGCATTTTCCCATCTTGGTTTGATTTCTTGCATAAGCTCATTAGGAATTTTTTGTACAAGTTGATCAGGTGAGTATTTCCATTTACCTAGTTTTGACATCATCATGTCTTCAACTTGCTTCTTCTCATCTGCATTCTTAGTCTCATATCTAAGAGATTTGAAGTTTTCCATTCTAGTTGCTCCTTCAATTTCTTTTAATTTTTCCTAAAATATAGGTGGAGGTCTTTTGAAAATAATTTCCTTGGCATCTTCCTAACCTAATTTCAATTTATTTCTTGATCTAGATGCTCTTCTTGTGAATACTGCAGTAGATGACTTGGTGGATCGAGTAATGATAACCTTACCCTTCTTCTTGATTGGCTCTTCTTCTGCAAATTTTTTTCTTTTGCTTCATCTTCTTCCACATCATCTCCTTTTCCTTTTGAAAATGGGAGAGTAGAACTTTCTTGCCTTAGCTTTGCTATTCTCTTCTTTCCTTTGCTAACTTCTTGAGGAAGCTTGATTTAAAGTTCTATTCTAGCTTTGGTTTCATTAAAAGTACCAAAATATGTGGCCTTGGGATCCATAGGTTCATTTAATAGTGCTTCAAAGATATCCTTGGTGTCATCAATGTTAACCTCATATCTTAGAGGTTTAATCCACACCAATCTACACTTGACTACTTGAATGTACACTTTGTCATAGTCCACCATGAAACAAACATCATCCTTATAATCTTCTACAATTTTCTTTAGAATTCTATATCTTATATTCATCTTTTCTTTGAATAAATCAAAATAATTTTCCATGATACTAACAAAGTTCTCATCCATCTCTACTACATATTCATTAATATGATATAATACTGGTACATCTTTTCTCCATACAACTAAGCCTTATGAAGGGAAAAACTTTTGCACAAAGAAGAATAAACAAGTCAAGAGTGAACAAAACTTACATGGGTTATTCTTTGAAGTTTAGATTCTCTCCATTTTATTGTTGAATTGATTCAACATTAGCTTGGCAAGGTCAAAGGACATGTTGTTCTTCACTACCTTAAGAGCTAGATCAAATACCTCACACAACATGTTGTTTAGATGATTGGAGCTATAGATCTTATGAACTATTACATGAATTTCAAATTTTTTCTCCATGTCATTTATATTGCTCTTCCATTCCACTTGCCAAGTGTCTTGCTTTCCAGTTCTACCCAACTTAGGGTTTTGGTAGCCTTTTCTTTGCTCAACAATGGGAGCCTTGTGATTCAATGAATCATTTTCTTTGTTATTTGAATAGGCTGCTCCAACCATAACTACTCATTGTGTACATGGATAAGAATAAACCTTATCCATTTTATCTAAAGTCTTAGGGCATATGTAGAATGTATGTTAAACCCTAAATGTTGATGCTCAAGTTTCAATGCACCACTTACACATAATGTTTTCAAATTCTCATCCATCTCTAGGGTTCCAATTTCTTGTATCAAATAGTGAAAATGTCAGTGAATATTGCTAACAAGTAATACCTTTGGTGGAATCTATGACTGATCTCCAGTTTGTTTAGGTGCTTCTATAATTGTCAAACTCAACTTGAAGTCTAGTGCCTTTCATTCAATTCCATGAACCAACATCTTGGATCATTTCCTAGTTTTGCTATTGGAAGATGCCATGCTGATTAGGTTTTAATAAAACACAAAAATCTTCAACAAAAAACACATAGATCACTTGGAAGCACATAAATTTCTCTTGCAAATATCTCTTCAAAAATTCACGATAAAAAATGAATTTGATTTCCTTCCTTTTAACATATTTTCACTTTTCAATCACCATAAATGCTTGGTATGATCACTCATTCGATGACAAATTCTCCTCCACTTAGTTCAACCTTAATGCTTGATAGAGTCATTCATAGCTTAGTGTCCATACAATATTTTAGTGTATCTCGACCTTTCTCGATAGGGTCTTGCAACCCAACCTAGCTCAATAAGGTCTTGATTTTCTTTAGTCACTCAGTGATCCCTTTGCATCTTGAATGTTGATATGGATCTTTCCTTCTAGCTGGCTAAAACTAATATAAGATTTCTCCTTTAGAGTCTTTGTTCTAGTCATTCTTGTGGGAGATCAAGTCGAAATGCTTGAATCACCTAATTCTTGAGTGACATTTGCTTCAACTTGGACTTGCATTCTAAGAAGATTTTGGAATTCATTGCTACCTCATCTACTTTTTGATATTGTTAGATTTGAATTTCTTTTCATCTTCAATCCTTCTAGTTTTTATATAGTTCTTGGCAAGAGGTCCAAGTTCTGTACAAATAAAACATATTCTAGTGGTGTCTCTTGTCCTCATGTGATGTTTCACACAATTTTCTCCAATGTGCCCAAATTCTCCACAATAGTGGCATCTAAACCATGTGTTGTAGTCCCAACCAAATATAGCTTTCACAATCTGTTCTATTGGATTTAATATCTTAGTTTTGCATTTAGAATATTTGTGCCCTTGTCTATTTCACTTGTTTCATTTACCTTCAAACTTCAGTTTCTCCTTGAATTCACTTTCTCTATGACCATGTTTATTGCAATTGTAACAATATTCATTGTATTTTTTTTTACCATTACTCCTGTTGGAAATATTCAAGATATAATAGGTTACTGAGAGGGGAGGGGTGAATCAGTAACAATAAAAAATTTTAAGTTAACCATACACAACATTTACTTATCTATCCTACTGCATAAAAACTGTTAATCATTAAAACCATATATGCACAGAGATTTGGTGACCCAGAAACCTTCCAAATTAGAAAGTAAAACTGGGGTGGGGATGATACCCACAAAGCTTCGTTATTGCAGTATGAAGTTGGCCAGTTAAGGCTTACAATGATCACTTTTGGTGATCTACCCTATTAGGAGCACAGAGGATTGCTAGATCCACCTTGTGAGAGGATTTACAAACATACTTTATAAGTATGCACTCTGTTAGGAGATTTGTATAAAGATGGTTAAGTCTACCCTGTTAAAGGATTTACAAAAATGATTCACCTATTAGGATGAAACAACAAATCAACTTACAACTTGACTGAGTTCTTTATTGTAGATCACCTTTTGTGATTGATGAAATCATTTCTGCTCCTGATAGACCTTACTGAGTATTCTTTTCTGCTGATGAATTCGCACTATCATCCAGATATCTTGTATGTCTTCTTGAAATATCCATATCACCCTTTTTTTTGCAATATATTCTTTTTTTCTTTTTAAATGTGTCAATTGTATATATACCATTCCAATAATTATTCATGCAAGGTTGGCCAAGCACAAGTAAACAAAATATAACAGAGTAGGCCAAATGGTAAAATAAACTCAGGTTCTTCAGAAAAACTTGATGACCTTCTGATACTCGGCATAGACTACATTACTCGACATTGTCATGCACTCGGTATAGGTAGGGGCTCGGTTCATACTAGTCATACAATGTTGCCTGGAACTCGGTAACCATTGGTGACTTGGTAGATATAGTGTCACTCAGTAGAAAAACTTCTTCGATAACCTTCTGATCTCGGTTATCGCTGAGTGCTTCCTTACTTGGTCAATACTGAGTGTTTCCTCACTTGGTCAACACTGAGTGCTTCCTCACTCGGTCAACACTAAGTGCTTCCTCACTTGGTTAACACTAAGTGCAACTTCACTTGGTTGACACTGTGTCGCCAGTGCTTAGTTTGAACTGTGTTGCCAGTGCTCGGTTTGCACTATATTACTCGGTTTGAACTGAGAGATGAGTGTTGTCACTAATGGCAAATAACTTTATGCCAACAATCTCCCCCTTTGGCATTAGTGACAAAAACAATTATGTGCAAAAATAGACATACAGTTCTGAATTTTCAAAATTGATCTTTGCAAGTCTTATTACACATATCTTTCTTACATGTATCTCCCCCATACAATATGCATAGTATTTACAAGTCATTACACATATTTGCACAATTTTATCTCCAAGAGTGTACTATCTCCCCCTTTTTGACAATAATGCCAAATTAAACTATATATATTTACAGAGAGAGTCCAAAATGGGAGATAAACTCAGAATGTACCTTGAGAATAAGAGCCAATGTCTTATCCCAATTTTCTTGTAAAAGTTTGCTAGTGGAGATTTCTATTTGAACTTCTGTAGAAAGTTCAATCATATGATCGGCAATTGAGAAGTTTTTGTCATGAATCAATGTTTTGGAATGGGCAATGTGCTTTTGCATTGTGTCCATGATAGGAAGGATCATATTTTGGATGTCAATCAGAGTACACCTGATCCTTGCTTCCTCTCTCAACAATTCTACCTATTTCTCTGACAAAAATCTTATTCTGAGATGATGGGATGAACTTGAACTGTGGTCAAGCTACAACATTTGTGCACTGACCTTCATATCCTCATCAATTTTATTCAACTTTTCTTTGATTTCCTTAGTATACTCGGTAACATCACAAAGTTTTCCAAAAAGTAAAGTTACATTATTAAAAGAATGTTCAAAATTACTCAAAATTGTAGATAGTTCTACCTGTTTTAATGCAATATGCTAAGCAATGTGCTCAAGCACCTTACTATCAAATTTCTTCTCTGCTTTTTCAATCAATTTTTCTTGGCTGGAGGTATCCTCATTGAATTTATATATAGCCTCTTCTAACTAATTCAAAATGTGTTGAGTAGAATCTACTTCAACACCTATAGCCTCTGTTAGAATATTCTTAGCACTTTCAATGATACTATATTCTTGGTCTCTCTCATGCCTCAGTTGTTTTTGCCTTGCCTTCTGATCTAATAGCTGACTGACCATTCTCATTTCATCAACTGATGCATTATCCAAATCTATCTTAGGAATGATAATGTCCTTATCCAAATCTATTTCCTCATCCACTGCCTTGCTAGAAATTATGTATCTTTTTGCTTTTCCTGCAGTGACTTCACCTTTTCCCTTTGAGTCTAAAACAATAGTTGATGAGGCTGGGCTGGCTGACAAAATTGGAATAGGACTGGCTAGAGGAAAATTGAGAGAAGTACTAACAGTATCAAAAATTGATGTTCTTCCCAAGATTGATGTACAGGTTGGTATGGGAGAACTATCAGATGCAAAAATTGGAGCGGATGATGTTGTCAAAATTGAAGTACTAGTGGATATACTTACTGAACACTCTACAGTAGAAGTTTGTTTGCTTGATGAACTTACTACTGTAGCTGATGATGCCTCTATCAATGAAGATGGTTGCAGCTCAATTAATGAAGTGGTAGACACTTGCATAGATGGTACCCAGACTAAGAGGAGACAAGTGAAGATTGAGCAATTGATGAAGCTGTTGTGCACACAATCTCACTAGTAGAGGCTATCTCCATAGTTGATGTAGCTGCTTTAGGTGGAGAGTGAGGAAGACATGCAATAACTTTGGCATCAATTTTTACAGGATCATCTTCCTCCTTAGCTTGATTAGCTTCTTCTTCCTCTATTTCATCTTCCTTGTCTTCTTCCTCCATTTCATCTTCCTTGAATTCTTCCTCAACATTCATCATCATTGAGTGCAGATCCCCTAGAACATCTTCAATATCATCATCACTATTGTCATTGTCCTTGATTTCAACAATATCCTCACTGGGTTTATGTAGATGATAGATATGTTTCCACATGTTTTTTGCATCATTGACAACATGCTCAATGTCTTTGATAAGTATCAAACAAGTTTGAAATCTAATTATCATATTACCTTCATGATCTTTCAGTGATTTCTTTACTTCTGCATTAGTGAGACTCGATAGGAGATTTTTCAGGGTTTGTTCAAAGATATCTTTGATAGTTTTGGTTGCAATTTCCCATCTTGGTTGCAACCTCTCCAGTAGTTCTTTAGGGATCTAAGAGGAAATCTCTTCAAGAGATTATTTCCATCTTCCCATTTTATTCAAAACCAATTCTTCAATCTGCATTTTCTCCTATTCTGTTCTTGTCTCAAACTTCAATGCTTTGAAGTTTGTGAAGCTAGTACCTTCTTCTAATTGCTTCAACCTTTCCTCAAATGTGAGTGGAGGCTTGACAAATACAGGTTCCTTCTTCCCTTGTCTTGTTCTTCTGGAGAAGACTACAGTGGCTTGCGTTATAGGTTTGGTGATAATCACCTTACCTTTCTTTTGTTGAGGCTCCTCTTCTTTTTCTGACTCAGTTTCCTCTTCTTCTTCATCATCTTCTCCTCTCCCTTCAGTAATCATCAGAGGACCAAGTTCTATTTTTAACTTTGCAATCTTCCTCTTTCCTTTGCTAATGACCTAAGGAATTTTGATTGAAAGCTCAATTCTGGCTTTAGCTTCATCAAAAGTTCCAAACGCTGGTTGCTTTGGATCTACTGGTTCATTCACCAATGCTTCTATGATGTCTTTAGTTTCATCAATATTAACTTCATAAGGAAGAGGTTTCACCCATGCAACTCAGGGCCTGACTGCCTGTATGTATACCTTGTCACAATCTACCATAAAGCATACGTCTTCTTTATATTCCTCAACCAGTTTTGGTGGAACCGGAACCTATTGTTCATTCTTTCCTTAAAATATTCAAAGTAATTATCCAAAACACTGTCAAAATTTTTACCTAACTCTGCTATAAACTCATTTATTTGATAGAAAACGGGAATATTCTTTTTCCATACTACTGATCCTTTTGATGGAAAAGACTTTTGAACATAGAAAAATAGACAGATCAAAAGTGAACTAAATTTGTAGGAATTGTTATTTGAATTCCTTATGCTTTCCATATTTTTATTAAATTGAGACAAAAGCAATACAAACAGATCAAACTCAACATTCTTCTTTACTATCTTGTATGCTAAATTTACTGTTTCACAAGGTACATTGTTTGGTCAGTTGGAACTATAAATTTTGTGAGCAATGACATGAATACCAAATCTTAGTTCAGCGTTAGTTACTGTACTGAGCTTAAGTCCTCTACCATCCCATTCTGCCTAGGTTAGCCTTTGCAATTCTTCCCGACCTAGGGTTTTGGTAGTCTTAGCTTTGCTTAATATGGGAAGGCCAGTAATTTTGTTAATCATTTTCTTTGTGATAAGCACTAGTTTCTCTAACCACAATTGCCCATTGTGAACCCGGCTGAGTACATACCTAACCCATTTAATTTGAAAATTTCTTGGCAAATGTGAAATGTGGGTTAACCCCTTTTTTTTCAAGATGCGTATGCTCGGGTTTCAAATTCCCATCTACGCTCATTTCACCTAGGGCATTATCAATTTCTAGGTTTCCAAGCTCTTGAATGGAACATTTGAAATGAGAGCATATGTCATTTACAAGGAGTACCTTCGAAGGAATTTGAGACTAAGCACTGTTAGGGTCGAGTGATTCTGCAATTGCTGGTACCAATTTGAAGTTCAATGCCTTCCATTCTACACCTTTAACCAGCATTTTTGAGCCTCTTTTTGTCTTGGAGCTACTACTTTCAGATGCCATTGCTGCTCGGTAGGTGAAGAGAAATTCTGAATAGATTCTTCGCTCTTTTTGAAAAAGTCACTCGAAATTGCTCAAAGCTTGCTCTAGAATCACAGAAGATAACTTAGCTCAAAGTTCGTAGTGAAGAATGAGATCAAATTTTCCCTTTTTGACAAAACATTCATCATAAATACTTGGTACGATGGTAGATGAAATGATAGGTTGTCATCCACTTGCTCAGTAGATACTATCAACTCAATGATCAAAACAAAGTATTGATGTACCAACCTAACTCGGTAAGGTTATGAACCGACCTCGCTCAGTAGATACAACTCGGTGAGTGAAACTTTGTTGCACCGGACTGAACTCGATTGAGTCTTGAACCGATTTGGGATTAAAGTGTATCTGCATACTGATTTGATCATTCTTCTTCCTTTGGAACTTCTTAGGATAATTCTTGAAGGATGCAGTTCCATATTTTCTTTTATGAATATTAATTGGAAATGATGGAGTCACTCATTTCTTGAGTGACATTGCCATTGCTTGACTTATCTTGTTCAGTAGATTTAGGAATCCATTGTTGCTTCATTTGCTTCCGGATGTTGTCTACTTTGATTTTCTTGTCATCTTCAATTATTTCTATATTCATACAATTTTTGGCTATATGACCAAGTTCTGTACATATATAGCACCTTACAGTAGTGTCCTTCTTCCTTAAGTGATGTCTTGCACAATTTATGCTAGTATGTCCATATTCTCCACAATAGCGACATCTACACCAGGTGTTGTAGTCCCATCCAAATATGGCTTTCACAAGTTGTTCAGCTGGATTGAATGATTTGGATCTACATTGGAATGCCTTGTGACCATGTTTATTGCATTTGTGATAGTTGCCTTCAAATTTTGGTTTTTCTTTGCACTCAATTGCTTTGTGACCATGTTGATTGCAATTGAAACACTTACCATTGAATTTTTCTTTTCCATTGCTCCAGCAATTGTTTGATGTATGACCTGACTTTCCACAGTGATTAAAAGTGGGTTTCTAATTCTTTTGGGTACATTGTTTTGAAGATTCACCTTCTTCATTGTATCCAAGACCAGCTTTACCTTTTTGTTTATGAAGATTCTGCTCATTTTGCAAATTCAATTGATTCATATCTACTTGGGATTTCATCATTCTTTCATTGACTTGGCTTTCAGAGATTAGGTCATTTTCCAAGCTTTCATTGATTTGTCTTTCAGTTCTCAGATCACTATCCAAACTTACATTGATTTGTCTCTAAGTGATTAAATCATTTCTCAAACTTTCATTCTTAGATCTTAGAATCATGATTTCTTCATTTGCATTAGATAGTTGTCCTATAAGATCTTCATGCTGAAGGGATAGATTATTCCTTACCTCTAAGTCTTCATTTTCTTTGTTTCTCTGTTCGAAAACTTCACATAACTTGATGGATTGGACTTCTTGTTCTCTTTTGAGCTTTCTTATCTCTTCTTGCAAAGATCCATTTTTTTCTAGAAGTTCTTTGATTGCCTTGTCAGCTTCTTCTGAACTACTTGATGGTAACAAATCTTCAATCTTTTCTTCAACATAGTGATGGTCATTCATTTGTCTTGCAAGTTCCTTTCTTCTTTTTAGGGATTGAGAAAGATGTTCCTTTGCTTCTTTGAGTTGAACCACGGTCACTTCTAGATCTAGATTTTCATTTTCAATCACTTTCTCCAATCTGAATATCTCCATAACTTAGATCTTTGCTCAAGCTGTCAAACTTTGTCTTGAGAACCAAAAAAGCTCTGATACCAATTGTTGGAAATATTCAAGATATAATAGGTTACTGAGAGGGGAGGGGTGAATTAGTAACAATAAATTTTTTTAAGTTAACCATACACAACATTTACTTATCTATCCTGCTGCATAAAAACTGTTAATCATTAAAACCATATATGCACAGAGATTTGGTGACCCAGAAACCTTCCAAATTAGAAAGTAGAACTGGGGTGGGGATGATACCCACAAAGCTTCATTACTGCAGTATGAAGTTGTCCGGTTAAGGCTTACAATGATCACTTCTAGTGATCTGCCCTGTTAGGAGGACAGAGGATTGCTAGATCCACCTTGTTAGAGGATTTACATACATACTTTATAAGTATGCACTCTTTTAGGAGATTTGTATAAAGACGGTTAAGTCTACCCTGTTAAAGGATTTACAAAAATGATTCACCTGTTAGGATGAACCAACAAATCAACTTACAACTTGACTGAGTTCTTTATTGTAGATCACCTTTTGTGATTGATGAAATCATTTTTGCTCCTGATGGACCTTGCTGAGTATTCTTTTCTGCTGATGAATTCACACTATCATCCAGATATCTTGTATGTCTTGTTGAAATATCTATATCACCTTTTTTTTGCAATATATTCTTTTTTTCTTTTTGAATGTGTCAATTGTATATATACCATTCCAATAATTATTCATGCAAGGTTGGCCAAACACAAGTAAACAAAATATAACTGAGTCAGCAAAATGGTAAAATAAACTCAAGTTCTTCAGACAGACTTGATGAACTTCTGATACTTGGCATCCACTACGTTACTCGACATCATCATGCACTCGGTAGAGGCAGGGGCTTGGTTCATACTAGTCATACAACATTGCTAGGAACTCGGTAACCATTGGTGACACGGTAGATATAGTGTCACTCCGTAGAAAAAATTCTTCGATAACCTTCTGAGCTCCGTTATCACTGAGTGCTTCCTTACTCAGTCAATATTGAGTTTTTCCTCACTCGGTCAACACTGAGTGCTTCCTCACTCGGTCAACACTGAGTGCTTCCTCACTCGGTTAACACTAAGTGCAACTTCACTCGGTTGACACTGTGTCGCCAGTGCTCGGTTTGAACTGTGTTGCCAGTGCTTGGTCTACATTGTATTACTTAGTTTGAACAGAGAGATGAGTGTTGTCACTAATGGAAAATAACTTTATGCCAACATACTCCAACATTTGTTTGATGTATGGCCTAACTTACCACAATGATTGCAAGTAGGCTTTTGATTCTTTTGAGCTCCTTGCTTGGATGATTCACCTTCTTCTATGTATCCTACTCCTAGTTTTGCTTTCTATCTTTATTGACTTTTCTCATTCAACCGATTCATGTCTGCTTGAGATTTCATCATCCTCACATTGGTTTTATTTTTAGTGTTTAGATAATTTTTCAATATTTCATTCTTTGATCTTAAATTCATGATTTTTTCATTTGTATAAGTAAGATGATCAATGAAGTCTACTTGTTGAATGGATAGATGCTGAAGTTCATTGTTCTTTCCTTCTATGACTTCACATAATCTTACTGGCTACATTTCTTGTTCTCTTTTCAGCCTTCTAACTTCTTCTTGAAGATTGTAATTCTTTTCCAAGAGGTATTTGATTGCTTCATCGGCTTCATCTAAATTTCTTTCTAGATAGATGTCTTCAATTCTTTCTTTAGTGTAGAGATTTTCATTCATTTGTATTGCAAGATCTTTTCTTCTTTTCAAGGATTTAGAGAGTTCCTCTTTTAATTTCTTTAGTTTCCTAATAGCCAATTCCAAATCCAACTTTTAATTATCAATAGCCTTATCTGGCATGTATATCTCTATTTCCTCTAATCTTTTCTCAAGTTGTTAAACTTCTTCTCTGTGAACCACAATGCTCTGATACCAATTATTGAAAATATAGGATAGGATAGGTTATTAAGAGGGGAGGGGTGAATTAGGAACCAATAAAACTTAATATTATTTCACCAAATAGTCCTTCATATATATTATAATCTAATTACATGAATGAAAGACTAAAAGTAATAAAACACTTATAATATATTGGCACAAGATATGGTGACCCTAAAACTTTTCAAATAGAGAGTAAAACTAGGGTGTGGATGATACCCACAAGCTTTAGTACTGCAGTATAAAGTTGACTAGTTAAGGCTTACAATTGATCACTTCTAATGATTTTCCTCATTAGGAGCAATAAAGACTACTAGGTCCACCTTGTGAAAGGATTTATAAAAAATACAGTGAAGTATGCACTCAATAAAGAGATTTTAAAAAGACTGTTAAGTCTACCTTATGAAAGGATTTAACTGATACACCTATTAGGATGAACCAATGGCTGATCTCTAATTTGCAACTTTGATTTTCTAGTTGAGATTCCTTTGAAGTGTAATAATGAACTTGTTGTGATAGATAACTCATTGCTTCTCCTTATACTGCTTCTAGCCATTTTAATTTACACTTCTGCTCATATCATTGCTTTCTATTTTCATTCTCTTATTTGGATGTGATACAATATATTACACACACACACACACATACACATCAAAACTATAATTCATCAAAGTTGGCTATAACACAAGTTTCACCAAAATACACAGTCAACCCAACTGCTAGTAGTCAGGGTTTGAAGATAAACTTGACAAGGTTTTGATACTTGTCAACCATTTTCAACACTCGAAATCATCATGATCTCAATAGATGTAGAAGATCAATTCATACTAATTATTTCCAAGTAGGCTAAACTTGGTGAACACTGGTGACTCAGTGAATACTATGAAACTCAACATATAAACTAAATCACTTGGTTGACATTCAATGGCTTGGTCAAAACTAGATTCACATCACTAACACTATGGGCTTAGTAGACATTGGAGACCATGGTTGACACTATTCAACTCAGTTACTACTATGAATCTTAGTTATCATCTAACCATTTGACTAAGTGTGAGTCACTAATGAACAAACTTGACCACAATGTCAACACTTGCATGTTTGCCAAACCAAGACAAAATAAAAATTCATTATTCTTGGCCACATGATCTTCATGAAAGCACTTATAATCTGTCGCTAGAATTTCAGCATTTTGATCTCTGTCATCTAATTTGTGCCTTACATTATTTCTCTTCATTTTTCTAATATTCAAAAAAGCAATAATGTATAAATTAGTTACTTGGTACAACCATAATTAACCATAATAGAAATTGCAAAAATACAATTCCATGCAACATTTTTAATGTAAAACTTCATTTGTGAAGAAACAAAATGAACCATTGAATTTAAGATATGTAACAAACTGATAGGTCTTATCACTATTTAGTTTCCAAAGTCTATGAGGCCTTGATGAAGTAACAAACTGAATTCTTATTTATAAGAGACAATTGCTAGTTTTTGATAGGAGGTTAAATTTACAGGTTAATTCAAATAAAGGATGCATATTTTCCATTTGAAAATGGTAAAAGAGTATTTATAGTTCAGATCATTCGAGTTTTCAGGAGGTACTAGATCAATAGGGTGTCCTAAATAGAAAACTAAAATTAAGAAAATAGAAAAACAAAAAGATATCATTTATTAATTTGTTAAATACATGTGATATAAATGTCATCACTATTTAGTTAAACTGCATATTCCATTCAATAATAGGTCTCTCCAATATTAGTGATGAAGGTATACATATTTTATTTCAGCTAATTATTATTTGTTGTGTTATAGGTGTAACAATGCTCTTTCAATAAAATATAGTGGATGGATGTTATGACTTATTTTGACCTTGTCATATTGCTAAAATAGAATGCATTGTGTTTTGAAGCCAATACAAAAAAAATATGATACTAGATAAATTAGATTGCACAAAATTCAAGATTCATTCAGGAACAATGAAGGCTAATTCATAGATGGGACATTATTGATCAGCATATCTTAATTGAGTTATTGTAACTGGATTGCATCATAGAAAATCTTGTATTGTACTATTTGCTTTATGTTGTCATAGTGACCAAATGCTACAACCAGCTTAGAAGATTATGTAGAGGTTGTTTGAGTACACTATTTTGGCTACCCAACTTTAGAGGCAAGAATCTTTCCAACACCCCTCACTATAGTTGCAGGCTATTATAAAGCACCAAATTTTGTTAGTCCACAACAATTGATATTTAATAATAATAAATCTTAGTGAAGAAAGGATGGGGGAATGGCAATGAATAGTAGCGAAGAAATCTAGAGAGAGAATAGAAAAAGTGGAGTAGAGGGGAAGTAACATTATGCCATCGATCCTATTACCTTGACCAACATCAATCTTCCTCCCAAGTGTAGACACCTAAATTTGATTAAACCGCTTTGGTAATCCTATTTAGCTATCTCTAAAAGGTATCATTAATTAAATTCCTATTTAACTAATCCTTTGCCATCCCCTAGTTGATTAATTTAATTAATCATCTATAGTCCTAATAGATAAATCAAATAACCCATCATTTATCAATTAAATCCTATTCTCCTATCTAATTCCAAATCCCAAATTTATTAAAATCACTTTAATAAATAAAACCCTCAAATCATATAGCCCCTAAACTATCCTAAATCCTCCATTTAGCCTAATCCACCCTATCCACCCATACTAACTAAGCTTAGCCACTAACTCACCCACCCTCATCAATACCATCCACTTGCATATCTCTAACATCCCTAATCTAATCCTAACCCAAGCCTAACCCATCCCCTAATCATTTGCATATTCCTAAGCAAGCTTAAGACTTTTCTAAACCAAACCAAAGTCTCCTCTCAAAAATATCCCAACCACCAAGCCATAAATGCTCTTACAAGCAATAAATGACTCTTACAAGCCCATTTATTGCTCTTACAAGCCATTATGAGGATATTTATGAGCCTTGAGCCTCTTTTGTTGACCCCTCAACCCCTCTTGCTCTAACCAATAACCCTGTGACATGTGTCACTCCGTGATTGGCTATAAGGAAGCACAATCCATGTGCTTTCCTCTCATTCAATTTGAGCCCTCCATAAGCTTTTTCCTTTCCTTCCATCCTAGCCATTGATCCCTCAATCCCTTTGCCTATTTAAGGAATCCCCTCCCAAACCATTTTAAGACAAAATCTATTTAGTAAAGTTAGCATGCTAGTTTGAAAAACACAATCCTTCATGCAAAACCATAATGCCATTTTGAGAAATAAAGCCATCAACCATACCCTCATAATGCCAAATTGAGAGCTCACAAGGCTACCAATTTGCCGTTATCCATCTCCAACATTGAAGTAATTGAGCAAGAAATTGAGCATACATCCACATCAAAGGACACATCTATAAAATGAAGGAAGCATGGAGTGTTTCCTCCTTTTGGTTTACATTCCTTAATTGTTTTCTTTGTCTTATCATAAGTGTGGCTTAATTTTATGTGTTTGAATGCTTTTTTTCTAACATTATGTTCCTTAATGATATATAATTATAGCTCTACATTTTGGCACACTCAGTGGGACCCTGCATTTGGGTCAATCTAATCAATTTTTAGGTTTTTTTGTGTTAACTAACCAAATTAACCTTGTTTGCTTGTGGGTTGTTGTGATAGGTTTGCTGATCTTATTGCAGGTATCCAGGTCACCTTTTGGAAATCATGCTCTTGGCCATGTCATCATTTTTTATTTTTGAAGACTTCAAAACCAGCTTGTTTTGCGATCCCACAAATCCAAGATTGTGATCTCACGACCGCGAGAATGCGGCCATTCGCCAATGAGAACACCAACCCGTGACGGTGAGTTTGCAATTCATCACCAAATAGCTTCTACCACATATCCTAAAATTTGTTCTACATCCCCGCTGACAAATCCTTTAGTAGGAACATGCCTCAAAGAAGCGGGATCGGCATTCCCACTTGCGGGAACACGCTTTGTTTTTGTTGCTATTGTTTACATTGTAATAAATTATCTTTCTATAGGACTGTTATTCTTGCATGTGAGAAAGTTATAAAAATCCTAAACTAGCGGGATCTCTCTGTTCAAAATGAACTCCCTAGATTTTTATTTTGTTTTTTTAACCAATTTTTCCTAGCATTCTCGCACTTGGGTAAACCTATGGGAATGCATCCTTGCGAAAGAAAACTCTAGTAAGATCGCGAACCCACTTGCGAGAATGCTACCCTCATGGGAACGCTGCTTCTTGCATTTTCTCTACAGGAACGCTATCTATTTTGTAGAGTCTAGTCATTTTCATTCTCTTTTTGTTTATCTTGCATAGTTAAATCTTAGGAAATGAACATGTATGCATAATCACAAACAAAACACACATCTCAATTCTGGCTTAAAATGAACAATGTTTTTATTTATTTATTGGAATGTATGTTCTCTCAAATTCACTCTTAAATGCAAAGCTAAAATTTACACCATCTTGTCATGAAGGGCCTCTAGGTGCACATTGAAAACAATCCTGCAAACACACTTCATCTTTTGGGGCATAAAAAGAATCCACATCTTAGAAAATTTCTATGTTATAAAAATAAATAGAGACACTTTGAGTGAGTTTGTTGTTCGACTCAACCTCTTTAATCACCCATCATTCTAACCATTGGTTGCAATATCTGTACCATATATGGGGATGGGTCTACCTAAGAGGGTGTTAAGTTCTCCACAAAAAGAAAACTCCACTTGCTTGAGTTTTTATTGGTTTTTCTAAAGATAGAAAGTTTCTTGAATGCACATTAGTCTCGCTAACACTTCACTTGGGCATAAAAATTGAACAAATCTTGATGTGGAGGGCCTCCAAGTGCACGCTTGAAATCAAGCTTTACACACATCTTTTTTTTGGCCTTAAAAATGAACAAACACCAACTCTTGAATGTCTCAAAGGAAATTAATCGATACTTAATGTGGAGGGCCTCTGGGTGCACGGGTTTACTTTCTTGTTGACCCTAACTCTCCTTTGTGTATTCATTCTTCAATTGCATTTTCTTTTGTTCATGTATATCAAATTGGAATTGAACATTTGCATCTTAAACATGTGTGTTTGCAAGGTCTAGACTAGACAACTTAAGTGTCATTTGGAGAAAGAACTTTGCTTTTTAGCCGAAGGTCATCTGAATCTTCTCTCCCCTTGTTGCCATTGCAGGCCATCTTGGGTGCATAAGACTAGGATCCAAAACCTTATTTTTAGTTTTAGGGGGCCTGCTTGGGGATTTCATCACCCCTTGGGATGACATCAACTCCAACATTCCAATGAAGTATAAAAATTAGGAGGTGAATTCAAAGATAGATCTCTTGAGATCAAGATTTTGTCACTCGAGCTAAGCCTCAAGGAACTTTATACCCTTGAGAAGTGAAAGAGGAGAAGTGGGTTACCGCTCCTCTTGATTGTGTGACATCTTTTTGGTTTCATCTATGAATTTGGGCCTCACATACCTTGCGTATATCGAGGACTCCTTAGATAAACCAATTGTTAACTTTGTAGCCAACCATCTAGGATGTTCATGTGCTTGAAGTGATTTCTCGAAACATTTGTAAAAACATACACACTCCTTGGCGAGAGTATCACATTTTGGAGATCAAAACTTCTATCTAGTTGTTCCTATCTATTGCTTGATCTTTTATTTGTTGAATGAATGTTTGCCAAACTTGGTCAATCCTAGCTTAGGGCACTTAGCGTAGTCACTACCTCCAAAAACCCCACGGTTGTGATTTTAATCCTTGGAAATATCTCATGTCAAGCCATCCCAAGACTAAGTTTAAGAAGGCTAAGCTTCCTCAAATACCAATCTATAAGGAAATTGAAGCAGAGCAAAAGAAACATACCCATAACCCTAGGATTGCCAAATTGGATCAAATTGAGAAAGACGAAGTTGAAGTAGCATTGCAAACTGAATGGGACTACAAAATCCAAAACCTAACCCTTTGACATGGTGTTAATATGAGCCTTATTGAGAATTCTACTATTACTCATTCTAATTAGGTCCTTCCTTTTTCCGCACACACTTACACACTTATAGGTTTAGTCTCTCACCTAGGAATTGCACTATCCCATTCAAGCATTTGAAGTTAGACCATCTCCTCTCATCTTAGGTTTTTCAAGAAGAATCCTCCACCTACACTATTAAAATCTTAGCATTATTTCCTCACTCACTTAGAAACATTTTTGCATCTCATCTCTCATCATCTTGAGTATCCTTGAAACACAACACTTTGCTAGGAATAGGTTGTTTTTGGTGTCCCACATCACCTTGAGCCAAAGGTTAGCGTCACACTTTTTTGCATCACCATCACATTTCCCATATTCATATTTAGGAAAATACAAGCTTCTTGCACTTAGCACCATATCCTTTAGACACCCTTAGTATCATCCCTCACTACATTTGCATCTTTAGGAGAAGCATCCTTTCATGCCACCCACCACACATTTTGGTAGGTAGACATGGAAAAAAGACATGGATCCTAGTCATAGTGGTAACACATCTCAAGCTCAACCATACTCTATAGTATCTCTGACACCATCAGACCCACCACCGCAAATCCTAGAAGAACCAAGATCATCCATAGATATTGAGGCTTTCATGAACCAACCTGGTCATGCTACCATTGTAAATGCCATCATAGATCGCAACAAGGAAACCATCATGGAAAATTTCTTATAAGACAATGTTGGTGTCTTTGAGTTTGGATGTCCACCACCCATCAACATAATAGATCTTACTCACCCATTGTTTGGATGGCAACCACCTCAAGTAGAACTAGCAGACCCAAATATCCCCTCGACCCAAGTGTCAGTTCCCATTCCATAGAACACTCATCCCATTCTCACTTAGCCATTAGTGCATACTACATCCCAACCAACCTCAAGCATACCATTTGCATCTATTTCCACCACTCATTTTTCTACTCCACCAAATACTCCATTTGCATCTAGCAGCACTACCTTTTCGCTTCCACCCCATATCACATCTAGTTCATTTGCTACTCAAATACCACCATTAGGGTCTAATACCTCATCTTCGATCCCACCAAACATCACTATCAACCCCTTTGTAACTAGCCAAAGCTCTTTAGCTGCATTTCCTTTGGGACCTTGGAATATTACTGTGATACAGGCACCTATCATTAGTCTTCCCCCTAGCACTATACTCATGTTTGCACCTTCGACACTGCCATCTACTGCTTCACATAGCTATTCACTCCCACCTCTCACCAACTATTTCTCCATGCCACCTCTAGGCAATAGCCCAAATCCACCACCACTGTAGTTCCCTACAGTAAACACTTTGTCACAAATCAACTACCTTGTGCCTACTCCAAATTAGTCCTACTCTCAAACAAGCACACAACCCACATATATTGGGCATGGTATGTATTCCCAAAGCATAGCATAAGCATTATCTACATTACCACCATTCCAGCCACAATCTTCACATTAGCAGTATGCCTAATCACCCATATAGAACTATCTCATAGGGCAGCAACCTTATAGTTATCTACCACACCAACCTTAGTAGATGCAACAGAATGCACAACCCATATTCTAGAAAACCATAGCATACACTCCACCAAGTATGCAAACTATTTTTCCACAAATGCCATATGGTCATAAGAGTTCTCCATATCACACTTCAGATTTTGGCACATATCCTACACTGAGGGCACCTGGATCGGGGGCACCACTCCTCCACCTGTAAATTTTGAATGGGAAGAGATGAAGAACACTCTCAAAGCCCTCAAGGATGGGATAGACACAAAAACTTTTAAATTTGAAAATGATTGCCCATACCCTTTTGATAGGACTATCACATTGACTCCATTTCCTAAACATTTTGAGATCCCCAAGTTTGACAAATTTAGGGGGAAGAGTGATCCAGTCACACATGTTAAGGAATTCTATATGCATTTTTAGGAGGTAGCTTATAATGATGTGTTCCTCATGTGGCTCTTTCCTAAGAGCCTAGCAGGACCAGCCTTGGAATGGTTCTGTGGTATACCTCAAGGTACTATTAAAACTTTTATAGAACTGTCTAAGACCTTTGTTGCTCAGTATACCCATCTCATTGAGACTGAATTATCTGTAGTAGACCTTATCCACACCAAAAAAAAGGGAGGGGAAAGCCTTATAGAGTACTTACAATGCTGGCAGATCCTCACAACAAGGATCTCTTATACCAACCCTGAGCCCCATCTTGTCAAGATGTTCATAAACAACACACACCCTAGCCTTGCTCATCATATGGTTATGAACTGTTTGAAAACATACAAGGACATCAAAGAGAAAGGAATGGGCCTTGAGAAAGGCCTCATTAAGGATGGTGTCATCAAATTGTACAAAGAAAACACCTAGGACCGTGGGTCAAGCAATGACAAAACCCGATATTGGAACAAAAACAAGAATACAGTGACAGATAGTGCCACTGACACTCGAAAGGTCCATATTGTTGGGGTGGCTACCAATTTTCCCACAACATTTTTCCAACAACAAACTTATCAATAGAAACCTCCTACATATCACCAGTCACTCATGCAAACTCATTAGCAAATACCTGTTCCTCATAATCAAACTAATGCTATCACATTGTCGGAAGGAAGTAAACCTCGTGTTCAGAGGCAGCCACAAACATACACCCCATTGGGGGAACCTCTTGATACAATCTTCAAAAATTTGGCCAAAGATAACCTTGTTCAGTATCCACAAACACAACCCTTGGAACTTAATCAGTCTAGAACATCCTGGTACAAAGATAATGAATATTGAAAATTCCATCGTGTCAAAGGGCACACTACCCTTAAATGCATGCAACTTAAGGATTATGTATAGGACCTCATTGATTGGAAAGAGATCATAGTGGGAGCTCAACACTCACCTAATGTAGGATTAATGATGTATCAAAATCCTTTCCCTCCTCATAACATGAACTTGGGAAAGGCACCTCCAAACCCTCTTATCAACAAACCCAACAGGTGAAAACCGAGACATGTCTCAGAATTATACCTTAGCATACTTAGACTATGGTATCTTAATTGGTTGCATATCCCAAGTTAAACCATCTGTCAATGTGATCAATATAAAAGGCCCAGACACTCAATGTGCAGTTGTTACCCATCGAACATGACTCAATATAGCTGGTCCACCTATATCCACACAAATCAAACTACCATCAGCATGACCACCTCCATCTCGAGAATCTCCATCAGAATCACCTTCACTAGGGCCACAGTATAACATTTTTGGACATCTCGAAAACACGCTAGCCCAGATCTCCATCTTGGATCTCGTATGGACAAGCCCACTTTATCAAGAGATACTTGACAGCACTCTATGTGAGTCACACATCCCCTCCGACATTAATGCCACTAAGTTTCACAACTTGGTTGGCCATCTTTCAGCCTCATGTGCCTTATCCTTCAAAAATACTAATATCCTAGTAGTTGAACCCAATCATATCCTCCCACTTCACATCATTGTTATGGTTTCTGACTTTGTAGTTAAACATGTCATGATAGATAATGAATCATCTCTAAACCTATGTACTCTAAATTTCATCAAGTAGGCAGGATATACTGAAGTAGATATCATCAATGAGGTGATCACCATCAAGGCATATGACAATTTGGAGTGTACTACTAAAGGAACCATCTTGCTCCCTATCAGAGTTGGCCTAGCCACTCAAGAAACACTTTGTCATGTATTTGATCTTAATCTTCCATATAACATCCTCCTCGGTCATCCATGGATTCATGCCATGAAGGCCGTACCATCCACCTATCATCAGTGCATCAAATTTTTGCATAGTGGCATTGAGATAACCATCCACGCAGATCCTGAATCCTTTGCTTATTGCAATGCAGTTAAAGCTTCATACACCAACCATTATCCTGGGATCAAAATTGGCACCACCATGGCTAGCTCCTCTAGCACTTGCCATGATCTAGACACCATTTTAGCCTCCACTCTCTCCACAGTTAAGATCAACTACCAAGGTTGTGGTGAGTATAGTTTCATAGATGCTTTTTCTATTGGCACTCTACCACTTGACCCATATACTCAAGGATGTCCAATACATCAAGGGCCTATACTAGAAACTACCTCTTGACTTCACTAGTTGGGCCCTACCAAATTTGTCACCAAAGGTATCCTTGATGGAGCAAAAAATACACCAGACATTAACACATGGTTATATAAAGAGCCACCTCCTAAAAGTGAAGCACTTCTTGATCACTTTAAATAGAAATATCCCTAGTCACATCGCTTGGCCATTGAGCAATGGGATTATCAAGGAGGTAGTTTAGGCTACCAAGAATCAGGTATGAGATAGCCTATACAACCACACCAAGGGTAGAAAACCAAAGGCTTGGGCTATGGACTCCCTACAATTGGGGGCACTACAATGGAAGGCTACGCCTTTATGAACATCCAAAACACTCTCGTTGAGGTTGAAGACATCCCTAAGGAAGTTGAAAAGAAAGCTTACGACAATATTTTTCTTGATGAAATAATCCTTGGAGCCTCTGTGCTCTACCAGTTATCCTTGAATCTCATTGACCTCCCCCTCGCTCACCTCAAACTCATAGACTGTGACCAACCAAGTGTCATCCATGTTGACAAGTTCTCTATCAAGCACGTGCTCCTTAAATTCATGGGGGCAAAAATGCCACATAAATGGCTACCTCCACCATCGGCATATGTCTACAAGCTAGATCCTGCAAGTTACTTCAAGGAGGAGGAAATCTCTAGTCGCAAAAATGAAATTCTAAAAGAAACAAAAAAGCAAAAAGATAAAAGAAAAACATCCCATGGTGAAAGCTCCTCTCGAGCACCATTGGGTGACTGAAAAAATGAAACAAAAATAAAGGACATATCCAACAATGAAAAATTCTTAGAGGTACTTAAGGATGGAGATTTCATCCTCTCCCCACAGGAGCATCGATCTCCTATATCTTCAGTTTTGACAAAAGAAACTTAGCCTCTAAATATCAGCCTGATAGAGATACCACATATCACGTACATTATCGCCTCTCTACCACCTGAACAAGTAGATCTTCTTCTTGAAGTTCTCCGTGAAAATATAGGCCACTTTGCATGGTCATATCAAGATATTCTGGGGTTGGACCCCAAACTAGTTGTACACCATTTGGCAGTAGATCCAAGGGCCAAGCCCATCAAGTGAAAACTTCAAAAAATGCACCCTAAGGTGGCTTTATTAGTCAAAGCAGAGCTAGAGAAGTTGTTAGAGGCCAAAATCATTTGACCAATAGATTATTCTGAATGGATTTCTAATATGGTGCTTGTTACCAAGCCCTTTGGTGATATTAGAATTTGCACCAATTTTTGAGATCTTAATAAAGCTTGTCCGAAGGATGACTTTCCATTGCCAAATGTCAACATGATTGTGGATCTCACCGCAGGTTATGAACTCTTGTCACTAATGGATGGTTTCTCTAGATATAATTAGATTCATATAGTAGAAAAGGATCAACATAAGAACACGTACACTACACCTTGGGGCACATTCTACTATAATATGATGCCATTTGGGTTAAAGAATGCTAGAGCAACCTATCAGCATGTGATGACGGTCATCTTCCATGACCTAATCCATAAGATACTTGAGGATTACGTGGATGATATTCTAGTCAAATCTCTCAATGATTTGGATCACTTATCTCACCTCAAAGAAGTGTTCAACTGACTAGCAGAATATCACCTCATGCTAAATCCAAAGAAATGTGTCTTCAGTGTTACTTTAGGAAAGCTCATAGGCTTCATTGTGTCATAACGTGGTATTGAGATTGACTCTAAGAAGGTCAAAGCCATCATGGATATGGCTCCTCCTAGGACACGCAGGCACCTTCATTCTTTGCAAGGAAAACTCCAATCAGTCTGGTGGTTCATTTCTTAGCTTGCTGATAAGTGTCAACCTTTCACTCATCTGCTTAAGAAAGATCAAAATTTTAAATGGGACTCAGCTTGCTAATGCAATTTTGAACTCATCAAGCAATACTTAGCTAATCCACCTATTTTGGTTCCTCCAGTTGCTGGGCGCCCACTCATATTGTACATCACAGCTACTCCCATAGCATTAGGTGCTCTTTAGCACAACTTGATGATGTAGGAAGGGAAAAAGCTATTTATTACATCATCTGAACATTAGTGGGCTATGAGCTCAACTACACACCAATGGAGAAGGCATGCTTAGCAGTTGTGTTTGCCACCTAGAAGCTATGTCACTACATGTTGAGTCATACTATACAATTGATATCAAAGATTGATCCATTGAAATATATGCTCTCTTGTACAGTACTCACTAGATGCTTGGAAAAATGGGTTATGCTTCTCAGTGAATTTGACATTCAGTATGTTGACAGAAAGGCCATCAAAGGCTAGGCTATTGCAGATCACTTGGCTGATGCACCCTTAGTTGCAGATCACCCACTCATCATGGAATTTCCAGATGAATATCTCTGTTTGATAGAAAAACAATCACTCTCAAAGCTATATTTTGATGGCTCCTATACATCTCATGGCTCCGGTGTAGGCATACTCTTGGTTACACCTCAAGGCGATTACATTCCTAAATCTTTCAAGCTACAATTATGGTGTACCAATAACATTGTAGAGCATGAGGCCCTTGTTGCAGGACTAAAAATTTCCATTGAATGGAACATCATAGAGCTTCAGGCCTATGGTGATTCTTAGCTTATCATCAAACAAGCTTTGAATGAATATCAAACCAAAGATGACAAGTTACTACCTTACAAGGATTTGGTTGATCAATTCAAGGAGCATTTCACTCAGATCCAATTTATATAGATACCTAGACTCTAGAATAAGGTAGCTGATGCTATGGCTACTATTGGTTCTCTCTTGGAAATACCACACAAAGCTACACAATATGAATTCTTGGTTGAGTAGCTACACAAACCTGCATATGAGAATGATGAATTAACATAGGTCTATATCTTGGTTGGTCCCCAATCTCCATGGTACCACAAAATTCATGCTTACCTACCAAATGGTATCATATCTCCTCACCTCACATGAACCCAATGCCAAAACCTTATTCGCAAAGCTTCTCATTACACTATCATCACCCAAACCCAATATTGTCATGGTTATCATGATACTCTCTTTCAATGTTTAGATCAAAATGAGGCTGCGATGGCTCTCAAAAAAGTACATGCTATACTTTGTGGTGCTCACATAAGTAGGATGGTGCTAGCAAAGTAGATCCTTCAAGCTGGATATTATTGGCCTACTCTAGAATAGGATGCATGTGAATTTGTGAAATGATGTTTACCTTCTCAACAACATGCTAATTTAATCTGGGCTCCAGCACAGGACTTACAACCCATTGCACCACCATGGCCTTTTGCCTGTTGGGGATTTGATCTTGTTGGTCTTATTGTGCCACTTTCTTTAGAAGGGCACAAGTGGATAATCACTGCCACTGATTATTTCACTAAGTGGGTCGAAGCAATTCCCCTTGTTACTGCCACAAGAGTTCAGGTGTCCAAATTTATATTGTATCATATCATATGTCCCTTTTGTATCCCAGCTTCCATTTTCACAGACCACAGAGGTAATTTTGAAAACTTAAATATGGAAGAATTGTGCAGTTCCCTCTGCAAATCCACCACCACTTCTCGAGCCCATATTTCCCACAAGGTAATAGTCAAGCTGAGCCAACTAATAAAACCCTCCTCAAAATCCTCAAGAAAGTTGTCAATGACTCTGGTCGTGATTGGCATTTGCAAATTAATCTTGCCCTATGGGCATACCGTACTTCATTCTATACAGCCACTGGCACAACTCCATACTCCTTGGTCTATGGTATTGAAGTAGTCCTGCCTATTGAGGTTGAACTCCCATCACTCCACATTTCTCTTTGAGGATAGATATCTGATGAGGAATATAGAGTGGCTCGACTTACTCAACTTGATGTACTTGATGAAAGAAGGCAACAGGCCTACGACCATCTCATGGTCTATCAAAGTCACCTCAAGTGAAATTTCAATAGGAAAGTCCATCCACATAGTTTTCAGGAAGGTGACATGGTCCTTAAAGAGAATATGAATGTTCAAGCTGATCGAGAAAAGAAAGGCAAGTTTGAGCCCACTTGGCTTGGTCCTTATGTGGTCATGGCATCTTTTAGCTTAGAAGCCTATCAGCTATCTACCCTTGAAGGTGAAGTCCTAAATGATCCTATCACCATTATCCACCTCAAGAAATTCTACACCTAAGGATAGAATTTTCAAATCAAGGAAAGGAAAAAGGCACAAAATAAATAAAGTGTCCAATGGTGAAAACTTGACAATTCAAGCACCTTGGATAGGTCCCTAGTGAAAACCTAGCAAATAGGTGCCAGGTGTACTATAGCTCTTCCATTATCTACCACCGACACACACCCTTTTATCACCCCTCCATAATATATCAGTCATCCCCCTCACTTTTCCAAGGTGTTCCTTATTGTTACTCTCAATGCTTCACAACATCATCCTCTAGCACTTTGCACCATGCCAACATCCCACCTCATTTATAGCATCCTGTGTATCATATTCGATGTATCCCACCATTGTACTCGACTAGATCTCCCCTATCAAGTGCTTTTTATCCTTGCACTTTACCATATGTAGCATATACAGCCCATATAACATGTGTCTCATACCTCTTGCATTAACCCTTGTCTCCCATATACCATACCTATGTGAATATAGCAATATCTGAACCCTTGTACATAAATCACGCTTTACATAATCCCAACTAAACAAAACCATGTATTATAACAATGCTATCTCCTCATACTGAGCTTTTCCCAATCATGCATATACCTACTACTATGTTTTGCTATCTAGTCACGAGTTCCCATGTCCTTAACTAGTCATACTTGTACATACTATCTAGGTTTTGTTGCAACCCGTCAGTTGATCCCTTTAACAAAAGGTTCCTTTTTCACTTTGTAGAATCTTTTGTTGTTTCATTTTTTTGGGTGATTGTTTCCACGTATCTTTTTTTGTTTCCTCCTCAAGATTGCCATGATCATTTCATATCATGGTGTGTTTTGACTAGGACAACTAAGGAGATTGGTTTTGATCACAGTCTTTTGCTACTTGTGAGTTAGTTTGATATTATCCTTGCATATTTTGAACATGTTTTCATCTTTCAATAAAACATGATGCACTTGGGTAATCTCATTTTCTTGTGGATCATCCAACATCATTCCAACACTAACCTCTCTAAGACTCATGTGTGATGATGGGGCAATCCTCGTGTGCTTATTTGAGTCAATCCTATGGAATTTTGGGAAAAAGGCCTTGACATTTTTAGTAACCTTGGCAGATCCCTAACAATCCTCTATCAACTAAAGTGTTTACACTACATAGCGGTACTTCCTCACAAAGTACCCCATGCTCAAGCTTCACCTATGCCTCACTTTTATTTTTTTAGAAACCCGTGGTATCTTCCTCCTTTTCATCACCCCTCTCCCTTGAACTATCACTTTTCCACCCTCAGAATCATTTGATTCAAAATCTTGAACATCAATCCTTATTCTTTCTCATCATGATGTGATCCCTATCATAAATTACTATCCTAGCTCTAAAAAATATTTGCTATCCTCTTGAAAGTGAGTTTGTTGGTCACTCTTTTTCCAACATTATTCTCCTTAGAGTTAGTATCTCCTATGAACACTTTTTATATCATAGAATGCTATCATAAGTCAAAACATTGGTTATCTTATTCCACCATCATTTTTTGTCTTGCATCTCCTAGAATCTCGTATGTTGTATTATCATGGCTTGTATCCTTTATCATATCATGAAATATCATTGCATTCAGTCTTTTATGTTATTCTTGCTTGCTTATCATAAATCTTAGGTGTGTATTTTAGTTTGTGTTCTTTTTAGCATATCATAAGTTTACTATTCTCTCTTTTAGTTCATTTTAGCAATATCATTCATCATTAGATTATGATTCATTTTAGCATTGTCATCATTCATTATTAGATTAGCATTCATTTTAGCATTGAGGTTCATCATTAAAGTTGTACTTCATTTTTTCATCTTTTATTTTGTAAATTCATTTGTCTTAATCTTTCATCCATCTTTAATTTGTGTTAAAAGTGTCATTATATTCATTTTCCATATCATCAATCTTTTGTTTATCCTTTAGTTGGTGATTCATTTTACATTTGTCACTTATTTTATAGTTTGTACTTATCATCATATGAATACTCTCTAAAGCAATCAATTCTCCGAGATCACATCACATCCATCATAAAGCAACATCACATCATCAGGATCATATCAAAAACCTATCATACTACATGACATCTATCATACAACAAAATCACCACATCTACAATATCATAAGGAAAAACATGTCATCAAGGATCACATCAAATCACATCACATCTATGATATCATAGGGAAAAATCACATCACATCATATCTGCACTATCATAGCCAAAATCACATCAAAATCATATTGTATCATAGATACAATATCATCAAAACTCACATTCTACATCAAAAACTGTCAGCAATACCATCAAAACATCACTATCAACCACTATACATAACACCACCAATCCATAACAGATATATCAAAAGAATCATTAGATCTATATATCAATAGAAGAATGAAAGAATAATAGTCCATCAGTGTACAATGTCCATATCATACAAATAGGTCTAAGCCCACACAAAATATCCATGTGTCTCAAAAAGTCGATATATACATGATACTCAGTATCCCAAAAATTCACCTGCTCCTCGATGATCAACCCATCATACCTGCCTCATTAGTCTCCTCCTGTACCCCTCTCTCGACCCTTGACACTAGTGGTGGTGGAGGTGGTGGCCTCATCAGTTCTCCCCCTATCCCAGAGCTCTCTACCTCCTCTCTCATCCCATGTTGCTAGCTCAACCCTACCCTTTGACTATGCCCTATGCATTGGGACCCACCTGTACTCTCCCCCTAGTGCTCCATCCACTCTCCCCTCCTCCATGCATCCCTATGTGGGTACCTATTGTGCCTGAATTAGTCGAATGCCTATAATGCTCAATCTATGATGCTAGCACTATGGCATGGTACCTCCCCCGGTAGAATTCAGCCCTCTCCCTCAACTCCTCCATCTTTACTTGCAGTCTCCATAGCTCATCCAATCCTCCTCCCACCACCACCTATGCTCGTAAGGTCACCACCTCCACCACCAGCCTATCTCACTTCTACAAGAGGGTATCTAGTCTTGCCTACACCCCCTGTTGCTCCACAATCATGAAATCCAACCTCCCCTCCACCTGGCCCACCTCCATCTGTGGCCTCCCCACCTCCACACCTGCCTTTTCTACCTGCCCCTGGGCTGTATCCTGCTCCTGTCTAAACTGATCCTGCTCTATCTAGAGCTGATCTCTCTCCTACTATGTATCACAGAGCAACTAGCTCATCACTGTGTGTGCCTACTCTAGCGAGGCATACCAGCCTACCAATCCATCATCTCCTCCCCTGATAGACGATCCCCCTACATCTCCCCTTGCCACCCTCTATCACCCCTATGCCTTCTCTCCTCTCCTCTCTAGCTAGGCTCCCCTCTCCTCTTCTCTCCTCTCTGGCTAAGCTCTCCTCTCCTCCCTCACCACCCTCCTCCTCTTTCGGTCTGACTCCTCCTCCTATGCAACTACTACTACTCGCTACCGCAACCCCCTCACCACATACTGCCCCTGTCGGGCTACTTAGGCTAGCTCCCCTACCACCACTGCTGCCCTCATGCCCTATGCTCTCCCCACTAGTCTCCATCACACAAAAGTATCTCGATACTCCTGTATGGAGCCTATATCTACTACCCTACCAAACTAATCTCACTACTATGGCTCCAGCTCTCGCCATGCCCTCAGTAATCTATCCCTTCATAGTGTTGGCTTGTACATCAACATCAGCTCATGTGTGACTTGCTGATACCAGTGCAAATCTTATAATGCCACCTGCTGCCACCTAAACTATCGTAGTGCTTTATCTGGCCTATACTACTTTGCCACATACTCCCATCTCCTGAACAAAAAACATGGGGAAATGGTCTATGGGAGCTGCTCTCCCTCTTGTACCCATGGTCCCAGGCCCATGTATGGCCTCCATACCACTGTCACTATCTTATTAATTTGCATTCTCTAGTAATCCACTGAATTTGTGTGGTGGTATGTCAAAAGCTCAGCCCAGCTGTATGCATGTCATGTCCCCTTTTCAAATAATTAAAAAATAATAATCTTTGCTAAGGCAGGCAGGCCCAAGAAAGTGAAGTTTCAGAAAAAGGGGGTTAATCTTTAGAAACTGTTGGACTAATAAATGAAAATTATTATTAAAATAAGTTTCATTAACCTCTCTTGGATGTGAGTTATAGTTATGCCCTCTTTTAAGGGGTTTGGAGGCATTTTGGGAATTCCAAAACTTGATTTTGCTGATTTCTTTGTTATTCTTCAGAGGCTACCAAACCTGTGGAGAAGGAGACCCAAGAACGGGAGTTTGCAGGTTTCCAGGGAGACCCAAGAATGGGAGTTTGCAGGTTTTTAGGAAGGCTAAGGATGGGAGTTTGAAGCCATTCCATGTGCATGCTCATATAGAGTTTGCCTTTGTGCTGAACAGTGTAGATTTGTGGGTTTTTGGGTGTGTTTTTTGCATGAGTTTGGTGTTTTCAGTTGAGCATTTCATATCAGTTTTGGTTGCTGCTGTATTTCAGACTTTAAGCTGTTAAAATAGAGCTGAATATATGTATTGGGACATGATTAAACTTCTGAGATAGTTTATTAGTGTTTTTGTGGTGTTTCCGGGCATTTTTGTGTTAATTTCGGGAGCCCGATGAGCATAGTTTTTGTCCTACATTTGTGAGCTGCTGTGTAAAGGCTATATAGATCTGGAAATTTCATTTTGTAGGCTGTTATGCTGCTGAAATTTTTGTAAAAATGTCCATTTTCAGATTTATTAATAATAGGTGAAGCTGTGAAGCTTTTGGCACCATTTCTGGCATACCCGATTTGGGGTTTCTTGAGAAATTTGGAGGATCTTTGTGATATTAGTTGTTTGATCTTAAAGATCTGATTAAAGGTTGTAAATATCATACAAAAATCAGAAATTGGACATTTCAGTGGTATCAAAGCCATGATCTTGCCAGCCTGAGGGTTTGTAGAAGTTTGCAGGTCAGTTTTGACAACTACCCAGATCTTGCATTTCAGTTTTTAGAACTACCCAAATCTTGCATGTCATAATTTATGGTTGCATATTGCTTCTAATCAGCTGCATATCAAAATTTATGGTTGCATGCTAATTCTAATCATTTGCATGATTAGTTCTTGGTGAATTTGGTGGTTGTAGAAGTTTGCATGTCAGTTTTGACAACTACCTAGATCTTGCATGTCAGTTTTGACAACTACCCAGATCTTGCATTTTTGACAACTACCCAGATCTTGCATGTCATAATTGATGATTGCATGTTGCTTCTAATAAGCTACATGAAAAAATTTATGGTTGCATGCTACTTCTAATCATTTTCATGTTAGTTCTTGGTGAATTTGGTGGTTGTAGAAGTTTGCACGTCAGTTTTGACAACTACCCAGATCTTGCATGTCATCATTGATGATTGCATGTTGCTTCTAATAATCTGCATGAAAAATTTTATGGTTGCATGCTACTTCTAATCATTTGCATGTTAGTTCTTGGTGTTTGAAGAAGTTATATCCTATTGGGGTTACACTCTACTTTATCCAGAATGGACAGGTATAGTACAAAGTCTCAGAGGACACGATCTTGGACAATTGATATCCAGAGTCAAAATAGTAGAAAGGATGGTTATTTAGACATTCAAGATAAACTTATGAAAATAAGCCATGACATGTTTGAACAGTTGATTGAGCACCACCGTATAATGAATGACATGTTGTCTGACCCAGCTAAGATGGATAAGTTGACTGGATTTCTATTTGGCAGATTTTATCATAGGGTAGATGACACAATTACCAAGAACTTGCATGAAGAGTTTGAGAAACTAGCTGATAGCTAGGTAGAGGTCTCAGATTCTACTCTGCCACAGGAGGTGGTGGGAAAGGATATTACACAGATTGATAGTAATGGTCAACTTGATACTCAAATTGAGACAATTGTTTACAGGTCGTCAAAGGGTGATGCCACAGGTATTTAGGATGGTATAGTTACAATAGGCAGTGACTATAGCGTAGTGGGTTCAGATGATGATTATGAGGATGTTGTTGTGTAGGATGGTGAGATACCTGGTAGAGATGAGCAGACATTAAGCATTCATGATTTTGTTGAGAAAGAGTACCGGGCACAGTTAGATGCTTCACCACATGAGGTTGAGGCTGGTAGTACTTCACATGATTTGTCCAGCCAGCTGAAGGTGAACAAAGATAGTATTGTGAATTCATTATCTCATCATGAAAGGTATGTGAAGTTAGTTGGTATTGGTCATATTACTCAGGTGAGGAGTTTTCTTGAGTTACCAGTTGATTCTAGTTTACGGATATGGACTCGAGATTGTTATATTGGCATTTGGGATTCAGTTGACTGGAGATCTTTAACACTTTTTGGTAGCAGTGTTTGTTTGGGTGCTATCATGGATTTGATTAGCAGATTACATGGTGTTGTCTTTTCTTGTGCCAGTATCTTGTTTGATGTTGGTATTAGTTTTTATACATCGATGTTGGGCTTTTTTCATATATCCAGTCGACCATATTTGCTGGAATGTGTTGATGATCTTTCATATTTGGCAGTGTGTACAGATGAGTCCCAGGATCATATTGGCATTGATGACATCTAGGAGGCTATAGTGGGCAATTTTGAAAAATTAGTTTCCTTGGGTGCAGAGGAGTTGGACAGAAGTGCTAATATTTTTGATACTTCGTATGTTGATATGAGCTTTAGATTTGATTCACAAGATATGGATTGTAATACTCTAGAGACTAGTGACTTTGATTATACTCCTTTAGACAGTCCATCAGAGGAGGTTTGTAGGAGACAGTCAAGCCAATGCCATCATGTGTCTAATCAGTTGAGAGTTAGTGACCGAGACATTGCTATCACTTGCCAACATTTTGATGCTGCTCATCAGTTGTTAGTAGTTTATGGATGGGGTTCTCCTACTAGTGATGAGCAGGAAGGAAGTTATCTTTCCTTGACAGAGATCCACTCTTTATGGGAGGCTATTTGGATTTTGAGACAGAATTATATGCAGTTGGTAGCCGACAGAGATTATCTTATGGAGTGGGGTAGTACAGCATATGATGCATTGTTGGCCAAGGAAGATGAGGTGAGTGAGCTTACTGAGCAGCTTGAGGTGACTTCTGAGATTCTTGAGAGTACACAGTTGGCTTTCAAGGAGTCACAATTTCATTTGGCTAAGGTGACCATGGAGTTAGAGCAACTATAGTCTTTACCTTATTCTATACAGTCACAAGCTATGGTGTTTGGTGATTCGAGGATGTCCATGGCCAAGATTGTCAGAGACAGTGGAGATGGGGATGCATCCATCCTTGATACTAACATTGGCATATCAGGTTCATTCCTACTAGAGTCAGGTTCAGTTGAGTTGGGTGTTGTAGCAGATTGTTGTATGCCTGACATGGTGGTGGCCTCTAGTACTAATGGCACAGAGACTAGAGATGTATCAAAGATCATGTGTGATGTTGGTGAGTCGATAGTTGGCATGGTTCCTACTAGTAATACTACTCCCTTGGTAATATCTTCAGAGTTAGTAGTCAGTTCCAACATGGTTAATGATCAATTGCAGTTAGTTTCATCTAGATTATAGTCTGAGCCACTGACTGAGATTGGCGCATTCTATCGGCATTACACTGTGAGTTTGATGCCTCGGGATGAGAGTTGTGATGGGCATGACATGGTGATAGGTCCTGCAGTTGATAGCTTGATAATACATGACTTAGAGCAGGAGTTTTGGAGTGATTCTTTAGCAAGTGTTATTATTGATTCTACTCCTTTAGCGATGACATCTCCTGACTTAGCTTGTGATCAGTCACAGTGGGTTGTATCACTTGTTCATGGTGAGCTGTTGACTGAGGTTGGTTTTTTTAATCAACATTATATTGCAGGTCATGTACATCAGTTAGCAAATGATCCTTGTGTTGAGGAGTTGATGGCAGAAAAATTTGGTTTGGGTTCCATTTCTTGTTGTTTATCTTGTGATGGCTTTTCACCATCAGGGGTGCATGGGAGTTATGGTTATGAGACAGTGGCCGATGATCTACAGAGTTGTGTTGACTACAGGAGTTGTACAATATGTGGATTCTCCATACTTGGTATAGTTTCATTTGAGAGCATTCACCATTGTTGCAGAGTTGGATTGTACATTCCGTATAGGCCAGTGGGATGCGTTGATGGTATTTATGGTGTTGGCAGTTTGATTTATCCACTTTACTTGGGTTCTAATGTTCTAAGAGTTTGTGTCTCATGGGTTTTTGACTGTGGTAGTGGTGATTTTGGAGTTTGGTTGAGCTATAATTGGCAGTTTTATTATGGATTCATATTGGTCATATTGCAGAGGATATTGCAGGAGCCTGCGTTAATTGGTAGTAGTATAGTTCATGACTACATTTGGGATCCAGGTGGATTGATTGGTTTATTGTTCAGCCATTTCTTGAGGAAAAGCAATTTTTGGGAGGGGAGGACTTGTCATGTCCCCTTTTCAAATAATTAAAAAATAATAATCTTTGCTAAGGCAGACAGGCCCAAGAAAGTGAAGTTTCAGAAAAAGGGGGTTAATCTTTGGAAACTGTTGGACTAATAAATGAAAATTATTATTAAAATAAGTTTCATTAACCTCTCTTGGATGTGAGTTACAGTTATGCCCTCTTTTAAGGGGTTTGGAGGCATTTTGGGAATTCCAAAACTTGATTTTGCTGATTTCTTTGTTATTCTTCAGAGGCTGCCAAACCTGTGGAGAAGGAGACCCAAGAATGAGAGTTTGTAGGTTTCTAGGGAGACCCAAGAATGGAAGTTTGCAGGTTTTTAGCAAGGCTAAGGATGGGATTTTTAAGCCATTCCATGTGCATGGTCATACAGAGTTTGCCTTTGTGTTGAACAGTGTAGATTTGTGGGTTTTTGGGTGTGTTTTTTGCATGAGTTTGGTGTTTTCAGTTGAGCATTTCATATCAGTTTTGGTTGCTGCTGTATTTCAGACTTTAAGCTGTTAAAATAGAGCTGAATATATGTATTGGGATGTGATTAAACTTTTGAGATAGTTTATTAGTGTTTTTGTGGTGTTTCCGGGCATTTTTGTGTTAATTTTGGGAGCCCGATGAGCATAGTTTTTGTCCTACATTTGTGAGCTGCTATGTAAAGGCTGTATAGATCTAGAAATTTCATTTTGTAGGCTGTTATGCTGCTGAAATTTTTGTAAAAATGTCCATTTTCAGATTTATTAATAACAGGTGAAGTTGTGAAGCTTTTGGCACCATTTCTGGCATACCCGATTTGGGGTTTCTTGAGAAATTTGGAGGATCTTTGTGATATTAGTTGTTTGATCTTAAAGATATGATTAAAGGTTGTAAATATCATAAAAAAATCAAAAAAGGGACATTTCAATGCCACTAGCTCCTCTGGCTACCTATCTCTATGCCCTAATGGCCTGAGCACTGTGATATGCTCCCATGCCCATACCTGTAACAGTGTAGGAAACCCAATACTCCTCCCCTATCGGCCACCACCCTGGTATACTATCTGATGTAGGTCCCAATATAGCTAAGCCAACATCAATGAACCCCATGCCACTGGGCATCCTGCATCCACAATCTGCATCACTACTGGAATCAATGCCAATGTAACCCTTGTACCACCTATATCTGGGGCAACGTACCTTGAAACTAGCACTAGAACATAGAAGTAGATCCGCCTCTCCACTGTCACATGATCCATATGCTCGTCTAGCCCAAACTATCCCTGCTGGATCTTGTACTCCACTCCAAGCCCCACCAATCTCTGCACAACCACCTCTACTATCATCTCTCTGGTCACCATGACTGGTGTCCCCTGCACTAGTAGTCTGAATATGTGGTACACATCCTCCAGCATCACTGTCATCTCCCCCGTTAGTAGGTGGAATGTCATTGTCTTACTATGCCATTTCTTTCACAACACTGTGACCATCGTCATGTAGGTGCGGGTATGGGGCAACCTCACTAGGTAGCCTAGCTTGACCACCTTGATCCATGCCCATTCAGCTGGCGTCGGCATCTCCCTCGCACGCAACACTGCTGCTCGCCACTCCCATGATACTAATGCATATAAGGACCACTGCACACCACCAAAACAAATCCAACCATCAGTTTTCTATCTCCTTGTTTATCTTCCCACTCTCCCATTCCCCAACCCTCACTGTTTCTACCTTAATTTTGCAAAAATTGCATTCTCGCAGAAATCATGTTCCTATAAAGCCTAACCTCTTGCATTCTCGTGGAACTATCTTTTGGTAGGATTGTGATGTTGGCTTTGCTCTTACCTTTATCCTTTTACCCCAATCCCACTAGTGCATTCTTGTAGTTTCTCCCACTGTCGATCCCCCAATCCTTTTTCCCATAGGATCACATTCCTACACTGTCCCCTTTTTTTCACTTTCCCACTGTGCAAAGCCCTTAATGAGTGGGGATGCGTTCTCGCTACCTAAATCACATTCCTCTTTGCGAGGATGTGATCCTGCCAACTCTACCCCATTCTCACATAATTTCCCACCCCAAGATCACTTTCCACAAAAACCTATTTACACCCTACATCACTCCCACTCGACGCTATTTTTCATGGGATCACAATCTTGCTGATCCCACTCACATTCCTGCTGGACTCGTGCCTGCAAGATCACATTTTCTTTTTCATGGAAATGATATACCAAATGCATATACCAAAATCACAAAGACGTTTTAGACCCTATTGATCGATCGGGCATCCCTCATACTCGTACTCGTTGCACTATGTTTGCTTGGTGCTCTAGTCACCCAATACTTGCCATCATAATCTTCACTGCAGAGCTCCTCACCAGCAATATCTCCTCCTCAATCTAATTGCAAATGACCCCTTCTAGCCCCCTCTTCACCCCTTATAGCCCACCCCAGTGCCTTGACTACCCCTCTCGGTCATCCCACCCTTCCCACACATTCCCATCTCACCACAACAAACCCAAAACAAATTTGTATACTTGTAACATATCTTGGTCTGTCAGCTTGTGCATCCTCTTTCGCTTAGTATCATTTTATCTATCCCAACTATCATGTCAATTCATCCTTGATCAGCATCTTGCACACATCGCACAACTCTTGGTTAGCTTTTTCAATGCATCCTTTAGCTAGCTCTCTTGTCACCACAATGTTATCCTTCTTAGTTCACCTTGCTAGACGCATCACTCATCCTGCTCCCTCTGCTTATGTGCTCTCTAATAGATCCTTGTAGGATATAGCTTTCCTCCTATCTGATCTTGGTCTATTAGTACCTCATCTTACACATCTCATTGGCAAATGATTCTCTTTTGGATTTTTGCTTTCTTTTGATTTAAATTTTTCCCTTTGGGTCTTAAAGTATCTTTTCCCAACAATCTTTTTTGTTCCCTCCTCATAGCTGCCATGGTCTTTTATATCATGGTGTGCTCTGAATGGGGCAATTCAAGTGCCAGGTCTTGATTAGGTCTTTTTTTTTTTTTCTTTTCTACTTGTAGGTTACCCAGTATTGGTTCCATGCTGCTTCCTCTGGGATTCATGTGCGATGCTAGGGCAATCCTTGCATGTTTATTTTGAGTTAGTTTATTAGTCCTCTAGAAAGTTGGTAAAAAGGCCTTGCTATTTTTGGTAACCTTGGCCATTAACCAACATTCCTATATTAAATCTTGTGCTCACCTACATGGTAGTACTTCTCTTTTAAGTCTCCCCCCGCTCAAACCGCTTCCATGAATTCCCTTCATCTCCATTATCCCCCATACAAACCACTTTATCTTCCCATCATCCATCCCCTCCTCCTAGTTTCCTTTTATTGTGCTCCACCCTTTCATCCTCCCCTCCAATCCTAGAGCGTCTTCAGCTTGCTTCCTCTTGTGCATCTGACCTCCGTTTATCATTCTCCCATAGTGAGAGTTTGAGCTAATTCAGCCCCTTCTCTTTTCCAATCTGTGTCTCTGCTCGTCTCAAATTCTTTTACTTTTCAAGAAGCTGTTGAGCCTTGTCTTCTCTCTCTGCCACCTTCTTGAGGGGGCATCTCTAAGTCTAGTCTCTCCTCTTCCTATTTGAGACTGGGGTAACCTTGTTGCTAAAACATCATCCTTGTGTTGTCTCCGTTCAAACTTCTTTGAAATAGTGTCGTCTCAACACTATGTCAAAGAGGGGCAAAATATAGACACCTAAATTTTATTATACCACTTTGGTAATCCTATTTAGCTATCTCTAAAAGGCATCATTAATTAAATTCCTATTTAATTAATCCTTTGCCATCCCCTAGCTGATTAATTTAATTAATCATCCATAGTCCTAATTGATAAATCAAATAACCCATCATTTATTAAACTAATCCTATTCTCCTATCTAATTCCAAATCCCAAATTTATTAAAATCACTTTAATAAATAAAACCCTCAAATCTAATAGCCCCTAAACTATCCTAAATCCTCTATTTAGCCTAATCCACCCCATCCACCCATACTAACTAAGCTTAGCCACTAACTCACCCACCCTCATCAATACCATCCACTTGCATATCTCTAACATCCCTAATCTAATCCTAACCCAAGCCTAACCCATCCTCTAATCATTTTCACATTCTTAAGAAAGCTTAAGACTTTCCTAAACCAAACCAAAGTCTCCTCTCAAAAATATCCCAACCACCAAGCCATAAATGACTCTTACAAGCCCATTTATTGCTCTTACAAGCCATTATGAGGGTCTTTATGAGCTTTGAGCCTCCTTTGTTGACCCCTCAACCCCTCTTGCTCTAACCAATGACCATGTGACATGTGTCACTCCCTGATTGGCTGTAATGAAGCACAATCCATGTACTCTCCTCTCATTCAATCTAAGCCCTCCATAAGCTTTTTCCTTTCCTTCCATCCTAGCCATTGATCCCTCAATCCCTTTGCCTATTTAAGGAATCCCCTCCCAAGCCATTTTAAGACACAATCCATTTAGTAAAGTTATCATGCTAGTTTGAAAAACACAATCCTTCATGCAAAGCCATAATGCCATTTTGAGAAACAAAGCCATCAACCATACCCTCATAATGCCGAATTGAGAGCTCACAAGACTACCAATTTACTATTATCCATATCCAACATTGAAGTAATTGAGCAAGCAATTAAGCATACATCCAGATCAAAGGACACATCTATAAAATCAAGGAAGCATGGAGTGTTTCCTCCTTTTGGTTTGCATTCCTTAATTATTTTCTTTGTCTTATCATAAGTGTGGTTTAATTTTATGTGTTTGAATGCTTTCTTTCTAACATTGTGTTCCTTAAGCATATAGAATTATAGCTCTACACCAAGAACCATCAGCAAGCCACCTTACAAGCACATGCACATTATAGGTTGAAGCCAAAGGAGCTCCAAAACCAAGTAAAACAAGGGAATAGGTAAAGCCCAGTCATCATTGAAACCAATTCAATCTAAAATAGGAAGTAGATAATGTGAGGAAGAAAAGAGAGGATTGCAAAGATGAAGGAGTAAGGAGGATTGAACACCTAGTGTTGTATTTGACCATAATTTTAGGTGGAACTAGCATACCACAACACATAGGAAACACAACAAACCTTGCAAGAAAGGTGTTTTTATGGGAGAGGAAGAAATGACCATGCCCACCCCTTGGCAAGAGTTTCTTCAAAGAAAATTCATAATTATCAATATACAACATCTCCAACAAGCAAGAGATCTTTTTCTAAGGATAGTCCACCATCAGGATTTTGATATTTGCATGCTCAAGAGCTGACACCTAGTTATAGAAATCTAACCCAAGTCACAATAGGATATTCTCAACTAAAATAGAAAATTATTACAAATAAAAGATGATATTAAGAGGAGAATCATAGGTAGGAAGATATTTGGCATATAACTCTAGAGATCTCATGCGCATGAAATCAAGAACAGTAGAGTGGATTGTTGACTCTCACCTTTCTAAGAATTATAAAAAAATAAGAAGAATAAATATAAGGGAAGAATATTTTATAAAATAAAGTCATTAATTACATCCAAGACAAGGAACCACACCATAGAAACTGGGAACTAACTATTTCAAGCTTAGCTAGAACATGAACTAATATGAATGAAGGGAGATTGCAAAAGAGGAAACAAGAGTATATAAAAGGACAATCAATTGTAAGATACTGTAGTAGAATCATCACATTTTGGAAGCTTTCTAGCATCACACATTTGATACATTACAACCGTGATCATCTCGGTAGAAGCAATATCAGAAAATATATAGTGGTCATGATTGGTATTAGTAGCTTACATAAAGAATACCATCAACAATCAATGTTAAAAAATTAAGGTAAATTAATAAATATAACACTAAAACAAAGATAATGGTATATATTATATGTAGTGTTCATTATATATCAGAATGCTTGGATCTTATTCTACACCAAAATGATACATTGCAACCATATCCATATTTGTACCAAAATTAAGATATATTGAGACAAATAGGCGATGTCTCATTATATAAGTCACTCAATAAGAAAAATCTCTCATAGTGTTAAGAGAAATAAATTCATATCTTTGAAGGCTTAATGGGGAAAAGTATCTTTCACTTTGAAGTTTAAAGAGCATTATCTCTATATTCCAAGCAATCTGAAAATAACTACTACCAATATGTAGGGAAGTACATGATGCAAAAATTACCATATAAACATTAGATACAATTGTGATGCTAGTAGAATAAATAATGAAATTTTTTAGTTGGGTTAAAAAAAAGAATAACAGACTCATCTTTAGTGTGATATTTTGATTAACGATAATAAGTGGGACACAAACAATTTAAACATAAGAGACTTATCATAAGTGTGATATTTCGATTAAGTATAATATTTTTACATATTTCAATTAAGTTTGATATACTTACATATGTAGTTGTTGTTAGAGTAAACAATTATTTATTAATTATTTATACTTTTACTTAATTTTACTTAGGTTAATGCATTTAGTTAATAGTTTTAGTCTAGGAGTTGTTGACAACACAAGAGTTTGTTCCTATCTAATTCATACTTATCTCCTCACCTTGATCAAGGATATTCCACCTTTTGTGGATGTATGTTTAGTTGTCAACCCTGTCTTCTAGCACTTTCTAGCTTTTTCTACAACCTTCCTTGATTCTTTTATATTTAGGCTCTCTCATTGTATTTCCCAACTCATTTTCAAGGCATATTGTACATCAATTTCTTTTTTCATTGTTGCAATATCTTCTCTCTCTTAGTCCATTTAGTTTTTCCAAGATCCACCTCTTCCTTCTTTGGTTTCCCTTCAATAGGTTATTTGCATGCAAGTGATCTTGGCAAGCTATGAAGTTGGCTTTCATCAACTTCTACATGGTATCAGAGCCTCCCTACTGCTTCTTGGCTGAAGGATTTTTGAAGCCATGATTTGGAGACACAAACCCTAGTTTGATTGTGCATTTTTCTTTAATTAGAGGGAAGAAATTTTTTTTAGAGAACTTTGGGCATAAAAAAATGTTGCCATTGAGTTTAGAAGGCATGTTATAGTCAGGATCCATATAAAATTTATCCATTTTGGACACAGTTGATCTAGGGCGCAAATTTCTTTTACCCCACTAGGTTGCCATACAAATTGTACAAATTTTTTTTGTAGGAAAAATAAAAAAAGGGGCGGGCCACCATGGGGCCACAACCATGCCACCTGTGCATAGCCACTACCAGTAGCACAACCATGAGTAGCCACTCTGCGGCCACTGCCACCTAGCTAGGCTACCACCCACCTTAGTGGTGCCTCCCTTTCCTACCACCTTTGCCAGGGCTCCTCCACTTGCGCTTCACCCACCTATGGCCCTTATACCACTCAGTAGCAGTAGACAATTAGTAGATTCTATAGCTACCACGTGGCATAGGTACCATTTTGGCATCTTCCATGTGGCCCCTGCCACATCAATTGCATAGATTTTGTACTGCCATGTGGCATGTGACGTGGGAGTCTTTTTTTTCCATGATGGTTGTTAGGCAGTCAAGTTTAACCTAGTGGTTTACTAATGTCAGCATAATGTTAGCACTACATCAACACCTTCTAACACCTCTCCAAGGTCCTTTTGACCTACTTGCAATTTTTTGGCCATAACTTGAGCATACAAAGGTATTTTTTTGATTCAAAAGAAGCTCCAAAAAGATGGTTCCAAGACGAAGAGATGTTTTGATGTAGTTTTGTTTCTTATTTTTGCAGTCAAAGTCTAAAGTTCTATTTTCACTCTAGCAAGCATATCTTTTGCATCCCATCTCCATTTTTTGAAAACATTATATTTTTGAAAAGCTGGTTTTGTCATCTTTTTAGAAATGTTGTCATTTCCTTCAAATTTTTTCCCATTCTCTTTCTATCATGCTTTTGACATTTTTGCTCTATGGTGGATATCTTGGGTGTTTTAGGTCTAAGGATCATTTTCGTGGCATGGTATATTTTTCTATGGGTTGTACTATCTTTTGTATCAACTTTTTTTCTTTTTTGATCATTTTAGCTATCATTTGTAAGCATCTTTATGCACATGCACTTAGATAAAGTGCCACTCTTGCATTTTGGGTTTAGGAACATTGTTTTGAGATAGTTGTACTTGCACTATTTATAAAGCACCATGGAGGGGATATTTGTTTCCATTTTTGTGCTCTCTTCCTTTGTCAAGTGAGTGTCCCTTCCATGACATTAGCCCCATGTAGAGTCAATGATCATGCCTTTATAGGTGTTTGTACCTCTTCAACTCTCTCGTTGTTCTTGGTTCTTTCTATAGAGGATTTTGGCCCACTTTCTTAGTTGCTTGTCATCTCACCTCATCTACATTAAGGTGGGGTTAATTTGTTGTTCCTAATGCTTCCTTGGTTTGATGGTTTGATAGTATGAACTATGTATTTAGTACTTGATCCTATATACTAAGGAATTGCAATGGCTGGCTACTTATGCATTTTGGTGAGATGGATCATCTACCATATAGATACATTTGATTTGTGCCTTCTTCTTCCATGGAAGTTCTTTAGATCAGTAGTTTCTTTCTAATGATAGATTTTGCTGCTTCTTTATGTTTTAGTGATGCTCCTCATGATCTTCTTTGTTCCTATTTCTAGGACATTCCTTTAGTTGGAGACTTCTTCAATCCTTCACTAGATTTTTAGCTATCTCTTTTTTGAGAGGGGTTTTTTCCATTGGGTTTTCTCCTTTGTCTCCACTTTATAGAGATTGCCTTGTTCATGGGTACCTAACATGGCCTCATTGCTAGGACCCATTCTACATTTCATCTTAGCTATTGTGAGCTTAAGGCATTTCCCTAAGTTGCACTTAAGGGGGGGTGTTAGAGTAAATAATTATTTATAAATTATTTATGCTTTTACTTAAATTTACTTAGGTTAATGCATTTAGTTAATAGTTGTAGTCTAGGAGTTGTTGACAACACGAGAGTTTTTTCCTATCTAAGTCATACTTATCTCCTCACCTTGATCGAGGATATTCCACCTTTTGTGGATGTATGCTTAGTTGTCAATCTTATCTTATAGCACTTTCTAGCTTGTTCTACAAGCTTCCTTGAGGCCTTTATATTTGAGCTCTCTCATTGTATTTCTCAACTCATTTTCAAGGCATATTGTATAGCAATTTCTTTTTTCATTGTTGTAATATCTTCTCTCTTAGTTCGTTCAATTTTTCCAAGATCCACCTCTTCCTTTTGGTTTCCCTTCAACCAGTTATTTGCATGTAGGTGATATTGGTGAGCTATGAAGTTGGCTTTCATGAACTTCTACAATTGCAACATATAGGGTCAAGTATTACTGAAGGGTTTGGCCATGATTAAATTTTTTTAATACATTTTTTATCACTTTCAAATTCAACTTTGAAGAGAGAGGGAAACAAGTGATTGGTTCAATTGCTATATAAGATAATTACCATGTTCCATGAGTATCATGTGATTATGTAAAGTCATTAGAATTTATAAAATTATATGTAAGTTAGAATGCTACAAGAGAGTTTTTCTTCAAATGCCCTTTAAGAGAGCAAGGTTGTACAAAATAATTTCAATAGTAGATTGTCTTTGATGGAGATTTTCCCAAATTTTCTCCAAGGAAACTCTGTTACTTTCACTTGTATTTACTTATTTTCAAATTACTTTTTTATGATAAGATGCTCAAAGTTTTCTGTCAACTAATACATTTTCTTTTGATAATAGCAATATATCCATTGATTTCAATTATTTATACGACTCTTTTTTAGCATGGAATGTGTAACTAGCATTTGCAATGGTGAAACCCTATGGAGAATCAATGGAGTCTACAGATCACTATGTTTGACAATCTTACCATCAAAAGTGTGCTTGCTCTTGTAGGCATCATCAATTACCAATATTTAATCTTTACATAAAAATTATAATATTCTCCTTTTTCTTACTCTACAATAATTTCAATGACCTCCTTATATGGCTTACAATTAGTGAAGTCCATGTGTTTAGAAATGATTGAAATTTTCATTCCCACATTTGTAAAGCAAAACACAACCATTTTTTTTTTTAAGGTGCATTAATGATACATATAGCCCTAAACTAGTTATGGATATAACATTGAATTATAACATTTCATGTCCCTTCTAGGGCACTAGAATGTTTCTCATTCAGTCATTGAGTTAGGGCAAGTTAACTACATGTGACATGGAAGATTTTACTTTCTTCTTGAGAACTACACTTCAAGTTTCCATAAGAGTCCAATTATATATATATATATATATAACATACGTAGGAAGCCTAGGTTATAATATAAAGGCTAGATGGTAATATTTCATTATGAATCCATATCCAACTAGGAAATAAGACTCTACATATATTGTCATTATAGATCAATGCAGTTACAATAATTCCATCTTTTGCAAATGAGATGATGTTTAAAATTTTTCCTAGCTATTCTGAGTTGTATAACCTTGCTCGTTATAATCCATGCACATAACTATTATGGTATGGTTGATATTACTTTTAATGAGATGCTAACATTCTCTCCATTGTTAGTTTACAACTAAATTGATGTTTTTTGCCTAGGTATGTTAAGTCAAAGTTTGATCAATTATTCTCCTAATTTATCCATAGTATTGTCTTCTATTAACCCATTCACTCATATTTAATATTCCCTCTTTACTCATTGAAATTTGATAATTCCCCGAATAATCTACAACTAAAACAGCACAACCATCTCCACATCCCATCTAAGAGACATACTTTAAATGTATATAACTTTATATATGCCCTCAAGGGATACACTTGTTTACTAATACTTTTACATGTCTCACTAACATATTATTTCTTACTGTCATCACAATTACACTTTTCTCATGATACGCTACGTTCATGGATTTTGTTGCATGGGAAGATAAAGCAAAATGACCTAACATAAATATATAAATTATTTAATAATTACATATAAAAATATTTCACCTCACCTCTTTAGATTAAGTATTTTAATATAGGATAATGAAATAATTAAATAAAAAGATATGGATACGTGCATGGTATTTCATCACTCAAGATTTAATTATACTCTTATTAACTATTAGTTTACCTAACTTTAAATTAATCAGAAATACTAATGTGCCTTCAAATTTAACTTACCTAATACAACTAGGCTACTAATAATCATCCTAATATTAAACCCTCAATTTAATACCTTTACTTACTAAGGTAGGGTGATGGTTAAAAGAAAATAAATGATTATTACCTAAATCCTATATTTAATTAATGCCCTATTATCACCTATTAACTTGTAAGGCCCACACTAGTACCCTATTATAGATCTTGATGAAATAAATATTATTAGGAATTAATTAGGTTATGATTGACATTTTTGTTACTAATAATGATTTATGAGATCCTATTAGAGACTAAAGAAGATTTTGGTTATTTGATGGAGTCACAATTCAATACAAAATGGACACAATAGGAAAGGGAAACCTTTATTAACTATGAAAATATACCAATACACTTAGTGCAAAGAGAATAGTCTCCAAAAACATGCCCTATGGGCTTACAATAGTATAAATCTAGAGATAATTTCTTCTTCCAGTACCTTCTCTCCAACTCCACCTTGAACTGCCTTTTACAATGCCAAAAATGTTCTTAAATAGACCCCAAAGGGTTAAGGATTAGGAATACATTCTAGAAAGTGCTAGTTAGCATCCGCCACCAAAATGGAAGGCTCCAAAAGTCACTTTAGAAGTTGGTGCAAAATTAGAAGAATCCAAAAATGGTAGCTAAACTTCTGGGAGGCATAACTTTTGAACCGTAGCTCTAATTGACAAACCGTTTACATTTTCAGAAAGCTCTCAGAGTGCTCTATAGCCCTATGGACCGACTTCACTCATCCCCAATTTTTTAGGCCTATATGAGGACATTTAGTGCCTTGAACTTGACTTTGAAGCATTCTTAGAAGGTCTCCAAAAACTGAAAAATTGTGATAACTTTCAAACTGTGCAACCTTTTTACTTGATTCTTTTTCTGGAATGTTCTAAATTAAAATTTTAATCATCCCTCCAATTTTCACCTTCTAACTCACCATAATTATGGCTCAATTACATCATCCTATTTTTCTAGCATTTACATGTATCTGAAGGTGCTTAAAAACTCTAACCTAAAACACTGATAGTGGAACTGTGAGAGTTGGAACCTTTATTTGACCCAAATGGGTATCTAGAAATGAAAACACATGAAATAGAAACTATGTCTAGGTATTTTTTTTTGGGTGACACAGGATTGCCCTTATACCTCTGGATACTTCTGCATCATTATTATAAGTGTAATACATGTTCACTAACATTAGGTTGAATAGATAAGATCACATGAAAAATAAACTCTATATGTTCAACTTAGGGACTCGATCAAAGGATCCAAAGAATGATTCACTAGCCAAATTAGGAAAGATGAATTAATAATTTATCTCATAAGAAATAATGATGGATGTAGATTATAACAACAACAAAACATAAATGGTTGCATTCATATATTTCTTAAATTATGATGACATCATTTTGGAAGATTCTAATGGCTTGAGGGATTAACCCTAGAACACACAAACACACACCCTCACAATGTAATAAAAGGGTATTGCTAGGAATGTTGTGATGTTTAACTTGACTAAAAAGATACTAGTTACTTGTTTCCATATTAGTGATCTCCACTTAAAACATATACTAGGATCCATTTATTTATTTTTAATGATGTAATAGATATGACCTTAGTGTTTCATGGTTATGATAGACAACTATTGTAATAGTGTTAGAATGGTAATTTCATTATGTTAAGAAAGATAAATGTTGATACACATATTTTGATATTGCAATGTTTTGAATATTTTATGGAAATGATTAGATGAAGGTTAATTGTATATGTTAATGCAAATTATGTGATATTGGATCATTCTATACTTATATGTATATATTTCTATAATATTTCATTGGGCTACTGATGGTTAAGTTGAGTGTGTAGGAAAGTTGAACCATGAAAATTATTTAGGGAAACAAGGTTCAAACCTATGTGAACATAGTGAAGCCAAGGTGAATCTTTGGAAGATTCAAAACCTTGTTGTATTTTTTTTTTCATAATGTGATTGTGCATGGGTGTTATAAGTTTAAAGATCATGATTAGTTAGTGACACGTCATCATGATGGGTAAAGTATTTAATGTGTGTGTGTGTGTGTGTGTGTGTTATTTGGCAATTGTGTTGTCTATGTGTAAATGACATCTCATATAGGATTTTTGGGCATGAAGTCATTTAACCTAAATGTAATCCCATTATGAAATTAAGTTAGCTCACCTTAGAGAGCCTAAAAGTGGTTCCCAAGTGTTATTTTGGTGAAAATAAGTTACTCACATGGTATTAGTATAGGTTGGGGGTCTAAATTTAACCATAAGTTGGCCTAGGGGACTTAGGAAACCCTCTAAACTAGTCATTTTCAAGCAAATTCGAAAATCAAAGTGTCACATGACTTTTGTCCTCATCCCTCTGCTTGGGTAAGTCCCTAATGGTAGAAAGGTACAATGGTGTAAGAGGGTAGGTGAGGATGGAAGTGGAGATCTTTTAGGGAGCTTGTGCCAAACATAGTGGTTGTTCACCCACTTTCTAATTGTAGAGACACTTAGGGTTTGGAGGAAGGGAGTTAGAAGAAAAGAAGGAAGCTCTTCATCACCATTTCTATAACCATAGCTTGGAAGGAGGTTAGTGCTTCATGCCATGTTTTCTCTCATCTCATGAAACTTTAAGAATGTAAAGTTGAAAGAGTGTTCTTGTGAGATTTATGTGTTTGCATTTGGTGTATGTAGAAGTTGTTGTGTACGTAAATGAGCATGTTAGATTTACTTGCATTTGATTTGGTTTCTTGATTTTTTTGTGGTGGATTGAATGTTGTGTCAAGTGTGAAGGCTTCACTCACCCTTGGGAGGGAAGAGAAGCCTTGGGGTGAAGGGGTTAGTTGGGATCAACATTGAAGTTGAGAAATCCTTCTCTTGGAGAGGGGATAGTTTTGATAGAGTATGGGCTCCATTGGAAGCCATATGTCTTTCTATTATTCTATGGGAGGTATAAGTAAGGATAAGTGAGGATATGTGGAAGGAGCAAGCATGGGTAGCCTTGTTGAGGCATGAGTATATCAATAGATTTAGATGTCATGTGTTCCTTGGAAGCCTTGTTGGGCATATTGCAATTGCAAGTTTTGTTAGTGCATAAGGATATGTCAATCTCCTTCTTGGAGAGCCCACCTTCACCCAATGTTTATGATTTAATTTGTGAATCATTGTGCAAGCCTTGGTTGGGGATTGTAAATGTGTTGTTAAACTATGTTATTCATGTTGGTTCTAGTTATTGCGATGTTGTTTGCATGTATCCTAGTTGAACCTTGTTTCCCCTGGCACGGAGATGGCCTCTTTGAGGCCTAGTTTGGGAGGTGTGCCTCCATGGTTCTATAATTTGATCTTTGTATGTTTTTGATGCGCTTGGATATTTGGAAGTCATGAAGATTTCACAACATAAGAGGAGGAAATACTATTGTAGTTGGTTTAATAAAGGAGCAACAAACTCCATCTTGTTATGTGTTTTTATTTGTGATTGTAAGAGTGTTGATATTACTCCTATTCATTTGTCACTAGAAGGATTGTGTGTCATCTTGTGTAGAGATCTTACATTATGTAATGTTGACAAGAAGAGACAACCACCTTATGTTCAATTGTGATAAGCTTGTTGTATGTTAAGGAGAAATAGAAGAGAGAATTCCATTGTATTATTGTTGTAGATCTATTATCATGAATATGAATGTATTGGGAAAATGGATTTAGTATCATAGTAGATATCAGTAAGATGCAAATATAACTACCTCTCTATTATCCCTCTATTCTCCTTTCTCATAGAAATAAGTAGATGCATTCTATTATTAAACTTGATTCATATATAAGTGTAGAATATGCATTTGATAGATAATGGATTTTGTATTTAGTTATAGTCATGATATGGATATCCATCATGGAATTAGAATACTTGATGTATCTTGAGTTACATGCAAAGGATTGCCAAAATGAATTCAATATCATCAAAGAAATTGTAATGAATGGAAGATTATCTTTGTTGATCGTTATTTTCATCTCAGCTTTATTGTGTAGTAGTCATAAATGCATATTTGAATCAGATCTTTGCATGAGAATACAACATTAATTCTTGAGGCAATGGTTTTCCAAATTTCATTATTCACAGATAAATACAATCAATTTATCTCACATTTGAACCTGTCATTTTATATATATATATATAGATATATGTATATATATATGTATACAAATATATATATATATATACATATATATATATATATACATATATATATATGTATATATATATATTTGTATACATATATATATATATATACATATATCTATAAATACATATATGTATATATACATATATATACATATACATATATATATACATATGTATATATACATATATATACATATACATATATATGTATATACATATATGTATATACATATATATATATACATACATACATACATATATATGTATATACATACATACATATATATATATGTATATATATGTATATGTATGTATGTATATATATATATATATATATGTATATACATATATGTATATACATATATATATGTATATATATATATATATCCTTGTATTGAGTCTATTGACCAATTGATTAAATAAATCCATCAATCTAGACCATATATAGTATATTTAGTAACTCCAAATTATCATTGTAATAATATATCAAGAATATCCTAGACCATAGGTTTAGAAAATCTAATGTTTGATAGGAATGCATAAGTGTATAAAATGAACTTGTTGTAGGTACTCATTCAACTCTTTGGAATTTATATGGGAAAAGTAAAAATCATACCCAGCTAATATGGACTAATAAAATATTAAGAGGAATATACTCTAAAATCTTGTACAATAAAATGATAATAATATAGCTTGGACACACAAACCTAAAAACTAGGGGGTACTTATGAATGAATAAAAAATAAAAAATAAAAATCAAACACATACACTTATCAAAATAAGATTCTCCCCACACAATGTTTCTTAAATTTCAAAAAATAAAAATAAAATAAAGTCCCATCTTTCCCAAGCACCTAACTCTCTCCTTGGAAGCATGGGTGCATGTGATTGGAAAGGGGACATGTCTGGCATTAATGCTAGGGCCTACTCCCTATACCTCCACCCTAGACTTCCTTTTAAAACTTTAATATTTTCCAAGCTCTTCTTAGCGGCCTGACTATGCATTTACCTTGGAATAAGGAGGACATTGATTTAGACCCCACTTTTTGTGCTGACATAGGGCAGCAAAACATGTTCCTAAGCACCCATTTTGGGAAAAGAGATGAGGCCGCCCATCTACGAAGGATGGAGAAGTCAACTTGGGCTAGATTTTTAGAGTACAAGGATTAATGAAAGGTAAATTACTTTGCATGGGATGGAGTGTTGTAAGGGAAAAAGCTATATCTAGGTATTATATTATGCAAACAAATTGTATGTGGGTAGGAAAGGATGGTAGTGTGTAATAATGGTTATTTTATTTATCTTTGAAGGTTAAGCTAGTGATTAGAAAATGGGAGGGATTAAATTGAGAGTAGTAAATTAGCAAGAAGCTAGGCTAATGGAAGTAGTTAGTTATTTAGTTAGTATTGAAGTGATAAGTAGAGAACACACTTATATTGTCTTAGTAGATTTTAGAATTATTAGATGCATGTAATTTTGGTCTAATTGATATGGTATTAGTGCATTGATAAATATAAATTGAATTGTACAATATTAAATATAATAATACAATTATAATAAAGAATAATTGGTGATTATGTAAGATGTGTTATGTACAAAAGGAATTTATATAGAATTTTATTTTGGGTACATATATGTGTGTACATGGACACATTCTAATACAACATGGTTATATAAGTACTAAATATTATAAATCTAACAAAAAAAATAATGGAAGGTACACACATGATGATACATGGAAACTCATTCATAGGATTAGGGCGAATGCACCAATGATATGGTCAACCCCCCCTTCAAATCTAACTCTCTATTAATATGTTATAACTGTAATACCCCAAAATTGGCTCATTTCCATGATCACCAATTTTGGTCTATTTTGATCAATTCTAAGACCTATTCTAATAGGCAATTCTCATTCTGATTGTTGCTGCTTGACTTAATTTTCAGATGTAGAAAACCCTAATCCGCATTCATCATATTTCCTATTTAACTCCTATAGTACTCACTCATATTAGTTATATTAAACTTATTTGATTTAAATTTAATTTAATCTAAAGTATTTATAATTAAATTAAATTAAATCATCACCTAAGGCTAATGTACTAAGGAATTAAATTTATTTAATTTAATAAATATGCCTATTTTTAATTAATTGAATATGATTATTCAATTAAATGGAAAATGCATTTATGAGATCATATCTCACTTATTAAATTAAATAATATCTTCAAATTCTACTCTTCAATTCAAAATGGAAACTTTGAGTGAACTACTTCTCAAAATTAGAATCAATCCAATTAACTTACTCTCTCACTCATGGCAAGTTCAGTTGACTGCTCATCACACTCAAATCAGAAATAGTTCACTTCACCTACATAAGGAAGTTTCCATCTTAACTAAATCTTTTCTTTAATCTTGACCATTGATCCAAGTTGATCTCACCCGTTGATGGATTTCAAGAATTCTATTTAAAGGGACTCATAATTCCTTATCAAGGAGGTTGAATTGAATTGCTATTGAATCGCTGCTGAATTGTGCATTCTGTTGGTGTTTGAAAACGTTACCCATTTCCAATTACCCTGATGAGAACAAGATGCATCTAGGGGTAGCTAACTCCCATTATCAACACATCCATTCAGACACCAGGCCAACTATAAGGCCATACTCCTTCTGCACTTCAGGCTCTGCAAAACCTAGGCGAGTGAACCTCTTTAGATCTGACTATGTGACCAGTGCAATAACCATATTCAGGATCTATAAAAGTAGATGAAACCCCTAATTCTTCTACACTCAACCAGGAATCACAAACATGAAATAGCTAAGAGCATAACTCATGAAACTGGCAAGCTAAGTGCGGGTTAACATTGAATAGCTTTCAACATAAAAGGGAAAAGTGATTTAATATGTTGATATCAGCAAGACCCAAGTATGAGCAACATAACTTAATGATCCTATCTCTGACCAGTGCCTTATCTATTGGGCAATTAAATGAATCATAACCATACATCTTCTGGAAACCTCAAACGTATCTCTACATTAAGATCCCTGATCTATCTTTCACCTTGTGAATAGACATCTGCTACAGAATGAATCTCATACTCAAAAAATCCTATCATGAAATCTGCAAACCCTGTGACAAATATCAAGCAATTACATGGTTCTTTGTTCCATAAGCAAGACATTTTAACCACATACATTTCAAAATGTAATGCAACCTAATTCATGCTCTTTGATCACAAATTAGAAGAAATAACAGAGCCATAATCAGGAGACAAGATTCAAACTGAACTTCAAACTTTTGCTGCACTTTATTTGTTTTCCTTGAAATCAAATACATGAAATGTACAGAAAATAACTCATAGATCACCTAACAGAAAAGAACTATCTGCATAAAACTTAAAATGCTGTTCAATATAAGAAGAAATGCTGAAGAATGGTTTCTCAGTGCAAAAACTGGAACCCTTTCAATGGAAGCAAGAAAGAAAGATATAGAAGAGAAAAAATTCCCAGATCTGTTCTGAAGATGACAAGTGTCCACTTGAAATTCAATCCTCTGTAACTGAATAACTTCTTCCTTCCATCATCCCTTCTGATCTGATTTTTTTTCATCATTAATCTGTAAAAAACTTGCAAAATATCCTTGTCTAATGATGAAAACCCTTTACTTGCCAAAATATCTGATTGCCCTGATAGAAAACCTCATGTAGCTCAAACTGACTGATACCTGTGCAAAAACTGACTCCAGAATTGGAAAGATTGTCTTCTCCCGATTTCAGCGATATATAACATTGCCTATTTAACCTCCAGGAAACCCTCGAAAAAATTAGTTTGAAAATGACTCCTCTGACTGAAAGTTCATGCCTGCACTTCTTTGAATTTAAATTTTGCAAAATTTAAATATTTTATAAAGTTTAAACTTTATAAAATGAAACTCTTTTTATTTAAAAAGTAAAAAGTGTACGCCAATGTTGTGAGAAAAAGATAATAAAAAAAATAATTTTTTTATTACTCTTCACATTTTCCTTGCTCCTTAAAACTGTGGTCAAACCTCTTTTGATCGATGCCACGTGTCACCTCTTGATTCGCTCAGGCCTGCACCATCCGCCATGTCACCAACTGCTAGACTTACTACCACGTCAGCCTCGCTATCTCGCTATAGTTAACTAGCGAGCATCTTCGCATGGCGAGGTAAAGATGGCCGCGAGATCAAGACGCGTGTCACAATCTCCTTTCCTGAATCCACCTTAGTGCACATGAGTCTTTCCTCAAAATTCAACCTTTGTCATTTAGGGTCGGATTGGATGGTGAGCCCTACCACATGGGCTTGGCTTTCCAAAAGCCTTTTATCTTAAGACACTATGTTTATTGTTTAAAATTGTATTTAAACCATTTTGGAACACACCACATCCCCAATGTGGGATTAATCATGTTTTATCCGTATTCTATGCTGCTGCGTCTCCTTTATATCATGGCAGCCAGTGGCTTAAGAAGGAGTTCCAATGCCAATTTCATACCCGAGTAAAGTATCCCGTCCAGAGATAGAATCGGTACAGCGCGTCATCTTTGGCAAATTGCTGCTTTCAAACCTTGCATTGGACCTACCCTGCTACTTATGAATTGCTTTAATTTCCTAGGGTGGAGAAGAGTCAAATTTGCTTGTTTCATCCCCTATCCAGCCCAGTGGGTTACGAAGAGATTTCTTGATAGCTTCCGAAAGCAGAGATGTCCCCTGATCGACATTGAAAATGGATTACCTTGATTCCAGACCTCCTGTTAAAATAGTGGCTCCACTCAACGTTTTTCTTTTTGCTTTCAATTATGCTCTCCTATGTGAGAGTCCTTTGGTCTTTCTTCAAATGGTTGGCACTTTTTCATGCGTAATCTTCTTCATGTGCGTGTTGTTTGCTCTTCATGAAAATGTGGCTTGCTCTGTTTTAATGGCGTGAAAGAGAGCATCTTTTTCAACATTACCCCTGCTTTAGCCATCCACTTACCTTCTTGGTGTTGCTCTCTTGTTTGCATATAGACGTGTGCTATAACATTCTTTGCCTATTAAATGATGCCTGCCTTTATAAATTATGATCCCTTGCTAAGATGGCGTGAGGCCTTCTTTTCTTTAATGAGCCTTATCTTGTGTCAACTGTGAACTTGCTTCTTCCTGGATGCTGCGTGAGCATTTCTTTGCCTGTGAGCAATGTCTCTATATAAGGCGTGGTCCTTTCTTTAAAAATGCTGGTCCTTACTAATATGTCGCCTGCTCCAAATCTTGGGCTTTAGATACCTCCTTTGGCTGATGGGGAAGTTCAAAAATAGACTCTTTTGATCGGTCAAAACTAGGAGCTTCAGCTAAGGTACTTAACCCTTGTACATTAGCATTATTTGATTCAACAATTTGTGGCTCAAACATAGAATTTAGATTAATTTCTCTTCCTTGATCTGAGACACATGGCAAAGAATTATTTAAATCATCAATATCAGGTGGCTTCTTTTGTTGACATGGGTTTCATAATGCCCCATTTTGGCATGGATATCTCATCTTATTAGGCGGCTTACTCTGTTTCTCTGCCACTCCATGGAAGTCCGAACCATGGGTTGCTTAATATCTTTATCTCATTTTTATTTGTCCAAGCTCCTTATTGATATTCAATGCTCGATATTGGAACTCTGACTTAGAAAAAACCATCATATATCCTTTTATCCTTAAATCCCAACCTCTTATCAATCTAGCGCAAATTAGTCGAGCCCCACAATAGGCCCAGCTAAAATTTTTTTTTGTTTCCAGATGACTAAACTAGAAAACTAACTCATTCACCCTCTGGCAATGATTTGAAACAAATTTGACCACTGCAAGCGAATTTGAAACTCAATTTACATCTTTCTGCCAACTGTCAATTTTGCCTCTGGAGGCCCGTTGACTGCCCTTGAAAACTGACCCAAACCTCTGGCCAGGCTCTAAAAATAGGCACACTAATTCTCTATTCCACATATTATCAACCTGCCAAATCTTGTCTCATGAAAAATTCCAGGTCAAAAGATATTGACCGTCAAAGTTGAATTCTTGGATTTATCTACAAGCAAACACGTCAGAAAGCAATAAACTGGGTTTGGATTCGGCTCAGAAAATTGGGCAAATGAGCACATGGGGAAATGAAAACTGGGGCGTTAAAACTCTGTCACGAGGACAATATGAATTTGCGATTTGGGCTCACGACGAATAACTGGGCGCATTTGGAAAGCGTCTAAAATTGGCTACCTGGATTTGCAGGATAGGAAATGATGACAACATAACAATTTTTACAAATGGAATGACCCTGGAAAAGTGTGCAAACGGATTCGTCAAGATTTGAAAACTGACACACTTGGAGTATTTTCAGTAGAGAACATAGAGAAACAAACCATTTGATCTCATCTATCACGGATCAGGAGATATGATGTCACGAACAGGGGTTCCAATCAATCTGCAAATGCTGACAACAGTAAAAGTTAGAAATTCCATTTGGAATTGCGTTTGAAAACTGATCAAACGGATTCGTCAAGGGTTGAAACTTGAAACATGACAAGTCTCTGACATCTACAATGCAACGCAAAAGGAATTTCAACATTTGGGTCAACTGGGTCAAAATTATGATTTGTCGAACAGGGCTTCCCAGAATTGTGAACAACTAGTTAAATGCACAAAACAGTAAATGACTAACTTTGGGGGGTGCAAAACCTAGTCAAATTGATTTGAAATGACTTGAAAATTGAAACATAGGTTCTTTGTTATACATACTAAACATCCCCAAAGTGGCTAGTCATGATACATTCCTAGGTAAAAAATATTCAGCTACAAACTGGGCCTCTGATCGCTATTTGACACTTGGGCAGAATTGCAAATTTTGACACTAGCTCAAACTGGGACTTCGTAGAATGGCTCAAAAACTCAATTTAACTTCACAAAAAACTTAGGCATGCTGAATGAAAAGTGCTAGAAGCATAAAAAACCTCATATGGTTCAAAGGTGCAGCCGGGTACAATCTCATTTAAAAGCATTTATAGGGCTAATTTTTCTCAACAGGGCTCAAAATTGACCATGCAATTTTTAGCGCCAACACATTCATTTGAGCTCACTACTTTTGTAAGACTTTAATTTTCTAGATTAATATCATTTAGAATTAATATGCATTCAGTTAGTTAATTATATTTACATGTTCTTAGATTAAATGCATATCTCATGTTAGAAAAATTGCATTCATATAGATTAATCACATTTAAATCCTTCATTCTTAGAGGGCCTGGTTACCTACACCTCAGATATGAGGATATTAAATAGGTAAAATATCTCTAGATAGAAGGCAATAGGTCAGCTTGCAGGACTATTCTTGGGTGAACAATCTCATGTTCATTCTAGGATGAATCTGCATACAAAGACCATGTTGAAGTGTGTGTGTTAAATAGAGGCTGCTTATTCACACATACAATAAATAGGACCTAAACCTTAACAAATGCTAATATTAGTAAATCAATTAGACTATAGACCCTCCATGATGGTTTTTTCATTGGTCATTGTAGTTTTAGATTTGGAATGAATGACACATCAAATTCTCACCATCTATCAAGGCTTGCACATCAAATTGAAAACATGTCTTACATACACCTTCATTATAACTATCAACAATCTTGGTAGCTTAGGCCTAGTTAATTTTTCAATTCAAAACTTGATGTAACATTATGTTGGTAAAAATGATATCAAATTTGCATAGGATATTAATCATGATAAACTAAACCTTAGGGTACTACATTCAAGTAGGATAATGACTTTAGATTGGTAAGCATTATGATAGTATGTTCATAGAATAGCCTAGCCCATTTATTGAAAACCACCTAGATTAAACACCAAAGATGGATTTGTCAATAAACCTCCTAACCTTTGTTAAGGTACTAATGTTAGGATGATTTGCACTTAATTAACTAAGTATTTGTTTGGTAGATCTTGACTAAGATGCATACTGGGTATGCAGCTATCGATAACCTTGTTACAACATGCATTGGTCAATGTGTCAACCCCTAAGATTATCTTTTAAATAAATAAAAAATAATAATAAATATTTTTAAAAAATTGTTATTGTGTTTTTGCCTTGTCAGTTTGGGCATGACATAACTACTTACCTCCTATCCCTTAATGCAAGATTAAATATATTAATGCATTCATCTATCGTAAAATAAAATAAAAAACCAACCCTCTAACACCCCCCAAAACCCCATTCATTCATAATCTAAATACACCTTTTATTAACCAAGCACCCAACCCATCCTACATGTACCTTTTCACCTTTTTCCAAGGTGTCACCACTTCATCCTAGGTGTACTTCCTTGAAGGATGGGGATGCTCTATGGCAAAGAAGTTTATGACTTATGTCAGAATGTGAGGGGACCTTTGCATCTATGCCATCATGGCTTATGGGGTATTGTGCTCTTAGGGGGGTAGTCCTTGACATGGGACAAGAGGGAAAATACTTTTTCTAAGACACCTAGCCTTTTTCCAAGGTCAAAAAGTGCTAGAGAATTTGTAATGCCCCGCCAAGGGATCCAAAGAATCAATCTAAAATTTTACTAAATTTGCCAAACAAATTTTTTTTAAACGTGAAATATAAACCATTCACAACTTATACATACTAATGAAAGTAATAGAAACAATTCAAATGAAAGTAAACATAACATACATAATAGTTACATTCTTTAAAGATCCCTTAACATTGTATCACATCTAAATTAACTATTCATCTAACATCACATCCTTAGCAATGTTACATCCAATGTTCTTAAACAATATTACAAGTGTCCTTTTTTGTAATTACATTTTAGATTGCTCAATCATCCACTATACATGTCACAGAGTATGAAAAGGTTTGAAAGAATAAACATCCATCATAAAGATAACCATATATCACAAAACATAACTAACTAAGTGCATGGTTCCTCCCAACTATAAATAGCATCAAATCTCCATGAGCATCTGAAAAGCATCCATAGAAAATCATGACCACAACAGTTCTCTATTGACAACTGAAGGCAACACTGATAATCATAATAATCATTCGTTCTCAATAACCAAAATATATCTCAAAATAAATCACAATATCCATTGGTTCTCAACAAGCAACCAAGAATATTTCAAAATCATACTGATCAAAGACTCCAAAATGGTTGAGTCAAAACATGTCACAACATGACATCATCAAGAAATAAATCAACATTTTAGTCCCATCATGGTGACTAGAAAGTAACCCAAGGATAACTGATCGATGACTCAAAAATGATTAGGTCAAGTGTCTCATACACATATAACTCAGCTTCACACATGAAGACTGAAAGTTAATAACAATCAGTAAATACAAACATTTCATAGAGCACACAATCACATTACCATGGTTGGGTTTATAAAGATCGAGACCAAATAAGATCAACATGCCATCACATCTCATAACCCCCGAGCCTCTAGTAACAACCTAAGACTGGTCAACACTAGTCAACCCAAAAACTCAAAATAAGAAGCATAGAGAATACATAATGCAAACACATGTTTTGGTTTACTAAAATCACATACTTGAATTAAGTGTAGAAGTTTCCATTTTTCTATTTGCAAATATACCTCAAGTGTCTAAGTTTAATCATTTGACCTACAAGTCAACTCATTTGTTCCCCGATAGCATTATTCTTTCCATCATTAAAATAATATTCTAAGAGTAGTTGAAGGATAAATATTAAATCATTTAACACTTAATAAAATCATTGACTTTATTTTGCTAAGAACAATGTTACAAATTGAATGACTCTTCTTAATATTACTTCAACTTTTAACATAAATCAAGGATCTTTATTCGTCTAAATTATAAGAGAGCCAATTACTAGTCTTCAAATAAGAAGATTATAACTTTATTAAAATGATCAATTTAATAAATCAATTAAAATAGGTACACCATCCATGACCTATTAACATTCTAATAGTTCTCAATTAAATATTACTAAGTCTCACCATTTAAAATATCTAAGGTCATTATTCAAGTCATGAGAGTACGACTTGTCAACTTCGATATACATACTTCACAACTTTGCTAGAGGAATAGATATTAGCATATCAATTAAAACTTTATTACATAACTTAATTATTAATTAAATCTAATTAACTCTAATTAATTTAATTAATAATTACATATCCATGGCAATTTTCCAATTAATATCAGTTGACTAATAACTAACTATAATTTTGTAAGTTAAAAGTCAACTATAATCTAGTACACAAATATTCATATTCATAGTTCAATAATAATAACTTGTTAATATTTAATAACAAGCTATATTGAGAATCTTATTAATAAATTTATAATGACCACATTCGTCATTCTTTCAATGAATACTAATATTCCCTTGATAAAATAATTAAAACTCTATTATCAATTAAATCTAATTAATTCTATGATTAAATTTACTAGTAGCTATGTCAATAACTACATGATTATTAGCTAATAATAGTTTCGTTCATTAAGAGTCAACTATGTATCATTCCATCAATGTTCAAATTATAACTTTACTCTTAAAAAATTATAATAAATCACCAATATTAATATCTCAACTAAATACCTCCTATGTTGGTTGATAAATAGATTAATTATACTTCTTCTATTATTAACTAATCTTAATTAAATTAGATTAGTTAATAAATCATATAAAACTAATGCATAAAAATAAGATTCTACTAAGTGAAGGTTGCAATAATATTTTTAATTCATTCCATGCTTTGATATATTATTTTTGTGAATTTTAAGCATAAAGAACTCTTGGTTATGGAAAATGGAGAAATATTTGTCCTTGAATAAAACAGTCCCAGTACGAGGGCCATATCTCCCTAATGAATTGTTGGATTGGGCTGAAATTGAAATATGTTGGAGAGGGCCAAGTTGCACCAATTCTAATTGGAGCGATCAAATAAATTTAATCACAATAAAAAGTTATGAATGACTGAGTTCAAGTCTATCCAAGGGGCAGTGACAGGGCAGTTTGTGATGAATTAAGAATTTCTCCTAAAAGATTATTGTTCTCTAAATTTACCCATTCATCCATCTAATAGGTTTGTCTATACGCATCTGAAAATATAATTTGATAGAAAGATTACATCTAACCATTCAAATTTTCAACTTAGAATTTCTATTTTAATTTCAAATCTTGTCTATCTAATTTCACAATATAAATTCAAGCCCAAACCCGATTCAAATCTAATTTCTTTCTTAAATTGAAGCTAGGGTTTTCTAATGAGTTCTCTATTGATTTCTTTTGCAACCAAATAAATACATATCTAGATTTCAATTTCAAATTATAATCATAGAGAAGTTTCAGACACATATAACAGACACGATGAAGACAGGAAGAGAAAGAGTGCAAATAGAATGTGTGATTATCACGAGTGCACCTGGACATTGATGCTAATTTGTCATGCCTCAAAAGTCCATAGAAAGTCCCTTCCTTCTTCTCATACACAATTCTTCCAAGATCCAAGCCAACTGAAATTCTCACGTAACTAGAAGTGCTTGAAGAAGCATAGAAGCATGTAGAAACATATGAGCATGTAGAAGCATATGAGCTTCTCAAATGCACGTAAGCTTTGAAGCTTGTCCAAACACACTAGGATAGCCTCTATTTAAAGGCCTCTAAGATGCATCTAGAATGTGTCTAGAAACAACAACAAGATAAGCATGACAACCAAGCATGAGTTTTCTCCAACCTTCTAGATGAGTCATAAGGTCATGGACACCATGTGCTCAAATAAAATGCTAACTCCTAAGTGTAGACAACTAGTGCATACTTAGAGTGCAAACTCATGTGTTGTCTACATGACAACTCTCAAGAATTTGCAAACTCCTATGTGAGAAAACATTAAAATAATGCACAATCATTAATATAATATTTACTTTACTCTTTTCAATTTAATTTATTTATTATTAAATCTTATGCACTAATTTTAATAATTCCACTTATTCTTATCTTAATATATTTATATTTTAATCATGTGCACACATCATGCAACCTTTAATCTTTTAATAATTTTAATATATTTTCCACTTTTAAATTTTATTTTCAAAACTTAATTGCTAAAATATTTATTAACTTTAATAATAATATTATTTAGTCATTTATTTAAAAATGAACTCCAAATATATTATTACTAAAATAAGTATTGTCACATTCCAAATTTAAACTTATAACTTTTATCTTCAAATTTAATTATTTTATTTAATTAATTTTCCAATTAATTAAATTAAATTAATATTAAAATATCATATTAATTTTCCATTAAATTAAACCATTAATTAAATCTTTTAATTAGGCTTAATTAATAGAAAATACATCAAAGACTCATAAAATAAAATACGAAAAACCCATCATAGCCAAAATACATACACAATCAAACTAATGGTTAATATCACGAATTATGTCATACGACATATTCGGAGGGTACTCAACTCAGATACTTGTCCTAATTTCTAATTAGGACAAATGGCTTAAAGGGTTGGGATTTGGACTTGAAAATTTATCTCCCCTCTCTTACCATTGAGATAATGCGATAAGGTGCGCTCATCCTGACAATTCAGGGAAGTCGATACCCAGTACTTGCAACCTACATAAAAACCATGCATGTACAAACACAATATATACTAAACTAAACAGACAATGGTAAGAAGTGGTGCATCATGTAGATCCTGACTAGCAGGTGACTACGACTCCCTTCCTTAACCACATCAAACACACCATACATAAGAACAAACATGCACACCATACACATGCAAGTATGCGATAAGTATCCATAAAAAAACACATATGATAATAAACCATCTAACTAATCATCATCAATAACTGAAAGCAATGTAATGATCATCATGTATACATGAAATATAAATTCTAAGTGATCTCATCACATAATAAACTGAATCCATAACACAATATCTGGTAGTCTCAAAAAAATGCTACTAACCATCAACATGAGACTAGCCCCAAAAGAGCTCAACAATGACAACAAAAATGCGACCTAGGGGTAAGCACTATAGAATTGGTGGGGATTGCTAGACACATGCACCTTAAGTAATGTTTACATGTTACTTGTCTTGTCTAAGCATATGGCCAACTACTTTAGAGTCTTTACTCTCTTTTTTGTTTGTTTGTTGTTTTATATAAAATTCAACTTTTCTATTGCATGGTCATCCTAGGAGGTACTAAATACCTATACATATATCTATTTTTTTTTCTCTTTAATATTATTACCATTATTTTATATGTATATCTATATATACATATATTTTTGGATGTGACTTATGTACCATCTTCTTTAACTTATTTTATTTACATTTTGACTTCAAATGATTCCAAGAAGATTCTCCTTTAATATTTTATAGGACTATAATAGGGGGAGATTAATTTTCTATTCTCCATACATTTTCCTATGAAGAAATGTGCACCTACAACAAGTTTTTCCTCTTAGTTTTTTTTAAAAGCCAAGTCATACAAGGTGTTGTTCTCCTTCACTTTAACTATGAAGCTAGGATGTTTGGTTGATGATTAAATTTTTGTTATCTCCATATCTATATAACCTTAGAGATTTTCACGTTTTATCATTTCAATGTATAGGTTTTATTAGAACTTGAAAATCCAATGAATCTATTTTCATGCATGTACCAAAAAAAAACTATCAAAAGAACATACTATAACTTTCTTCCATTGTATCAAATGCATGATATATGATTATACAATTCAATCACCTATTTTTCCAAATTGAACCAACTATACCAATAAGAATTTTCCACACAACAACTATGAAGTATTTATACTAAAGGACTTATAGAAAAACATAAGGAAGAGTGTCTAGATTACATGACTTCTCTATATTACATTAAATCTCATAATGAATATTTCCTTACAAGTAAAATGTATACAATTTCTCAACCTTCCCTTTCACAATTTTAACATTATATAATGATGAACAATCTCTTTTACATAAAAATGCAATAATAATGAAGACTTGAAACCACAATACATTTGAAATGACATAAAACATTGGTCTCTCTTTACACATTTGATTTTCCAACTTGTCAAGGTTAAAACCCCAACATCTTCAAGGATCCATCTTCACAAAACCTATATGCACACATAAACTAGGAACCATGGAGGCTCACCTCCCATCCTAGGCTTCTACTAAGCCACCCACCAAGTAGGTTAAACAAGATCCAAATGAGTTGCACACATACATCACTTACCATTGCATGAGTACAACACATAACACAAAACAAATACCTCCCAAGGCTTACACAATGATTCACCATTATAATCATTTCAGATTGGGTGAAGGTGGGCTCTTCAAAGAGGAGATGCCATAACCAAATACAAACATCATATTATAGTTGCATTTGCCCCTCAAGGCCATCATAAAAACCTCCTCCTTCTCACACACAAAACCCCTTGTATCTCTCAAAATAACAAAGTTATATGGCTTCAATGGAGCCCATACTCCATGAAAGAAAACAACTCCTCATCATGAGGTAAATCTTCTCAAATGCAATGTTGAGCCCAACTAATCCCTTCATGCAAGGCTTCCAGGGTAAACTTTAAGAAAGCCACCTCCAAAAAAAGATATAAAATATTGGCGAATCTTTCATTATTTTGAAAAAACATAATTATTTATATTGGCGAAACTCTCAATTTTTAATTCTAAATATGATTAATTTTGGCGATTATTTTTAAATCATAATTTTTTTGTATAAAATATTGACAAATCTCAATAATAATAGGAAGTTCATTAATCACCATGGAATATTACAAATCAAAATTGAACATTTTTTTACCTTGTGGAATGTTATGAGAATCGTTATATATACTTTAAATCAATTGTGAATAATAAATATTGGTGATATATCCCTAAATTAACTAATAATTATGATAATTATTGGTCAGTCCAATTTAATTTCTTCAATTAAATATTATATTTAGGTAACTCAAATCTATTCATGTAACGAATATTGTGGCGAATATTTGAGTTTAAATTTTTCAATAAAATAAATTATTAAGCGATTTAAAATATTCTAGAACTGAATTTTATAAAACTATGGTGATTTAGGTTGTATCAAATCTTAAATTATTAGCCAAATTACTAGCCAAAAAATTCTAAAATTAGCCAATTTATGAATATTAGCCACTAAATTATACCCTAAAGGCTTCTCTTCCCTCCCGAGGGTGAGTGAAGCCTTCACACCCATGATCACATTCAACATTCAAATCCAAACAAGAAAATCAAGAATGGAAAAAAAACCAAGAAATCTTCAAGAACACGATACACATTCACATTGCCACAACACAACACCAAAACTCACAATGCAAGGATTCACAATACCATGCATGCTCCATTGAAAAATCCTCCATACTTGTAGATTCTTTTTGTCATACTAAAAGAAAGGAAAGAAACATGGTTTGAGACACCAACCTTGGTCCAAACCAAAGGCAATGATAGTTGTAGTAGAGCTCCCTTAATCTCCCTCCAAAACCCAATTGTCTCTAAACTTAGAGAGTGGGTGAACAACCAACTAATTTGTTGACAACTTTCTAATAAGGCCTTCCCAATAACTATTTTAGCAAAGACATCTAGCCACTTCCTCTTACAAACTTGTCTCCTCTAAATTTTTTATATTTGACTTTGTGGGAACATGGGAGAAAACACATGTGACAAATCCAAATTCGAAGTGATGGAAGAATACATGGGTAAAGGGGCCCCCTAAGCTATCTATGCACTCACATGGTCAAAATTAGGTCCCTAACTTGATATACTATCATATGGGTAACTTATTTTAACATAAAAGACACCTTGGGACCACCTAATGACCCCTCAAAACCCTAGCCAAGTCCATATTCGAATTTCCTTTGATTGTGACCCATCCTACCCCTTTCCATGTGCATTTACTTAATCATTATCAGGGTAATCAATTTTAGGGTAAATTGCCACCATTATCAAAACCCTAAATGGCACGTGAATTTGCACACAAAGTTCACAAGTTTCAAGTGACACATAAAAACACATTCCACATCACCATGACATGTCCCTAATGCATCTTTATGATTAAAAATTTCCACATACAAGAAAACTCACATTTACAAAGAAAAATAGTTTCACAATGAGGCTTTTGAATCTTCCAAATATTTGCCTTGGTTAAATTGTGTTTACAAAGGTTTGGAATTTGTGTCCCCCAAGAATTTCCATGGTTCCACTTTCTACACATTAAACTCAAGCATCAATAGTCCAAGGAGGTTGTATAAAATACATATATCATAAATACGTATAATTTCATAATTAAAATAAAATTTCCTTCCCTAGTCATTTCAAATAGTTCATTCAAAATGTTAAAATTATCAAAATCTACATATCATAAGTCATCATAATCAAATTAACATTTATCTGTATATCATAAATCATCATAATCAAATTAACATTTATTTACATATCAAAAATCATTATAATAAAATTAACATTTTGCATCACATCAAAACCTAATAGTATCACATCATAAAATTGTATGCATATGGGTTTGATCATTTCATACACAATATCAGGTTCTTAGTGCATATCTTAATCTAAAACACTACTGTAGTATCAAAATCAATAGATAAAACAATCCACTATCCATCTAAGTCTTGAATATCAAAATGTAAATAAAATATCTATGCTATGATGGGTTGGGGTGAGGCCTCATAGAAATACTCATTGTTAGCTGATGTACACAAGATCATCTTGTAGAAAAGCCTACAATTTCCCCAATGAAGAGTGTGTCTAGAGAACTAAAGGAGTGCCCTTGGTCCCTTATGCTATTGCTATTGTCTCTCAATAGTGAATGGGAAAACCACCTCATAAATTGACAAACCATTCAAAAAACACTAAATAAGTGGCTTTTCAAACAATGTCACTATCAACATAGATCAACCAACTTGACATCTTTAATCATAGAAATTTGATGTCACCTTGGATCAAGAAGGCAAAAATCCATAGAAGTAATAGACTAACATAGTATAATAGCTAGTTTCTTAACATCCATCTTTCTCATCTACACATCTAGAATATAAAATAGTCAAGGTAACCAAACACCCTACAATGTGTTAGTGAGGGCTTCTACTAGTCCACTTCTTATAGGGCATTGTATTTTGAAAATCTTTGTAACTACTCTATTAAGCATATGATTATCACAAAAATAAAAGTGTCAATGAGATAATAAATGTATAAGTAACTTTTACAAGTTAGAAGAAGGGACTTTTTTGAAGAAGTGGTTTTGTGCACATATCCACAAAGACCTTGTCTTGACCAAACTCAAATTCATTAACCCATGTATTCCTCTAGTTTTAAGTTAACCATGGATTTTCCTCCAAGTTAAGCCCTTTTATCTTAACTTTTGAGAAGAAAGCTAAGTGGTCTTAAACTTGGAGAAAGCTACATGACTAACCCCACTTAGCTTGCTACAATACTGGGATGGGTGATCTCCTTGGAAGGGCCTGATGCTTCACCCTTGTGAGCATCACTTAGATAAAATGAGTGCTTGGTGTATCAAATCATTCAATACAGGAGTTACCCTAATGTATAATAATGAGACTTACATGAATTTCCATAAGTCAACCTAATGGATAATAATGAGACTTATGTGAATTGTAGAAAATCAACATTTCTAAATGACTTGTATTTCACACTGACAACCCATGGCCCTTCAAATGATCTAGCTAGGCACTTATGCTCACAAAATCTTAGAAGCACTAGTCATTGGATATAGCTAAGCACCGATTCTCACAAAACCTGAGAAACAACAATAATTTTTAGTAGGTTCATGTGTATTGCTAAGTGCTTGGTTGGGGATGAAACAGATGTGATCATTTTTATAGCTAGAAATGAGCAAGGTATGTTTCTTGTCAATGCCCATGTTATTTGAAATCCAAACTTGAACAATTTCTGTAGCTTATTGTAAATATGTGTATGATGATGTCTTTATGGATTTTTTACATTTATTCTTCTTACTTGGTGAATCACTTCTTACATTTTAGCTTAGGATTGGATACTTAGATTAGGATTTTTAAGTTATACTCACACTATTTTTCATAAAGATGTTATTTTTTTTCATAAGGAACATCTTGAGTCAACATATTCTATTTCATAGATTTCATAATTTTTCCATTTTCATATTCCTTTTTGACACTATTAATCCTTGCAATAAGAGCCAAAGCTCTACTTAGATGGTCAATAACTCAATATGTTCCTTTTAAAGATAACTACTACCAATATTTAGGGAAGTATGTGATACAAAAATTACCATATAAACATTAGATACAATTATAATACTAGTAGAATAAATAATGAAATTTCATAGCTGGGTCAAAAAAAGCATAAGAGACTCATCTTTACTGTGATATTTTGATTAACTATAATATGTTTATATATAGTTTGATATACTTACATATGTAATTATAACCTATAGGGTCAAGTATTAGTGAACGGTTTGGCCATGATTAAATTTATATAACACATTTTTTTATCACTTTCAAATTCAACTTTGAAGAGAGAGGGCAACAAGTGATTGGTTTGATTGCTATGGAAGATAACTACCATGTTCTATGAGTATCATGTGATTGTGTATAGTAATTAGAACTTATAGAATTAGATGTAAGTGAGAATGCTACTAGAGAGTTGTTCTTCAAATTCCCTTAAATGGAGAAAGGTTGTGTAAACTAATTTCAATAGTAGATTATCTTTGTTGGAGATTTTCCCAGATTCTCTCCAAGGAAAATTTGTTACTATCACTTGTGTTTACTTATTTTCAAATTACTTGTTTATGCTAAGATGCTATAAGTTTTCTGCCAACTAATACATTTTGTTTTTATAATAGGAATATCTCTATTGATTTCAATCATTTATGCTACTCTTTTTTAGCATGGAACTTATAATTGGCATTTGTAATTGTGAAACCCTATGTAGAATCAATGGAGTCTACAAATCACTATGTTTGTCAATCTTACCATCAAAATTGTGCCTACTCTTTTAGGCATCATCAATTACCAATATTCAATCTTCACATCAAAACTATGCTCTTCTCCTTTTTCTTACTCTACAATAATTTCAACAACCTCCTTATATGGCTCACAATTAGTGAAGCCCATTTTTTTAGTAACAAGTGAAATATTCATTGCTAGTTGATGTGCACAAGCTCTTCTTGTAGAAAATCCTACAAACTTTCCCCAATGAAGAGTGTGTCTAGAGAACTGAAGGAGTGCACTTGGTCCCTTATGCTATTGCTATTATCTCTCAATAGTGAATGGGACAACCACCTCATTAACTAGTAAACCATTTAAAAAACACTATAGGAGTGGATTTTAAAACAATGTCACTCTCAATATAGATCATTAAATTTGACATCTCTAATCATAGAAAGTTGATGCCTCCTTAGATCAAGAAGGCAATAAGCCATAGAAGTAACAAACCAACATAGCATAATAGCTAGTTTCTCAACATCCAACTATCTCATCTACACATGTAGAATATGAAATAGTCAAGGCAACCAAGCACCCTACAATGTGTTAGTGAGGGATTGTACTAGTCCACTTCTTATAGGGCATTTCATTCTGAAAATCTTAGTAACTACTCTATTAAGCATATAATTAACACAAAATTCAATGAGCCAATAAGAGAATAAATCTATAAGTAACTTTTATGCACTAGAAGAAAGCACTTTCTTGAAGTAGTGGTTTTGTGCACATTTCCACAAAGAGCTTATTTTGACCAAGATCAAATTCATTGACCCATTTATTCCTTCAATTTTACTTTAACCATGGATTTTCCTCTAGGGTTAAGCCCTTTTATCTTAACCTTTGAGTAGAAAGCTAAGTGGGCTTAACCTTGGTGGAATATACATGGCTAACCCCACTTAGCTTGCTACAATACTAGCATGGGTGACCTCCTTGGAAGGGCCCAATTTTATTTTCTTTCCTCATGTCACATAGTTGGATTTGTTTGCACATGCTAGGAAAGAAGTAAATTGGTTATAAATCATTTGTAATAAGTTAATAACTCACAATCTACTTTATATGAATCAATATGAGTTTTTTTTAGTTCCCTTTTTATGAAAGTGTGGCTATGAAACTATTTTGGTTACCCATTGCTATTTTTCACTAGTAAATTTGGACCCAATTTTTGACCAATGTTGGTCAAAATTTTGACCCAGGTTCGTCACTATTTTTCTCATCGAAATTTTGACCAAATTGTAGGTTGGTTGAAATTTCAATGAATGTATTTGTTGTAATTTTGACCAAATTTTAATTTGGTTTAAATTTTTATGAGAAAAGTAGTGACAAACTTGGGTTGAAATTTTGACCAAAATTGGTTGAAAATTGGGTCCAAATTTACTAGTGTTTGAAGTGGAGTGAATGGGCATCACAAACAAAAAGTCACATCTACAACTAATAAAATCAATTACAACTTCTCTACTATTTAAATGGGGATGGGTGCTATGAATGGCATAGCTACAATACAATACCTTACAATACAACCTTTTACAAAAAATGAAGCTTATGCAATGTACTATGGCTGGAAAATGCAATATTGAGAAGTTTCACTTTAATAGAAAATATATTGAGATATTGCTTCTTAATTTTTATATAGAAAATATCAAAATTACATTGATATAGAAACTTGTCTCAACATTACAACTTTGAAATAGATATTAATCTTAAGGACCATATCCTTAAAACATAAAATAATCTTAAAACAACATAAGTGTCTCAGATTAAAGTTCATAAAATGAGAATCATCAATACTCATCTACATTTCCAACAAGATCAGAATCATGATCACTTGTGTCTATATCTACTTGATTTTCTTCATCATCCTCATTTGTGATACATAGTAAATTCTCTCTCTCAATTTCTTCATTGGTAATCAAAATATCTTCTTCAAATAGTCCATCATTGTCTTCATCCACTTCTTCAAATGTTTCTTGTACATTAAAATATCGTCCATCGAGCATTACATTGACAAATTCCATGAATTTTTTTTTGAATGAGACTCTATCTGAATGACATATGACCAACCCAGGCTTCTTAATTACATCCTCAATTATAAATGTCTGATTATTTTGAAGAGGAGAAACATATGGCTCGTTTGTCTCTAATTTTTTTTTTTTTTTTTTTTGTGTATTTGCACGTATAAATCCATACTCATCAAATTGTATAGAAGATGGTGGGATCTACTTAAATTTTAATAATATAGGATTGTTTTCACCAAAATCCACTTGAATGATTTCTTGGATGATTCCAACATACATTTTTTTCTCAATTTCATGAAGAAATTCAGCATTAACAACACAACCACAACTTGACTTTCCTTTTTCCTTTTCCTCCACTCTTAAATGACTACCATAAGCCCACATTCCACATATATGTGGAGCTTGTGAAAGGTCACTTTCCTCTATTGTTATATCTTGACTTTCTCTTTTTGCATCACTATTACATCAACAATCCACTCTTAAAATTTAGGAAAATAATTACATCTAGTCAAATCATAACATCTACACTTTTGAGGTTGATGTTGTAGCCAAGATTGTTTCTCTTCTTCATATTTTATATATAGAATAATGACATATAAATAGTAAGATTAATAATAGAAGTTTTTAAATATCATTGAGTGAATAAATTAGAGTAACTTTTTACCTTCACCAATTTTTGAATGAAGACATGTTTTGAAGAATCAAGGTATGTATTGTAGTTCTTTCTTGATATGAGAGTTTGAGCAACATTCATTGCCTTCTAACACTTCACCCACAACCCTCTCATCTTCATTATCATCCCATACATGTCGATTGACATTTTTAAAATCCTTCATATATTCTATGCAAAGCCCCGTGGCCTCTTGCATTGAATATCCCTCAGACATGTTGCCTTCAAGTTTTTCCCTAGTAGGAATTTGTTTTTCAAACCCTTCATATATCATTCTATAGGATACATCCATATTTTTCTTACCAAGCCACAATGCTCTAGTTCATATTCTAGATGTATCAAAAGATGCATAGAAATGTTAAAGATTATTGGTGGAAATTCTTGTTCTAATAGACAAAGCACTTCAACAACCTCCACTCGTAAACTATCAAAGTTTGAAGGATCTAATATAGGTAAACTCTACCTCTTTATTAATATTAGGCCAAGCCTTATAATTTCCATTCTTGCCCCTTTTGTGAAACTTGACATATTTACTACAATAGGTAATATATTCTTGATTATGACATGATAGTCATGGGTCTTGAGGCCTCTTATGCTATTAATATTATTTTGGCTCCTAATGATACTACTTACATATCCAGTAGGAAATCAATTTGAGACATTAACTATAAGAATTATGCACGTTGTTCCTTTTTCAAAACATAAGGAGTGCTAGGTTTTCTATATTTTTCATTATCATATTTTTCAACCCAAACATTTTCACAAATCTTTATTTCTTGAAAGTCTTCACAAGATGAAACAGTATCAAAAGTACCAAAAAGAGCTTCTATAATAGCATAAGCTATATTTTTCAAACTATGCATAAAGTCAATAGTATGCCTAATGGAAATATCCTTAAAGTATGACAAATTATACAATATGAACAATCATTTTACACTACTTTCATTATATGGATCATATCTACTTTGAGAAATCCCATCATTTTCAATAAATGACATTCTTTTTTGTCCATTCTCAATAATGTTTTTAGCAATGGTGCTACACGATTCTCTTATTGACCATTAAAATGTGTTTTTTTACTGGTGATATGGATGATCTATTTTAATGTAAGCACAATTCCCACAATAAATACACTTATCCAATATTCTTGAGTGTCTCACAAAATCCCTAAAGTTGCAAGCAAGACATCCATATTATCCATGAACTTATAGACTAGACAATGTGCCATATGTAGGAAGATCGTGAATTGTAAACAATAACGAAGCTATTAAAGTAGATTTTATTAAATGGCCATCCCTTAAATATTGAATTACTTCAATTCCTTTCCCCAATTCAATTAGCTCATCATATAATGGCTCTAGATAAGTATTTATTGTATCTGAAGTCAGACTTTTCTTTCTTGGTATAATAAATGATAGCATTAAGAAACATGGCTTAGTTACTAACCATGGAGGTAAGTTATAATTTATTAGAAATACTGGCCATTTTTACCATTTAGTACTCTAATTTGAGAAAGGATTCACCCCATTTAGAGCCAAACCCAACCTTATATTATAAGGATCTTGAGAAAAATTAGGCCATCTATTATCAAATTCCACCCATCTCTTAGAATCTAGAACATGTCATTATTCTTCGTTAGTGCTCTTATTTTTGGCATGCCATTGCATAAATTTAGAAATATCTCTACACCTATACATTCGTAGTAACCATGGTATTATTGGAAAGTGGCGAAGAACTTTTCTAGGAACAACAATTGATTTGAATCCTTGTTTATACCTCCCTTCATGACATTTTAGGCATTCATTCTCATTTGCAAGATTTTTATAAAATAAGACACAACCATTAACACATATATGAATGTTTTCATACCCTAAGCCAAGCTTATTGATTTGATTTTTACATTGACTTTGTTTTACTGGCAATATGGAGTCATCTAGAAACAATGAACTTAATAGTGCCAATAATTGATCCACACTCTCATTTGTCCAACCATGCACCACTTGCAACTTAAGAATTTGAAGGATTATTGTCAAATGACTTAACTTAAAATTTGCATACACAAGCTTTAAAACATCCTCCATTGACTTGGCCCAATCATCATTTAGTCCCTCATTCAACATTCTATCAACTTCAAACCCCTTGTAAAACATTTTTGTCTCTTCATCTATTTTTGGTGTCACTTCATCTATTTTTGTTGTCTCTTCATCTCTTAAAGTCTATAATTCTATCATTTTTCCATAATAATTGTAAGCCCGAGGACTTATACCACTATGCCCATATCTTATCATGTGTTGCTAAATAACATTTCTTTCTTTCACTTTTCCACCAAGACAATCTTTACATGGACATGGATATCTGTTAATTCCGCCTCCTTGACTACTCTATCATCATATGCATGATATTTATTCATAGACAACCTATGACACCAATTCATCTATAATATTGTGCATTCTAGTTAATTGAGTTTATAAATTAGTGAAGGAAATATATATTTGAAAACAAAGATGCCAAAATATTGTTGAATGTAGTCACTTTTGGAGATATAATGAGTCATTATTTTGAGATCTTACATTTATTTGAAGATTACCTAGTGAGAATAAAATATGCATGTGTTTTAGGTTTTGAGTTTCCTCTAAATTTGTTGTAGAGGGTGTCACTAACTTCAAATTTGTTTGAACAAATATTGATTTCCTTTCATGCCTTTTCAAAAGTCTCTAAGTCCTATCCAAAAAAAACTTTATTGCCGATTCATGTGCTTCAATACCTACCTATGATAATAAAAAATGACAAAAAATGTGATGAGGGTTTATTGACAACTTATGAATCAATCTAAAGATGAGAGGAAAATAATTGTAACTATGGTATCTTTATTACAATCTAAGAAAAATAATTCACAACAGCAAGGAGATTCAAGAAGAGATTCTATTCATCATATTAAAGAAAATAAAAATAAAACTTTATCAATGATCTAATACTTATTCCTTAACAATTTTAACTATCATAATTAATAGATTTATATTGTTGAAACCAACAATTAATGGATCACTGTCAGCACACTGTTGAGTTCAAAAACTAACCATAATCACTACCTTGAAATAAAACTTACTAATAACAAAATTGTCATGAATCAGTTTGTATGGTAGTCACCGAGCAAGTCTCTACATGAGACATTCCTTTTTGGCATATATATATTTAGATCTACCAAGCACTTGAAACAGATAGAACTATCATAGTGTTACTGCAACTTGCAACAATCTCCAACTTATACATTTGCATTCTATATTCAAAGCAAACACACATATACATACATACATACATACATACAATGCACACACACACACACATATATATACTTACAGTTTGAAAGCTCAGAGCTCTTGTATAAATCTATAAGGAGAGTTCACATCAGTAAGGAGATTCAAGAAGAGATTTCAGACATCATATTAAAGAAAATAAAAATAAATCTCTATTAATGATTTGATCCTTATTCCTTAATAGTTTTTATTGTCATAATTAACAAATTTATATTGTTGAAACCCATAGTTAATGGATCATTGTTAGCACACTATTGAGATTAGAAACTAATAAAACTTATGACTAGTCACCAATCACTATCCATTTGTGAGGGATATTGGGACACCCTAGAGAAATAGGGGATGCTCTAGAGCCCCCCTGCCCCATTCCCTAGGTGCAGGGGACCATGGATCTCTGGGATGTCCCTAAAATTTGCAATAGACAGGGGATAGGGAGACAATTTTCCATCCATCCCCACACCTTAGAATGTCTCAAGTGCTCAAAATAATGGAAGAGCCTCAAGGAACCCTAGAGCAAACAAGCTCCATAACTTTAGAATAGATAAAATATGTTTTTTTATGCAATGAAATGACATGGTGGCATAAGAAGAGAAGGTCTTCTCATAATGTATAGTACATTCATGGCACTATGTCATGATACATTGTGAATTCCTCTTTATCAAATTGTTGAACATATGTTATGGGGTATCAATCACTAATAATATCTACATAAGTTAAACACTATCTTTGTTATCCTTTATAGAGGCACATGAGACCTATGGTTCCCATGTTGACACCATTGGGAGGTATGATGAAAATGCTGATTTATGTATTCTTACTAAAAATAATTCATTACTTTTGCACAAACATATCAAAAAAATTTAAGTTTGTAACTATTTTGAGCAATGAAATCAGAAATCCAAATTATTGTTAGAAGTGTTGACTATTGTATAACTTAGGTCATCAACTATGAATTTAAATAATGATATATTTACTATCATTATACTAAAATCATTGTTGTCACTATTGTCATGATTAATTTACTTCTTGTTATACTATTTTCATTACATTTATTGTATAAATGTTGTTGTGTTATACTACTTTTATTATACTTTCATGACATATGTAATAGTCTTTTTTCAATTCTTATGAATCTATATCTTGCAAACATTATTAAAATTTGATTTTTTGTAAGGGATGCCTAGCCAAAAATAAGATGATAAAGGGTCATTTGAGAGGTCCCAATTGCCTCAATGGATGGCTACACATTCCCTACATGTTTCCAGCTATCCTTGATTTTGGGGATGCATTCTAGGACATTTTTGTATTTTCTCATATTGGGGAAATGGCTCAAACACATAACCAATGTTCCCCCATTCATGAAATGCCTCAAAAGATGGAGCTAGGGGTTTAAGGGGTGGGGAACAACCCCATGTAATATATATACATCTCAGTTGACATCTAAATACTAACTAAAATATTGTAGTCATTGCCTCTATGGGTGTGGTTGGCTGGTCCAATGTGGTCAGCCTTCAAGTGTGTGGTGGGTTGCCCAGATATAGGCACCACCTCTTAGTTGTGATTTCCCACTATGTTGTGGTCACTACTTGTTAAGTACATGGTTTCCTAGCCTACCATAGTTGTAAAACCTTATTGTGCCTAGCCATTGACTTGAGTTAGAATCTCACTAGTTTATAGTGGTTTCTTCAATTCTATGTATATATAGAGAGGGGAAAGGTCCTTCTTGCAATGATGGGGACATGACCTAAGAACAAAATGGAACCAATAGAAAGGGAAAATTATATTAACTGAGAAAATAAGCTAGTACAAATAGTGCAGAGAAAATAAGCTTCAAAACATGCCCTAAGGGCTTACAATAGCATAAATCTGGAGATAATTTCTCCTTTTAGTACCTCCTCTCAAACTCCGCTTCGAACTGCCTTTTACAATGCCAGAAATCTCCTTAAATAGACCCCAGAGGGTTAAGGACTAGGAGTACATTCTAGAAAGTGCTAGTAGGCATTCACCAACCAAATAGAAGGTTCCAGAAGCTGCATTAGAAGTCAGTGCAAATCTAGAAGAATCCAGAAATGGTAACCGAACTTTCGGGAGGCATAACTTTTGAACCATAGCTCCGATTGACAAATCGTTTACATTTTTGGAAAGCTCTCAAAGCACTCTATAGCCCTATGGACCAGCTTCACTCTTCCCCCATTTTTGACCCTTTTTGAGGTCATTTAATGCCCCTAACTTGACTTCGAAGCATTCTTAGGGGGTCTCCAAAACTTGAAACATTGTAATAACTTTCAAGCCGTGGGGCCTTTTGACCTGATTCTTTTTTTGGAATTCTCTAAATCACAATTATATTCATCTGGCCAATTCACACCTTCTAGGTCACCAAAATGATGGCCAAATTGCATGCTCCTATTTTTTTGGGATTTTCAAACACACTGATAGTGGAACTATGAGAGTTGGAACCTTTATTTGACCCAAATGGGTATCAAAAAATGAAAAGACATGAAACAGAAACTAAGTCTAAGTACAATTTTTTTTTTGGGTGACACAGGATTGCCCTTATACCTCTGGATGCTCCTGCATCAGACACTCAGGGTAGATTGAAAAGTGACCCTGTCACTTTAGGGATGGTAGGGGAAATCCCAAATGGGAAACCTCAGTTGCTGAAATCCAAGTTGAGTCCTCGATTGGTCGTCCTTTCCATTTGACCAAATACTCTTCATACTGCCTGTTTCTGGTACTCCTACCCACACGATGATCTAGAATGTCTTCTATCTCCTCCTTCTTAGAAGCAGGAATTAGACATGGCTCTAACACCAGCTCATCATATGCACCATCATCATGAAACTCTATTAAATCTGCAATGTTGAAAATGGGAGAAATGTGAATACCATCTGGCAACTCCACTTCATATGCATTTCCTGAGTCATGTTTCTTCAAAATTTTGCAATGGCCAAATTTATTCATTTTCAATTTATTGTAAGTACCGGCTGGAAATCTTTCTTTTCGTAAGTGCACCATGACTAGATCCCCTACTTGGAATTCCTTATGTCTTCTCCTTTAATCAGCCCTAGCTTTATATTCTTGATTCATCTTGGTAATGTGTGCTTGAACCTCCTCATATAGACGCTTGATATGTTCAACAGATTCTTCTGCTTCAGCACTTGTCCTCTCCCCTTGTTCTATCTTCCTCAGCTCTGGTGCAGTCCTTGGGCTACTCCCATATACAATTTGGAATGGTGATTTTCCAGTACTCCTATTTACGGAGTTATTATAAGAAAACTCTGTCTGTGGTAGAATCAAATCCCATCCCTTGGGCTTATCCCAAACTAAACATCTCAGCAAATTGCCTAAACTTCTATTTACCACTTCTGTTTGACCATCAGTCTGTGGGTGATGCGTGGAATTGAATTTTAGGTCTGTTCTCAACTTCTTCCACAATGTCCTCCAGAAATACCCCACAAATTTAGTATCTTTGTCAAAAACTATACTCCTTGAAAGACCATGTAGTCTTACCACCTCTTTGAAAAACAAGTCTGCAATATGGACAACATCATGAGTTTTGTGGCATGGAATGAAATGTGCCATTTTGGAGAACCTATCAACCACCACGAGTACTGAGTCATTACCCCTTTGTTTCCTTGGCAATCCAAGAACAAAATCCATACTTATGTCCTCCCATGGCCTTGATGGAATAGGAAATGGCTGATATAGACCAGTATTGTGACTAAACCCCTTGGCAACTTGACAAACCTGGCAACTTTGTACGAACTTCTTCACATCCTATGAAATTTGAGGCCAAAAATAATGTTCTCTAAGAATGGAAATGGTCTTATCTTGACCAAAATGTCCTGCCATTCCTCCACTGTGTTTCTCCTTAATCAGATTTTCCCTCATGGAACTCCTTGGAATGCACAATTGACTACCTTTGAACAACATGCCATCCTAAATCAAATAGTCTAACCACTTGGTTCTATCTACAGCAACAGGTTCTTTACAAGCTTTCCATGCTTCAGCAAAATCAGGATCCTCGGGGTACAAATTCTTGAGTTCATCAAACCCAACTACTTCAACCTGCATTACTGTAAGTAGTGACTGTCTCCTACTTAGTGCATCTGCAACCCTGTTAGATTTTCCACTTCTATGCTTCAACACAAATGTATAACTCTGACCCACTTCATATGCCTCTGATTCAATTTACCTTGGCTATTTAGGTACTATAATGCCTGATGATCAGTATACAAAACAAATTCCTTTGGCAATAAATAATGCCTGCATTTCTTTAAGGCCTAAACTATTGCATAGAATTCTTGATCATAAACAGAATACTTCTTCTTTGCATCATTCAATTTTTCACTAAAATATGCAATAGGCTTACCTTCTTGGCTTAATACAGCCCCAATAGCGCTACCACTAGCATCACAATCCACCTGGAACACTTTTCTAAAATCTGGCAGCAATTCAAAACTTCTCGCAGCTGTTGCAGTCCATTTGAACTCTTTTCTATCCCCTCTTATTGTATCAGTTAGGGGTGCACATATGCCACTAAAATTCTTAATAAACTTCCTGTAAAAACTAACCAGACCATGAAATGATCTTACCTCAGTAGTAGTCCTTGGAGTAGGCCATTCCAAGATGTCTTTTACCTTCTCTGGATCCATTTTGAGACCTTCAAGTGATATAACAAATCCCAAATAGACTAACTCCCTTTTTGCAAAGACACACTTCTTTAGATTAATTAATAGTTTCTCTTCCCTTAGCCTTTCAAGGACACTATGAATATGCAGTAAATGTTCTTCCAAAGTCTTGCTGAAAATTAAAATATCATCCAAATAGACAATAACAAATTTTCCCAAGAACTTCTTAAGTACCTCATTCATGAGCCGCATGAAGGTGCTTGGGGCGTTCGTCAATCCAAAGGGCATGACTAACCACTCATAAAGACCCTCCTTGGTCTTGAAGGCTATTTTCCACTCATCTCCTTCTCGAATCCATATCTGATGATAGCCACTCTTTAGATCTATCTTTGTGAAGTACTGAGCTCCACTCAAGCAGTCCATAAGATCATCCATCCTTGGTAAAGGAAATCGGTACTTGATGGTTATCCTATTTATAGCTCGAGAATCTGTACACATCCTCCACTCTCCATCCTTCTTTGGTGCAAGTACTGTAGGTACTGCACATGGACTTAGGCTCTCTTGAATCAATCCCTTCCTCAACAACTCCTAAAGCTATCTATTTAGCTCCTCTATTTCAGTAGGAGTCATCCTATGAGCAGCCTTGTTAGGAAAACTAGCTCCTAGAATCAGATCTATCTGATGACTAATTTTCCTTACTGGTGGCAATCCATCTGGAACATTATCAGAGATAATATCTCCAAATTCCCCTAGTAAATCTGAAACTTCAAATGGTATTTCACTACTACCTTCTTTATGTTTCCTAGGAATCAAAGCATAGCACATATGCTGATGTTTCATGCCATCTAAAAACTTCCATCCATCAACAAGACAAATCCTAGCACTGCTACATACCTTTTCACCTTCCTTTATCATGGGCTTCAATTTGTGGCGAACTACATCCTTTGTCAGAGAGTATATGTTTGCATGTCCATCATGTATTGCATGTCTATCAAACTGCCATGGTCTACCCAACAATAGATGGCAAACATCCATCGAAATAACATCACAGAGAACTTCATCATGGTAACTCCCAATTTTGAATTTTACTAAACATTGTTCACTTACCAGGACCTTATGATCATCTTTTACCCAAGAAATCTAATAGGGCTAGGGATGTTTCTCCCTCTTGAGCTTCAGCTTAGAGACCATCTCTTCTAATACCAAGTTATCAGTGCTACCACCATCAATGATCACGTCACAACATTTATCCTCACACTTGCATCTGGTACAAAATAAACTCCTTCGTTGTCCTGGTTCATTCTCACCACTTAGTAGTACTATTTCATTTACCAAGGTCTCTCCTCTTTCTGCATCCTCTAAATGTGATGATTGTGCATCCTCATCCACATGAGCAACCCTAGCTTGGCCCTTAGCTCTCCTATCTATCCTTCCTTGTCGTTGAGGGCATTCAAAGGCACAATGACCTTCTTCATTGCAATGGAAATAGGTTCCACAGAAGCCTTCTCTTCCTTGTCCATGTCCTCTACCTCTTCCTCTTTGATTTCCAAAGTCTTGATCATGGGAGCAGTTGAAATCCTCATTCCTCTGGTTTCTGCTAGTACCCACATCTTCATTTTTCTTTTGGGTTTCATTGCTGCCTCCAGATGATCTACCGCTTGCCCTTCCTCCTTTACCATGCCCTCTTTGTCTTCCTTCAAACCTTTTATTCAGCTTCTCTTCAACTCGTAGGGCAAACTGGTATGCCTCTTCAACGCTAGCCATTCTTATCAGACTTAATTCCTCCTGGATGCTAGGTCGCAACCCACTAATATAACGAGCAACCTTCTCCTTATTTGCTTCTGCATGCCCCGCTCTAATCAAGAGTTGGTAAAACTCCTTTGTATATTCTTGGATTGATCTTCCTGCTTGCTTTAACCCATGCATCTTCTTAAACAGATCAAGCTCGTAGTCCACAGGAATGAACTGCTTCTTCAATTTGTCCACCATGTGATCCCATCTTGTGATCTTCTCCTTTCCTCTTCTGTTTCTTTCCAATTGAACCTCTTGCCACTAGATTTTGGCATGGCCTTTCAGTTTGGCCTTTGCAAACTTAACCCTATCTGGGTCCCTGATATCCTCATACTCAGAGTATTCTTCCAGTTCATTGATCTAATCGATCAACTCATCTGGTTTCAGATTTCCTGAAAATACACCCACTTCAATTGTAGGTCTTTTCCCAAACTTAGTAATGGCCCTAAAAAGCCTTTCCTCTATAGGATTTAGAACTTCCCCATCAAATTCCTCTTCTGGTCCCATTGCTTCTTCTTCATTGTCATCCTCACTGTTGTCACCTGCGGCAACATTTGCTCCTCTACGAAGCTCCTCTTGCAATGCCTGCACCTGCCTTTGGAGGGCTCTAACCTCCTGAGGATTAATAGCTCTAGCCCTTCCACCATGCTCTCTTCATGGAGGCATCTTCTAACTTGAACCCAAAACCACACAGTCCTGGTGCAAACTGCCTCATAGTCGACGTTCTATCTACATACTCAGGAAAACTTGCTCTGATACCACTTGATGGGGACAGGACCCAAGAATAGAATGGAACCAACAGAAAGGGAAAATTATATTAACTGAGAAAATAAGCTAGTACAAATAGTGTAGAAAAAATAAACTTCAAAACATGCCCTAAGGGCTTACAATAGCATAAATCTGGAGATAATTTCTCCTTTTAGTACCTCCTCTCAAACTCCACTCCAAACTACCTTTTACAATGCCAGAAATCTCCTTAAATAGACCTCAGAGGGTTAAGGACTAGGAGTACATTCTAGAAAGTGCTAGTAGGCATCCACCAACCAAATAAAAGGTTCCAAAAGCTGCATTAGAAGTCGATGCAAATCTAGAAGAATCTAGAAACGGTAACCGAACTTTCGGGAGGCATAACTTTTGAACCGTAGCTCCGATTGACGAACTGTTTACATTTTTGGAAAGCTCTTGAAGTCCTCTATAGCTCTATGGACCAGCTTCACTCATCCCCCATTTTCAACCCTTTTTGAGGTCATTTAATGCCCCTAACCTGACTTTGAAGCATTCTTAGGGGGTCTCCAAAACCCAAAAAACTGCAATAACTTTCAAACTGTGGGGCCTTTTGACCTGATTCTTTTTCTAGAATGCTCTAAATCACAATTATATTCATCTAGCCAATTCACACCTTCTAGGTCACCAAAATGATGGCCAAATTGCATGCTCCTATTTTTTCAGGATTTTCAAACACACTGATATTGGAATTGTGAGAGTTGGAACCTTTATTTGACCCAAATGGGTATCCAAAAATGAAAAGACATGAAACAGAAACTAAGTCTAAGTACAATTTTTTTTGGGTGACACAGGATTGCCCTTATACCTCTAGATGCTCCTGCATCATGCAACCTTCACTATAGCGCCCAAGAAAGAGCATAAGCAAGCCTAAGCCACTCTCATTGTAGGACCAATATTTAGACCAATTTGGTATAGGATCAAGATAGTCAAATCAATTTGGTATAGAACCAAGAGTCAATGGGACATGCTCAATAACATAGTTTATGATCCTAATTAAATAATCAACCCCTCAACAACATAAGTTAGGATCCATATAATCACCATTAGCCTAATTAGTAACCTAGCCTACAACTACTGACACATCAACCTAGGAGCTAGATTCAATCACCCTCATCAACAACATAAGTTAGGATCCATACCACCATAAATAGCACTAGAAAAGATTTTAAAAATATCCATAGAGAAATACTACTAACCATGTAGGCCACCAAGTATGAGATTTCAAGTTCTCAAACTAAAATTTATTCTTGAAACTCCCATCCCATTCAACTTACTAGTGGTAATGCTACTCATAAAAAAATCTAGAAGCTTTATTATATACAAAATTTTCTACCACACAAGAACTCTCCTAAAACTCCCCCATATGAATGCATTACTAATAATTCCTACAAGGGATTGCATACTAAAAATCAATAAAAAATTGTTAAATATTTGAAACAAAGAAATGCTAACTCACCTAGTGGTGAATGAGGCAAGAAGGCCAAATGAACTAAACTAAACTACTTTATTCTTCTAACCCTAGTCCTCTAATGCAATTGAGTAATCCCCTCAATCTTCTATCCTCAAAGAGACATGAATTTATTTTTTAGTAGAACCAATATAATGTCCTCTACATACGTAGCCCCAATCTATTCTATGAACGCAAATCTATGAGGAATGCAATTTTTCCCCCCTTTTGTATATATGGGATTTCAAAGGGGGGCATGATTATTTATTTTGGTATAAACTCTCCTCAATTTTTTTTACTCCACAAGTTACCATGAGCCCTACATTGAAGGCATATACTATGGCAATTTTATTTTAGTTTATCAAGTTTTTCATTGTTTTTCTAATGGGCAACAAACATATTTTTTATTTTTTATTTTAATTGTAAAGTTTTTTTTTTTCAAATAATAATGATAAACGTTGATTTATCTTTTTGGCTTTTTAATATAGAGGCTTTCAAAAGGTCAATGGTTTTATTTATTTTTATCAATTTATTTATTTACTTTTTTATAGGTACTAAAACCTCTATATAATTTTTTTTTTTTTTTGGCAATAGTGGATGAACCACTTAATATATATAAATAAAATTTGGTTCAAGTGCTCAACTGGTAAAGAACCAAAAATAAAACCTATCATCGTCACAATATTTACAAGTATCAAACATTGATATATACAAATAATATCGATGATCATAATTTGACTTACAAAATGAGGAGATATCCCTAGAAAAGTTCAAAATTTTATGAATTTTTGCAATTTTACCAACATATCCATTAGTAGACATGAAAGTCCAAACCTGACCAAAAATACAAAATAAAAACTATTTATAGTCATGCCTCATGACATAAAATTAATCACAAAAACTATCATTCCTCCATATCCTCGCATGAGATGCCATTAGCAAAAATTGAGGCCATACCCATTTGCATAGAAGAATAGTCCCACCCAACAACATCCCAAACCAACAACATCATCATCTCTTTCAAATCTGAGTGCCAACTATATTAGAAGTAGACAAAAATAGTACAAGTATCTAAAAGATCAAAATGATTCTCTTTCCATTGATCCATCCCTTGTTGACAAATCCACCCTCAGCAATGGATTGTCAATATGCATAATATTAATGTGTTGGCGATGTGAAGCCCCCAATGGCATGAAAGTTAGACTTGCCATATAGTTGCTAATGTCCTCCTCATGGTCATGTGTTATTAATTCATCAATAGCCCAAGCTTTGGATTTTAATTCAGCAACAACCTGTGGTGTTAAAAATATTCTATAACATCATATATAATAATCAGCTTGGTCAAAACTCCCATCTCCCAGAGCTTTGGAGAATGACATCAAGAAGCTTCTAAATTTTGTGTGGCTTCTATCATGAATAAAGCCATGAACACCTACAAAAGGTGCCTCACCCCTTGCAATATCATACTAGCACAAATCTCCCCTTATAGCTTCCATCCCAAGCAAGGTGCCAAGCCCAATTTTATTTGCTATGACCTCCATAATACTGCAATCTTGAATAAGGTCATTAGTAAAAGGAAAGAAAAAATATATAATGTGAGTTAGTAGGATGATCCTCGGATGAGGCGAACACAGAAAAATAGGGCCTAGAGTATCCTTAAAGCATGGCAAGCATGTATCACATTTTATTTGCAAAAATTCTTTTAATTCTTTGTCTGGGATGCAACCAAGCCAAGGATGTTGATGACCTTACCCCACAAAAAAAACTCTGAGAATTTCATTACCCACAAAACATGAGATCTTTCAATAAAACAAAATTAGAGCCACATATTTTATAACCTACCTCACACAAGTGACAAATAGTTATATTAATTAAATTTGTGAGCACTGCCTGCTAAGTACTAGTACCAGCATGATAAAAAATTCATTCATCTGTCATGAATAGATCACATGGAATACTTTTAATTACATGTAATATACTTCAAATACCAAGTTGCAATCAACTAATGATCCATATCATCTGCAATATCAATTTTGTACTTTCCCTAAAGAATAAAGGTTGCTACAATAAAAGTTGCTAGAATTACACAACAATGAACTAAAAACATCCTGAATAATCAACTTTACTTCTTTAATTTCATCATTTTTGAAATCAAATTATTATAACTACTAACATTCCGCTTGCATGGCTATCATAACATAAAATCAAGAAAAAGCTTCTACTTATGTAAACTTTTCTCTTGATCAATAAACTAAATAAATTGGGGAAGTTGGGGGATACAAAGTTCATAATCCTCATCTCATTGGCCTTCAAATTGCAACCTAAATTTGACAAATTATCTGCAACTTGATTTCCCTCTTTAAGGGTATGAGAAAAGGAAACCATTTTAAATTTGTCAATTATTGCCCATGCTTTCTCCAATATATAACCAAACTTCATGTTCTCTATTTTTTTCTTTAAGCTTGAGTTAATAACCAGTGTTGAATCTCCCTCAATATGAATATTGTCTATTTTAAAATGAAGTGCCAATTCTAATCCAAGTAAAAGTCCTCTAGCTTCTACTTTATTGTTTGTACCAACTAGTATTTTTTGACCTAGCATACCCACCACCTGCTAATTATGATTTTTGATACACACTCCAACCCTCAATTCTCTAGGATTTCCTCTTAAGCAATCATCAAAGTTCAACTTGCAAACTCCCACTATAGGGGGAATCCATCTCACATCCCATCTATTAACTTTTCTACTAGGACCTGAAGTAATGAATTAATAACATAAAGAGGGTAGATTTTTCCATCTAATAGCCAGCACAATATCCTAGCTTGTAACAATAAGATGCTCAAAAGTTCTTCTAACATATGCTACTAGTACTTCCCCCACTGCAACTTCTAATGCTGACAACACACTTTCTAAATTCAAAGGTTGATTCCTGAAAATTCTTTTATTCCTCTCCCACCAAATTACCCAAATAACAATTGCTGGAATGCACTTCCAAATGCATGAATAGTAAGAATGATTTACTAAACTTGGCCAATCTTGGAACATGTCCCATAATATATTCGAAAGAGGCATCATGAGATTTAGTTTTTAGAGAATGAATACCCAGCATTGATGTGCCACTTTACACTGAACAAAGAGATGATCAGCATCCTCCTTTTTCTCCATACATAAGACACATTTCATATTATGAACTACATTCAATTTTGACAACTTCTCCCCTGTCAAGATTCTCTTTTTTAGAGCTAACCAAGCAAAATAGAATTTAAATGCCCAGAATGACTTGTTACCAATTTCTAGGCTCTTAGTAGCTAAGTAACCCAACTTTACCAAATATTTTCCCTACTAATGTGGGGTCCAAATCAACACATCTAGATGATTTGACGCTAAAACAATTTTTGAGTTGCATATACTTACAAATTATTTTTTAATCTGATCAGAGATTGGTAAACTCTCTGGATTCTTCCAAGTGACTCTACCTAAAACTGGATCAACAAAATGAAAATAATCTGCCACATGAGAACCCCATTCAACACAAAAAATATCTCTCCAAATATCAAAGGATTGAATTTTGCATAGCGGAGAAAGGCCATTCCATGAATCTTTCCAAAAAAGTGCCTTAACTTCATTATTAATTTTCCAAGACAAATATCTAGCAACTAAGTCTCGGGAGTCCACCAAAAAATTCCAAACTGCTGACCCTATAGGAAGATGTTCCATACTGAAGATTCTAGAAGGGTCATTAGAATCTAAATATTTTCTTTGCAAGATCCTATATCATTTTGCTTCTACTTTCTCACGCATAGAACAAACTAACTTGTCTCCAAAAGCAAGATTCCTTAAAGTTAGATTGGGTAGATTAATCCCACCTTCATATTTCTTAAAAGACATTTCCTTTAACAAAATTAGTGGGATCATTCTATTTCCTTATATATTTTCTGTCCATAAGAAATCCCAAATAATACCTCCAATCTACTTAATGATAAATCTAGGTGCAGATAATATAGAGAAATAATAATTGGGAATAGCTAATAGAATAGACTTAATCAAGAGAATTTTTCCAGATAATGAAGGCCATCTTACCTTCCAAGCCATTGTTCTAGCTTTAATTATATCAACTATATTTTTCCATTGAGAAGCTTTGTGACTACCCATAAAAAATGGAACACCCAAATATGTAGATAGCAATTTATCCTCCTCAAAATCCAGGATCTTTCTAATCTTTTGTTCAATAACTAGAGTTGTATAAAACAAAAGAATTTTTGATTTTTTCATGCTAATCTTCTGACCTAAAAGTAATGAATACTGATCCAATATATACCTAATATGCTTAGCTTCCTTTGCATTAGCTGCCCCAAATAATAGAGTATCATCTAAAAATAATTAATGAGTAACTACTAGGTCTTTTTCTCCAAACCAAATGCCTTTCCAAAGCTCCAACTATTGAGATTGAATTATAGCCCTACTAAAATATTCTACCATCAAAATGAATAGAGTAGGTGATAATGGATCACCTTGTCTAATGCTTTGAGAAAACTTGAAGTAACCCTTTGGGGAGCCATTAATAAGGACTAAAAATTTAGCCCCAAAAATATAGGCTTTAATCCATTTACACCAAGCTTTGCTGAAACCAAATTTCTCCAAAACTTTCAAAAGAAAGGACCAGTTAACTCTATCATAGGCCTTCATCATATCAAGTTTAATCACAAAAGAAGGAATTTTGATTTCTTTAATGTGGTGTAGAGTTCCATGAGCCATAACTACCCCTTCTGATGTCTCTTTTCCTGGCACAAAACCACCCCATTCTACATAAATGATATTAAGCAAAATAGCTTGAAGTCTTGAATATATGACCTTGGTGAATATTTTGTAGATAGTATTACACAAAGAGATTGGTCTAAAATCAACAAAGGTGTGGGGATTCCTAGACTTAGGAATGATAATGTGGGGATTCCTAGACTTAGGAATGATAACAATATTTGTAGAATTAAAATTCCCTAGCATAATACCCTTGCATCTAGAAGATTCTAAAGTTGTAAGTAAATCCCAACCCAGAACATCCCTGCATTTCTAAAAGAAAAGAGTAGTAAATCTATCAGGACTAGGTACTTTATCTTGGGGGAGGGATTTGACTACTTTCCAAATTTCCTCCAAAGAAAAAGGTTTCATAAGTTCAACATTATCTTGATCTAAAATGATACTTGGAACTGCTTCTAAGAACAAGTTGAGATAGTGTTCATTAGCATCCATTTTTACTGATGGATCAAGAAGCTCTTTAAAGAATCTAACCCCTTCCATTTTAATACTCTCTTCATCCAATAATAATTTACTTGATAATTTTTCTATGATTGAGAAAATGGATTTTCTTGCCTTCTTTTGACTTGCTGTAGCATGAAATAATTTTGTGTTATGATCACCATTACTAAGCCATAATTGCCTAGATTTATGCCTCAATGATTCTTCCTCTCTATTACACAACTCCACCCATTGAGACTTTCTTTTTCTTTTTGTTGAGAAAATGAATTTGAATTTAAACCAAGACTGATGATTTCTTCATTGATCTCTTGTAGTTCCTTTTGCACTTTATTTTTCTCCTCAAAAATGTTTTTGAACACCTGTTTCTTCTAGATTCTGATTTTTCCTTTAAGATATTGAAGTTTCTTATAGAAATGAAACATACTATTGCCTTTTTCCTATAGGGCATTGATGCACCATTGTCTAATTAAAGGAAAAAAATGTGGATGTCTCAGCCACATTCTTTCAAATTTAAATGAGGATTTTTGATGTGGGAATGTCTGATCCACTCTGTTTTCTAAGGTTAATGATGTTGGAAAATGATCAAAGCCCAAAAAAGATAAAATTTCTATCAAAAATAGAATAGAAGTTACTTTCCATGCTTGAGATACTATAAATCTATCAAGGTTTTCAGCAATTTGCAAGAAACCATCTCTTCTATTATGCCAAGTGAAGCATCCATTGGACATACCAATCTCAAACATTTCATTAATATTGATAAAGTTGTCAAATTCTTCCATAACTTTCATAGATGGAAACATAATTCCTTGTTTCTCCTTATTATTTTTTATTGCATTAAAGTCATCACCAATAATATAATTTTTTTGGTAAAGATCTCTAATTTTATTTGAAATCACATTCCACAATTTTACCTTATCTGAAGCACTAGACAAACCATAAACATTGAAAATAGCCATCAAAATTTCAAAATGTTGAAATTGAAAACATTTCCAACCTAGACCTTGATCTATCAAACTACCAGTAACTAACTTTAAATTCCACAAAGTGGTTAACCCTCCCGAGGCCCCAACACTAGGATAGTGGAAAGATTTCCAATGCTTCCATGTAACAATTGATTTCTAATATTTTTCATCTGATAATTTTGTCTCTTGTAATAATATAATATCACCTTTCAACTCTTCAAGTAGTTTCTTAATCTTACATCTTTTGTTAGGAGCATTGATACCCCTGACATTCTATGTAATAATCTTCATCCTTCCACCTGAGGACATTTAGTCTTTTTGGTGATTCTTTTTACTATTTCAAATTTTTCTTCCAATGTAGATTGGATACTTGTAATTTTTTCCTTTGCTTTCGTACTTTTTCTCTTTCTTCCACAAGTCTTTGGTGTACAAGATACTAGAATCTGATCTCCAAGTGATTGCATAATTGAAAGGGTTTGTGAAAAATCAAATTTGGAATCACATCCAACTTTTTCAATTTCCACCTGGTCTGGCCTAAAGATTCTATCAAGCTCAAAATCTTTGCTTGTCATGGGGACTTCCTCAAAACCATATGTTTATGTTTGGTACATATATTCTTTCAAAACTTCATCTACAATTGATTGAAACTATTTATATACCATAAATGCTGATATCACTTTAGCCAATTGTTGTATTTCAAACTCTACATTTCTGCCCAACCTAATTGCTTGCATAGTCTACTGGCATGCTAGGACAAACATCTACAATGGGGATTTATTAAACATAACTTGATGTGTGACTATATTTGTTGTGGACCAGCTCTCTTTATTCCAATCTACCAAGAAAAATTCCTAATTAATCAATTGTCTACAAATTATTTCTCGAAATGAAATGTTATGGACTTTATGAGCATGAGCAATAAATGCAAATTGATCTTTAAAACTACCTCCTAGCAAGTATATTGAGAAGTATTTGGAAAAATGACATTTTACCAAGCCCCTATTGATCATTAAATTTTGACTATTCTCTGACCTTGCTATAGATAACAACTGCACTGCTTGCATAGGAATTAATTGCCTATTCATAGATAACTCCTTACTATGGATTACTATAAAGTCCCCAATAGTACAAAGGAGGATTGGTTGATTTGAATAGAAGTCAATCTGAGTCTAATTATTAATGCTTATCTCTTCCCTATTAATAATTGTTTCTACCAACTTAGAATCCTTATTCAAGTTTGAAAGAAAAATCTAAAACCCAGTACTGGTGTGGGCCAGATTAGATGGAGATAATAAAACCTCACCTGATGATCCACTCATAGAAAAATTTCCAATGTTATTATCAATTATTGCATTGATATCTATACCATTTTGTACAACAACTTGCCTAAATTTACATTTCTCAGCCATAGATGAATGATCTTAACATACCATAATCTGATCTTTAACAACACCTTGACAATCTAAGTTAAAATGTCCCAAGAAAAATCCATGTTTCTTAACTAAGCTAAGAATGAGCTGAGATGGAATTCATTAGAATCTATTTTTATTGATGGATCAAGGAGCTCTTTAAAGAATCTAACCCCTTCCATTTTAATAGTCTCTTCATCTAATAATAATCTACCTAATAGGTGTTCTATGATTGAGAAAATGGATTTACTTGCCTTCTTTTGACTTGTTACAGCATGAAACAATTTTATGTTATGATCACCATCACTAAGCCATAATTCCCTAGATTTCTACCTCCAATATTCTTCCTCTCTGTTACACAACTCCACCCATTGAGACTATTTTTTTTTTTTGAGAAAATGAATTGAATTTAAACCAAGACTAATGATTTCTTAATTGATCTCTTGTAGTTCCTTTTGCACTTTATTTTTCTCCTCAAAAATGTTTTTGAACACCTATTTCTTCTAGATTCTAATTTTTCCTTTAAGATATTGAGGTTTATTGTAGAAATGAAACATACTATTCCCTTTTTCTTGTGGGGCATTGATGCACCATTGTCTAATTAAAGGCAAAAAATGCAGATATCTCAGCCACATTCTTTCAAATTTAAATGAGGATTTTTGATGTGGGAGTGCCTAAGACACTTTGTTTTCTAAGGTTAATGATACTAGAAAATGATCAAAGCCTAGAACAGATATAATTTCTACCTAAAATAGAATAGAAGCTACTTTCCATGCTTGAGATACTATAAATCTGTCGAGTTTTTCAGCAATTTGCAGGAAACCATCTCTTCTATTATGCCAAGTGAAGCATCCATTGGACATACTAATCTCAAACATTTCATTAACATTGATAAAGTTGTCAAATTCTTCCATAACTTTCATAGATGGAAAGATACCTCCTTATTTCTCCTTATTATTTCTATTTACATTGCAATCACCACCAATAATACAATTTTGTTTTGGTAAAGATCTAATTTTATCTGAAATCACATTCCACAATTTTACCTTATCTGAAGTACTACATGGACCATAAACATTGAAAATAGCCATCAAAATTTCAAAATGTTGAAACTGAAAACATTACCAACCCAAACCTTGATCTATCAAACTACCAGTAACTAACTTCAGATTCCACAAAGCGGTTAACCCTCCTGAGGCTCTGACACTAGGAAAGTGGGTAGATTTCCAATGCTTCCATGTAACAATTGATTGCTAATATTTTTCATCTAATAATTTTGTCTCTTGTAATAATATAATATCACCTTTTGACTCTTCAAGCAATTTTTCAATCCTACTTCTGTTGTTAGGAGCATTAATACCCCTAACATTTCATGTAATAATCTTCATCCTTCTACTAGAGGACACTTAGTCCTTTTGGTGATTCTTGTTATTGTTTGAAATTTTTCTTCCCATGTAAATTGGATACCTGTTGTAATTTCTTCCTTTTCTTTTGTACTTTTTCTCTTTCTTCCATGAGTCTTTAGTGTACAAGATACCTAAATCTAATCTTTGGGTGATCGCATACTTGAAAGGGTTTATGAAAAATCATATTTGGAATGACATCCAACTTTTTCAATTTCCACTTGGTCTAGCCTAAAGAGTCTATTAGGCTCAAAATATCTGCTTCTCATGGGGACTTCCTCAAAACCATATGTTTATGTTTGGGACATATCTTCTTCCAAAATTTCATCTGTAATCGATTGAATTGTTTTGATACCACAAATGCTAATAGCTCTTTAGCCAATTGTTGTATTTCAAATTCCACATTTTTACCCAACCTAACTATTTGCATAGTCTACTAGAATGGTAGGAAAAACATCTCCAACGGGGATGTATTAAACATAACTTGATGTGTGACTATATCTATTGTGGACCAGCTCTGTTTATTCCAATCTGCTGAGAAATATTCCTAATTAACCAATTGTCTTCAAATTATTTTTCATAATGAAATGTATGGACTTTATGAGCACGAGCCATTAATTCAAATTGGTCTTTAAAACTAATTCATATCAAGTATATTGGAAACTATTTGGAAAAATGACATTTTACAAAGCCCCTATTAATCATTAAATTTTGACTATTCTCTGACCTTGTTGTAGATAACAACTACACTGCCTGCATAGGAATTAATTGCCTATTCATAGATACCTCCTTACTATGGTTTACTGTAAAGTCCCCAACTATAGGGAGGAGGATTGGTTGATCTGAATACATGTCAATATGAGTCTAATTATTACTGCTTATCTCTTCCCTATTAATAACTACCTATACCAACTTAGAATTCTTATTCAAGTTTGAAAGAAAATTTTGAAACCTAGTACTGTTGTGTGCTAGATTCGATGGAGATAATAAAACCTCACCTACTGATCCACTCATAGGAAAATTTCCAATGTTATTATCAATTATAGATGAATGATCTTCACATACCATAATCTGATCTTTAACAATACCTCAACAATCTAAGTTAAAATGTCCTAAGAAAATGCATGTTTCTCAACTGAGCTAAGAACAAGTTGAGATAGTGTTCATTAGCATCCATTTTTATTGATGGATCAAGGAGCTCTTTAAAGAATTTAACACATTCTATTTTAATACTCTCTTCATCTAATAATAATTTACCCGATAGTTGTTCTATGATTGAGAAAATTGATTTACTTGCCTTCTTTTGACTTGCTGCAGCATGAAACAATTTTGTGTTATGATCACCATCACTAAGCCATAATTCACTAGATTTCTGCCTCCAATATTCTTCCTCTCTATTACACAACTCCACCCTTTGAGATTTTTTTTTTCTTTTTGTTGAGAAAATGAATTCGAATTTAAACCAAGACTAATGATTTCTTCATTGATATCTTCTAGTTCCTTCTGCACTTTATTTTTCTCCTCAAAAATGTTTTTGAACACTTGTATCTTCTAGATTATGATTTTGCCTTTAAGATATTGAATTTTCTTGTAGAAATTAAACATACAATTACCTTTTTCCTATGGGGAAGTGATGTACCATTGTCTAATTAAAGGCAAAAAATGCAGATGTCTTAGCTACATTCTTTCAAATTTAAATGAGGATTTTTGATGTGGGAGTTCCTAAGCCACTTTTTTTCCTAAGGTTAATGATACTAGAAAATGATCAGAGCCCAAAAAAGATAGAATTTCTACCAAAAAATGAATAGAAGTTACTTTCCATGCTTGAGATACTATAAATTTATCAAGTTTTTCAGCAATTTGTAGGAAACCATCTCTTCTATTATGCCAAGTGAATCATCCATTGGATGTACCAATCTCAAACATTTCATTAACATTGATAAAGTTTTCAAATTCTTCCATAACTTTCATAGATGGAAAGATACCTCCCTATTTCTCCTTATTATTTTTGATTGCATTAAAGTCACCACCAATAATAAAATTTTGTTCTAGTAAAGATCTAATTTTATCTAAAATCATAGTCCACAATTTTACCTTATCTGAAGCACTACATGGACCATAAATATTGAAAATAGCCATCAAAATTTCAAAATGTTGAAATTGCAAACATTTACAACCCAAACCTTGATCTATCAAACTACTAGTAACTATCTTTGGATTCCACAAAGCAATTAACCCTCCCGAGGCCCCAACACTAGGATAGTGGGTAGATTTCCAATGCTTCCATGTAACAATTGATTGCTGATATTTTTCATCTGATAATTTTGTCTCTTGAAATAATATAATATCACCTTTTGACTCTTCAAGCAGGTTTTTAATCCTGCTTCTTTTGTCAGGAGCATTGATACCCCTAACATTACATGTAATAATCTTCATCCTTCCACTAGAGGACACTTAGTCCTTCTGGTGATTTTTTTTACCATTTGAAATTTTTCTTCCAATGTAGATTGGATACTTGCTATGATTTCTTCATTTGCTTTCATACTTTTTCTCTTTCTTCCATGAGTCTTTGGTGTACAAGATACTAAATCTGATCTCTAGGTGATTACATAATGGAAAGGGTTTGTGAAAAATCAAATTTGGAATCACATCCAACTTTTTCAATTTCCACCTAGTCTAGCTGAAAGAGTCTTTCAGGCTCAAAATCTCCACTTGTCATGGGGACCTCCTTAAACCATATGTTGCTATTTGGGACATATCTTCTTTCAAAAGTTGATCTGCAATTGATTGAAACTATTCTAATACCAAAAATGTTGATATCTCTTTAGCCAATTGTTGCATTTAAAATTTCACATTTTTGCCCAACCTTACTGCTTGCATAGTCTATTGGCATGCTAAGACAAACATATCCAATGGGGATTTATTAATCATAACTTGATGTGTGACTATATTTGCTATGGACTAGCTCCATTTATTCCAATCTGTCAAGAAACATTCTTGATTAACCAATTGTCTACAAATTATTTCTCGAAATGAAATGTTATGGACTTTGTGAGCATGAGCCATAAATGCAAATTGGTCTTTTAAACTAACCCCTAGCAGCTATATTGGGAACTATTTGGCAAAATGACATTTTACCAAGCCCCTATTAATCATTAAATTTTGACTATTCTTTGACCTTGTTGTAGATAACAACTGTACTACTTGCATAGGAATTAACTGCCTATTCATAGATACCTCCTTACTATGATTTATTGTAAAGTCCCCAACTATAGGGAGGAGGATTGGTTGATTTGAATATAAGTCAATCTGAGTCTAATTATTATTACTTATCTCTTCCCTATTAATAACTACCTCTACCAACTTAGAATCCTTATTCAAGTTTGAAATCAAATTCTGAAACCCAGTATTGTTGTGGGCCAAATTAGATGGAGATAATAAAACCTCACTTGATGATCCACTCATAGGAAAATTTCCAATGTTATTATCAACTATTGCATTGATATCTATACCATTTTGTACAACAACCTGCCTAAATTTACATTTCTCAACCATAGATGAATGATCTTCACATACCATAATATGATCTTTAACAACACCTTGACAATCTAAGTTAAAATGTCTCAAAAATAATGCATGTTTCTCAACTACCTTTGGCTCTTGAATTCATACTATTTGACTCCAATCCTCCCACTTCAAATGAAAAACTATACATTGTGGAACTAACTTTTGATTACTCAAAAGAATACAAATCCTGACTAGGTAATAAACCTATTCAAATGGGATCAAGTCATGTCTGAGGAAAATACCCACCTTGTTTGCTATCAATTCATCAATCTCTATGTCTCTATATTCAAGGGGAAAATTTGGTAATTCTATCTAATGAGGAAAAAAAGTAACATCACTCGACATAGGGGATAAATTTGGGGAAAAAGGGTAGGTCGAAATGCCATAATCATTACGAAACAATCCTTTAAATTTATGTATCCAATCCCTATCCTCAACTAAACTAAAGAGTACTATGAAATAATTTAAAACTTGATCATTGGATAATACCTCTTTCGTACTAGTCCAGTTGCTAATAATCCATGCTTGAATGTTAGTGTTGTTTGATTTGTGTTCCTAAATCTGCACCCTAAGCACTATGCTTCTCAAAAAATCAATGTGTGGGGATAACAACCTTTCTGGAATAATGATTTCAATGACTCCCTAACATGCAATCTCATTACTTCTCTGAACAATATTCCTTGACTACTTCTTCCTCTAGATTTTCTTTGGTTTGCCAATCTTTTCCTTGCCCTTACTCATTCTTGATTACTTTCAATTGAAGGGAGCTCTACTAGAATCCCCAAAAATCCTTTGTTTTATATTTCCATATAAAGAAGACTCACCCTTCTCCTAGGAACTTATATAATTCTAATCTACAACTGCTCCTCCCAACAAACCCTTTTCTGCCTTTGGAGTAGATTGACCCCCATTTAACTTTTGAATGGTGACAACATTACCCATAGCCCCCTAATCTAAGCGCCACTCCGATTGTAGCCCATTAAATGGCATATCTCTATCACAAATGTTAAAAGGAACATGCTGCTTTGAATTTCCATGATGCTTAAACTAAAACCTAGGGTTAAGAAAAAAAGGTTTAGCCAACTGCACGATTTCTTTTTTAAAGAAAATTTCTTCCCAAGATTTGTCTTGCCTTCCTTCAGAATGTTGAATCTAATCTAGTCTACTTGGCTCCTTTAGCCTTTCAAATTTCTTTGCAAATATTACTACCTATAGTTTTCTTCCTTCTCCGCATGTCCAATTCTACGTGGTATTGTCTATATGTGTATGTAAATACTATTTCTTCTATATAATTCTATTATTATTAGAAATCTTATATATTTTTGCTTTAATCCTAGATTAATTAGTTTTATTATTATTAACTTGAAAACTTATATTTTTCATTTCATTTAATTAAATCGATTAAATTTTATTTTCTATTAATTAATATAAGTTATAAATGTTAATTTATCTTTTTTTACATTTTTAAGTTTAAGAAAATTAAAATAATTTTAATTTAATATTCAAAGTAATTAGTAATAATCTATGATTTTATAATAATATGTTAATTATGTCTATAATATTTTAAACTTTTGAATATTTTGAGCTTGAGTAGTTCATGATGGGTATTAACCTCCTAGAAATTGTTGTTGTTTCTTAGGTTTTGTAAGCATCGGTGCCTAGCTAGATCCAATGACTAGTTTTTTTTATAATTAAGTGATATTCATTTATTCATAATTCTCATGATAAGATCATATGGTTTCAATATATATTTGAACCAAAAATGAGCTCCAAATTAAAAGCTACTCTCAAAAAAACCTTGACTACAAAAATGAACCATTGGTAAGCCAAATGGATTTAATTTGGATCTTTCATTTCTGCTCAAGTGTTTGCATTTCCTCACAAACCAATGTCATGAATATCCTTCAAGAGGGATTTGGGTGTCAAGAGTGTTAGACCCATTTGGTAGAATAATTACCTAGAGACATGATGATACCAGAAAATCATATGCCTCTATTGATGTTGTAGAATTTTTTAGAGTCAATTCATTTGGGCTGAAATATCATGGTACACATAATAAGAGACTCCAAATTCACCATAGTGTTGTAGGCACTTATCTTTGAGTGACTAATTTTGTAGTGATCAATTGTTTAGTCATTTATTTAGTTACTTATCTTTGTATAACCTTTTGATTTTATTTCATGACCAAATTAGTCATTTATTTAATCACTTATTCTTATAAATTGAAAAATAGTACTTTAATTTGATCACTTTTAGTGAAATGACTAAAATGTTTAGTCTTGTGACTAAATGTTTTAGTCGCATAGTCATTTATTTGCCAAAATTCTACTAGTGTATGGTCTGTGTAACCACACAAAATAGCTAAATCAATGTCTATTATGATAAGTGTCTATGTGGATCAAAGTCTCAATGGATCCACATCTTGGCTGATTTGGACCAATTCATCACAAATGTGGGCTAGGATTACTGAGTGTGATTGGGAAACGATTCCCCTGACTTAGGAGACAAGGGGCTTCTTATGCCCTAGAGTGGGAGGGTAAAAACTAAGGCTACAAACTAACAATTGACTAACTATTGCATGTGTGTGTTGTAGGAGCTGATGATGATGTTACATTTACAAGAGAACTACTTGACGACCATGGCAATAGGAGATTGACTAAAGGAGGTAGAGTGGGGGAAAGTTTCGCTATGTGGGCTCAATAATGTCCATGAGTGGTGATGTGACAACCAATCTTGCTCACAAACACTAAGCTTTGTAGGGTAATCTTAGGTATTCCACCTAATAAAATAGGGCTTATTTCATAGCCTATGCCTCTAAGGATTCTATCAAATATATCCCACTTCTTCAACTGGTGCACATCAATAGGTTAGTACAAGATTGCTCAAACTTCCACAATCACACAAATAACCCCAATGCTCCTTGGACCTTTCCATTTGGTCAAATGAATACCTAGGCATGCATTAGGTTACTCATCAACATACTACACCCAAAAAAATTGCAAAACCCTATGAAAATTGAAATCCACAGGTCAATTTGTACTTGCTTGGAAAAAGGCTACAAGAATTAGCACTCCAAACCACTAAAACTGAGATATTTTGAAAAATCCCTTAACAACGGCTTAAAAAATTCACATTTCTGGATACCCTTTTTGGAATACTTGAAGATTTTGTAACTCTTAAGTCCCCAACTTGTTTGTACAACCCACACACAATTTTGGGCTTAATTTGAGGGTTTCAAGGATTTTGGTGCTGTTTGGGGTTTAAACCTCCTTAAAATCCTTATAAAGACTCCTCCATTCTATTGGAGTTATCCCTCACCATATAATTACTCACCATATTCTTGGATTGAAGAATCAAACCTTTCAATCCACTCCAAATGCTCTTTTTCATATTTGTGATCCCTAACCAAAAATGGTTTTCTTTCCTATGGCATCACGTTAAAAATGATTTTTGTGCTTCCCATGGGCTCTTCTTTGCTGTATATAATTTACAAGGAGTCTATTTCCAAATCCCAAGAGGCTATACATTTTATATGGTGGGAAGTGGCCCTAAGACTCAATTTTTCACTGGCTGCCCAGTTCAGAATAGCAACCTGCTAACTTTCAAAATGTTTTATTTGAACACACCAAACTCTCTATAAAAACACAAAAAATAAAAAAATAAATGAAGGAAAAAAGCACTAAAACTTCCAACTCATAAAAATCTAATTCTGATCTTTACAAAGCATGAAGAAAAACTCAAAGCAAGTGATTGTTGTAATAAACAAAATGCTGATTACAATCTGTACATTGTCATTTTTCCTTCTTCCAACCCCTTGAAAAGGTTGAGTTTTACCTTATATAGGATTATAATGTACGTTTACAAATACTTTAAGTGGTTTAAGGGATCCCACAAAGAATTTTCTCTTTTTTCATAAAAGTTGCAAAAGTTGTCAGTGACAACTTTGCAAGAAATGAGCAATTTTTGCAATTTTGCAAATTTTTTACCCAAACTTGCCCTACTTGTTACGAAACTTTCCAAAAGGCCTAAGATGGATCCAAGATACCAAATAATGACCCTAAAACACTTGATTACCTTATTTGGTCCTCAAAACCCAAAAATTCTCTATTGAGCCAAATGAGCAATTTTGAACAATTAGGAGCAATATTGCATTGTGGGGCTCTTCTAATCCATCTAACCTCACATTAGGACTAAGTTGATCTTATTATTACTCTAGTGATGTGGTTAGCATCACTACAAGCCAAAAACAACAAAGAAGCCCTAGTTCTACCCTTTAGCCTACTTAGGTGCTCCTGTACCATACTCCCCCCATCAAAAAAACTAAGTCCCACCTAATGGCAACATGTCTAAGGGTATTCCAACCTTGTTAAAATCTGTTTTAGCAACCCAAGTAGCCTTTGAAGTTGGCTTTCCCTTCCATTGAATGAGATGTTCCATATACACCTTCTGCCTTATAGACTTCTTCACCCTTGAGTTTAACACTTTCTCTGCTTCCAAGTTGCTAATATTAGGTGCTACAATAGGTTCAAGGTCAACATGAACATTTGGCCTAATCTGAGGTAAGGTACCTTTGTATGCCACCAAGTCTTGCACATTGAAAATAGGGGATATGCTTAAATCTGAAGGTAAGCCTACTTTATAGGCATTTTCACCATACTTTGCCAAAATTTTACAAGGGCCTACTCTCTTCATCTGTAGCTTGGTAGGAACACCTTTTTCAAGCCTTATTTTATTCAAATGGACCATGACATAGTCCCCAAACAATAAATTGAACATTTGTCCTATTTTCATCCACTTTGGCATTGAGTTTTTGAGTGTTATCTTGGATGCTCTTCTTGACTTGCTCTTGAATTTCTTCATGGTTTGAAAAAAGTCTTCAACTTGTCCACTTCTTTGATCCATATCACCAAGATATCTCAGTTCACATACACCCCTTGGATGCATTCCATAAACTATCTCGAAAGGACTCTTTCCAATGGTCCTATTCTTGTACTCATTATAGGCATACTCTACTTGTGAAATGATAACATCCCAACTTTGACCATATTCCTTAGTTAGACACCTTAGAAGGTTTCCTAAGGTCCTATTAACCACTTTAGTTTGACCATCAATTTTGGGATGGTAAGCTAAACCAAATGACATGTTTGTACCAATCTTTTTCCACAAGGTTTTCCAAAAATGACTCATAAATTTAACATTCCTATTGGATACAATGCTTAATGGGAGTCCATAAATTTGTACAAACTCCTTGAAAAATAGGTGGGCAATGTGACTAGCATCATTAGTTTTCCTACATGGAATGAAATGTCCCATTTTGCTGAATCTATCAACAACAACATAAATGCTATCATACCTTCGCTCGATTTTTGGCAAACCTACAACAAATTCCATACTTACACAATCCCATGGCCTATTTGGAATTGGTTAAAGCTGATATAAACCTACATTTTTGATTCCTCCTTTGGCTTTCATGCACACCATGCATTGCTTTGCATACTTGGTTACATCCCTTGCTAGTTTTGGCTAATAGTAGAACCTTTGCACTAGTTCTATTATTTTGCTGATACCAAAATGACCACTTAGGCTGTCATTATGTTTCTCTTGGATTAGGTTATCTCTCATGGAACCCCTTGGTACACACAACTAATTACCTTTGAATAACAAGCCATTTTGCAAGGTATATTTTCAAAATTTGCTATGAAAATGATTCTCAAAATCCATGCATTCCTTGTAGGCTTTAGAAAATTCCTCATCTTCTTTATAGATATTTTGAAAACTCTCTATTCCAATGCTTTGGAGATGAATCTCTTGGACTATTATAATCCTCCTACTTAGTGCATCTACCAATTTGTTCAATTTTCCCTTCTTATGTTTGATTGTGAAGGTAAAGGCTTGCAAATACTCCATCCACTTCAAGTGTTTGTTGCTCAACTTCTCTTGAGTGTTGATGTAGCTAAGAGATTGATTATCTATAAACACAACAAATTCCTTGGGTAACAAATAGTGTCTCCACTTCCTAAGACACTGAACTAGGGTATAGAGCTCTAAATCATAGGATTAGTACTTCTTCTTGGCCTCATTAAGCTTCTCACTATAAAAAAGCCACTAGTTCACCTTCATGACTCAAAGCACCACCTACTACTAAGCCACTTGCATCACATTCTAAGGTGAACAATTTCTCAAAACTAGGCAATTGTAGGATAGGTTGAGTAGCTACTTGTTTTTTCAACATTTCAAATGACTTTTCAGCTTCTAAAGTCTACTTAAACTTATACTTGACTCCACCCTTTATGGTATCCAAAAAAGGTGCACAAATACCACTAAAATTTCTAATGAATTTCCTATAGAATTGAGATGAACCATAGAAACTTCTTATCTCAGTAGATGTGGTAGGTGTTGGCCAATCTAGTATAGCAGCAACCTTCTCCTTGTCCATCTTTAATGTGCCTTGAGACACCATTAAGCCTAGGTACACAAGTTCTTCTTTGAAGAAGTCACTCTTCTCAAGATTTATGGCTAGCTTCTCCTCATGAAGCCTCTTCAAAACTGCCTCAACATGCTTGATATGCTCTTTTCTAGTCTTGCTGAAAATAATTATATCATAAAGACCATCAATAGTCTTAAATGCCATTTTCCATTCATCTCCCTCCTTTATCTTCATTTGGTGATAACCACTCTTCAATTCCAACTTTGTGAAGTACATAGCACCACCTAGACAATCCATTAGGTTTTCAATCCAGGGCATGGGAAACCTATACCTAATTGTGATCTAGTTTATTGCTCTAGAATTAGTACAAAGCCTCTATTTTCCTCCCTTCTTGGTTGCCAAAACCACAAGAACCACACATGGGCTTATGCTCTTTTGAATTAGGCCTTGATCCAACAACTCTTGAACTTATCTTGCAAATTCCAAATTTTGATCTGGGGTGAACTTATAGGTCACTTTATTGGGCAATGAAGCACCTAAAAAAAAGTCAATTTGATGACTAATGACTCTCCTTGGAGGTAAGGTAGCTAGGGTACCATCACTTATAATATCTTTGTACTTATCAAGCAAGGTTTACATTTCAATAGGCAAAGGTTCTTTTTCTAATATTTTCTCTTCTTTGGACTTCAAGATGATAGCAAATCCCTGATTTTTAGTTTGTTCAAGGTCCCTTAAGAACTCCTTCTCACCACGCAAGAACACCTTAGGGACCTTTTCTAGTGTTTCCTCTTCTTCTAGTAAAGACTAAATTTTAAAGGTCTTACCTCCTTTCTTTAATGAAATGGAATTTTTCCTACCATCATAAACCATCTCCCTATCAAATTGCCAAGGCCTACCTAGCAAAAGATGGAAAGCATCCATGGGCAAGATATCACATAATAATTTATCCTTGTAGCCAACTCTGGAAAAATCCACCCAAGCTTGCTCATTAACCAAGATACTTTGCCCCTTATTTAACCAAGTGACCTTGTAGGAATTCTCATGAGATATCCTTTTTAATTTCAGTTTAGTAATTGCCTCTTTAGAGATGACATTATCAATGGATCCTGAGTCCACTATCACCTTGCATACTTTGCCTAGAAACTTGCACTTGATTCTAAAAAATGCCCTTCTTTGTTTGGGTTCATTAGGGGTAGGTTGTTTGATTAGCACCCTCATATACATCAAACTCTCTCCTTTTTCAAACTCAAGATGATCTACATTAGCATCCTTGCTGTTTGAACAATCCTCTTGTACAAATGCAACTCTCTTGCTTGCATTCGAAGAAGAAGGCTTCTTGGCACACCTATAAGCAGGGCGTCCAAGATGGCCTCAATTGTAGCACTTCATTCTTGCAAAATAAAAATTTAATCTGCCTACTCCTCTTCCTCTTTGAGAGCTACTATGATTGTCTCTTCCTCTATTATGACCTCCTCTTTGTGAGGTTTCATTTGGCTGCTCATTGGTCTTACTTTCAACTTGATCTTTTGGTTCACCACCTCTTCCTTGGTAACCTCCCCTTTTTCCTCTTTGGTTTTTACCCTTGCCTCTAAAATTTGAATCATTTCTCTTTTTTTTCTTCTCTTCTACCTTCAAGGCTAGTTGATAACACCTTTGGATTGTGGTAGGAGTCCACAACCTGAGTTCTTCTTGGATACTCCACTTCAAAACACTTAGGTATCTAGAAACTTTGATTGGTTCCTCCTCTTGCTTCTTGGATGTTAAGAATAATCTTTGAAATTATTCTATATAGTAAGCCACATCCATGTCTTTTTCTTTTAATCCTTGCCTTCTATGGTGAAGTTGAACCTCAAAGTCTTCAGGTAGAAAGTTTTCTTGAATCTTATTCACCATAGCTTTACAATTTGAAATGGGTGCCTTATCCATCACAACCCTCTCACCTTGGACATATTTTTTCCAAGTGAGTGTTGTTCCTCTAAGTCTAGAGGTTTCCACCTTCACCTTCTGAGCCTCTATTACCCCTTCACACTTAAAATGGTTCTCCATGCCTTTAATCCAATCCAAGATAGCATCTAAGTCCATCTTGTCTGTAAACAAAGGCATTCCTTCCAAAGCTTTTCCACTTAGTGATTTGATGGCTTTTAAGAAGTGCTCTTCTTGCAAGATAGGATTAGGTTCAGGAACATTGTCTTCCTATGCTACCTTTTTACCCTTCCCATATTCTTCCTCATCTCTTTTCCTAGTTGTCTTCGAAACTGTATCTAGTTTTTGCTTCACCTCTTATAGTGATTCTTCAAGAAGTTAGTTTCTTTGCCTTTGTTCATTAACCTATTTGGATAATTCAACATTAGTCACCATCATGGATTCACCTACTGATTCTGTAGCTTTAGACATCCACTACCTTTTCCTAATTCTTTAACCTACTTTGATACCACTATGATGTGACAGCCAATCTTGCTCACAAACCGTAACCTTTCTAGGGTATTCTTAGGTATTCCACCCAATAAAATAGGTCTTATTTCATACACTATGCCTCTAAGGATTCTATCAAAGAGATCCCACTTCTTCAACTAGTGCACATCAACAGGTTAGTACAAGATTGCTCAAACTTCCACAATCACACAAATAACCCCAATACTCATTGGACCTTTCCATTTGGTCAAATGAATACCTAGGCATGCCTTAGGTTACTCATCAACATACTACACCCAAAACAAGTGCAAAACCCTACGCAAATCAAAATCCACAGGTCAATTTGTACTTAGTTGCTTGGAAAAAGGCTACAAGAATTAACCTTCCAAACACACTAAAAAAAAGATATTTTGAGACATCCCTTAAAAATGGCCAAAAAAAATTCACATTTCTGGATACCCTTTTTAGAATACTTGAATATTTTGTAACTCTTAAGCCCCCAACTTGTCTGTATAGCCCAAGCACAATTTTAGGCTTAATTTGAGGGTTTCAAGGGTTTTGGTGTTGTTTGGGGTTTAAAACTCCTTAAAATCCTTACCAAGACTCCTACTTTGGATTGGAGTTAGCCCTCACCATATAATTACTCACCACATTCTTGGATTGAAGAATCAAACCTTTCAATCCACTCCAAATGCTCTTTTTCAGATTTGTGATCACTAACCAAACATGGTTTGCTTGCCTAGGGAATCACACTAATAATGCTTTTTGTGTTTCCCATGGGCTCTCCTTTTCTTTAAATAATTTAAAAGGAGTATAGTTCCAAATCCCAAGAGGCCATACATTTTATACAATGGGAAGTGGCCCTAAGACTCCATTTTTTGTTTGCTTCCTAGTTCAGAACAACAACCTGCTAACTTTCAAAAGATTTTATTGGAACACACCAAAATCTTTGTAAAAACACAAAAAATATAAATATAAATGAAGAAAAAAAATAACTAAAACTTCCAACTCATAAAAACCTAAGTCTGATCTTTATAAAGCATGAAAAAAACACTCAAAGCAAGTGGTTGCTGTAATAAACAAAATGCTGATTACAATCCGTACATTGTCTTTTTCCTTCTTCCAACCCCTTGTAAAGGTTGAGTTTGACCTTATATAGGATTATAATATATGTTTACAAGTACTTTAAGTGGTTGAAGGGCTCTGAAAAATAATTTTCTCTTTTTTCATAAAAGTTGCAAAAGTTGTCAACGACAACTTTGCAAGAAATGAGCAATTTTGTAAATTTTTTACCCAAACTTGCTCTACTTACTACCAAAATTTCCAAAAGGCCTAAGATAGATCCAAGACACCTAATAATGAACCCAAAACACTTGATTACCTTATTTGGCCCTCAAAAACCAAAAATGCTCTATTGAGCCAAATGAGCAATTTTGAGCAATATTACATTGTGGGGCTCTTCTAACCTATCTAACCTCACATTAGCACCAAGTTGATCCTATTATTACTCTATTGATATGGATAGCATTGGTACAAGAAAATAACACCAAATAACTCCTTAGTCTAACCTTTAGCCTACCTAGGTGCTCCCGCACCAAGTGGCCAAACCTCTGGGCTCACTGAACACAATTGTCAACACTGATTGAGAGGTGGCATGTTATGATTTGAAGCCTAATTAGACTTGGAGGTTTTTTTCTCCACTTTATTTCGTGTAGTATCCCCCTAGAATTTACTATAGGGGTTTGGGAGAAACATCCCCAGGATGAGGTCAAGGGGAAGTACTCATCATAAAAGGAGTTGACCACTATTTTTCTATCAAATGACTTATTCTAGGCCTAATTTTGTAATTGGAATTTTATTATTATTAATCTCTTAGGGTTAGGGATTTCATAATGCATATATGATGAGATTGTATCTTCTTGCAAGAATATTTAGCTAAAATGGTATTAAGGATTGTAATCACTAGATAATAAGAATATTGGACTTGGCCTTTGGTGGAAATAGCACAGGGATTGGGTGAACTAGATTATATCTTTGTGTCTTGTGTTCTCTTTTGTGTGATTTATTATTTTCTAATATTGGTTATATTTGCATGTAATTGTTATTTCTATCTCATTAATCCAAACAAGTGGTGTTCATTTGTCCTTTGTGAGAGGGTCTCATAGTTGAGTGGGAGTCTCATAGTTTAGTGGGAGTGATGGTAGATGAGGGTAAGTTGAAGGTTGAGACATTTAATGGGAAGAAATTTCAGTTATGGAATGTGAAAATAGAGGATGACCTTTATCGGAATGATTTATGGCAGTGATTGGAAGAAAAAATCAAGAAATTTACTAATATGATAGATGAGGAATGAGATATTTTGGATAGAAAGGCATTTGGAAGTATTGATTTATGCTTGGCATAATCAGTGGCATTTAGTATTAGAAAAGTGAAGATGAATGAATAGTTGATGCAAACCTTAGCAACGTTGTATGGAAAGAGGAAAGAGGTATCGATCCAAGGGACCAAGAGATTTCTGGTACTATGGAAAACCAAGACATAAAAAGAAAGATTTCTAGACTCAAAAGAATAATAAAGGAGTCAAAAGATTTCTTACCATGCTTGCAAGGGACATGCATCCCCAGACAGAGCCACCATTGGTGCTAAAAATTGCATGGTCAATATTCAGCACTACTGAAAAAATCAAGCCCTTAAATGCTTTTAAAATGCATATGTGCCTGGTTGTACCCGGCTATCCATTTGAGACCCCTAAGGTGTTTAATGCTTCTAGCACCTTTCATTCAGCATGCCTAAGAATTTCATGAAGTTAAATTGAGTTTCTGAGTCATTTAACGAAGTCCTATTTCAAGCATTTGTCAAATTTGCAATTCTGCCCTACTGTCAAACAGCGACAGGAGGCTATGTTTGCCATTGAATATCTCACACCTAGAAATGTATCATGACTTGCCACTTTGAGATTATCTAGTGTACATATCTAAGAACCTACATTTTAGATTTTGAGTCATTTCAAGTTCATCTGACTAGGTTTTGAATCCCTCGAAGTTGGTCAGTTACTATTTTCATGCTTTTGCACTTTGCACCTAATTTCGGGAAGCCCTATTTGACGTGCTATAACTTTGACCCAGTTGACTTGAATGCTAAAATTTCTTTTTTAATGCATTGTAGATGTCAAAGAATGATTAAGTTTCAAGTTTCAGCTTGTGATGAATCTGTTTGATATATTTTCAAATGCGATTTCAAATGAGATTTCTAAAGTTTTATTGGTGTCAGCACTTGTAGATTTGTTAGTTCTCCTATTCGTGGCATTATAACTTGAAATCCATGATTGGTCAAGTCAGATGGATTGTACCCTTGTATAGTACCCTAAAAATACTACAAGTGTGTCAATTTGCAAGTTATGACGAATCTGTATGCACACTTTTCCAGGTCATTTCCATTTGCAAAAATCGTTATCTTGTCAATGTTTCCAGTTTGCAAATCAAAGTAGCCTACTTTGACTATCCACCATTTGCGTCCAGTTATTCCTCATGAGCCCAAATCATAGACTCACAATGTCCTCATGACAAAGAACCAACGCCCTAAGTTTCATTTCCCCATGTGCTCATTTGCCTAGTTTTCCAAGCCAAATTCGAGCCCAATTTATTGCTTTCTGACATGTTTTCTTACAGGTAAATCTGAGGAGGCAACTTTGAAAATAAATATTTTTTGACTGGGAATTCGTCATGAGATGAGATCTGACAAGGTGCAAGAATGAGAAATAGAGAATTAGTGTGTTCAATCTCAAGGCCTGGTCAGTTGTCTGGGTCAGTTTTTAAAGGCAATCAACAGACCTCCTGATGCAAAAGTGAAAGTTTATAGATTAATGGTAAAATGAGTTTTTAACGATCAGTTAGTGCGTGATTTTAATTCCAATGCTTCCATTTTATGTTGAAGACGAAAAAATCACCTTGCATGCCTAGCAGTCTTCTTCTCTTCTACATAAGCTTATTTCATTAAAAATTAAAATGTGGATGTAAAATATGTTTTTAAATGAGTATCCAGAGTGGTCAATGACAACAAGAGCTGCAACTTTGATATGAGCTTTCATATGACGGTTACAAGGCTCTTTGTAATAGCTCCTTTAGATCCACTACAACTACATCAGTCCCTTTGCAGGCAGCGAATGTTTCTGATCAAGGAATAGATAAGGCAATTATGACCAAGAGTGAGAAACATCATATTCATGATGATCTTTCTCAGAATGGAGATAAGAGCCAAAGTCATGGAAACCATGATAAAAAAAGGGCATAGGGTGTGGTAGAGAACTTTGATAGATTTAAGTGGGCTCGTTGCAAGTAGCCATTGCATCAAAAAGTCATGCGTTCTATTGGAATACCCTTGCCTCCTAAATATGTTGAGGTCTTGGAAGAAAATTTAGATTGGGGAGAAACCCAGTGGTCTTAAACAGGTGTTTCGGTTTGTGGTAAAGAATATCCTCTTGCACAAGCACATTTTGTATCTTCAATGTAACCTTGTGTAGATGGCAGGTCATATTCATGGGTACAATATCTGTATAAATGTTGTCATTAAGATTTAATTCACAGTTCTCTTTCATGAAGGCTTGCTAGACTGTGGTCATTCATCCAATGGATATACACGCATAAAACAAGTAAAATCCACAATGTTTGAAAGATCATGCCAATACAAAGGGAATCAACAATAGCAAATAAAGAGTAGCTCACACCTTTCAAGGAATCCACGCTTTCCAACTAGGAGTCAGAGTGTAGGAAAAATGATGCAGTGTCCAAGTAATAGGCATGAGTCTCATGCATAAAAAAAGGGGTCATTCACTAGTTTTTAAAGAAAGAGACAAAAAACCTGCGCCAAAAGACCAAAAAATTCACCAGTGTTTAGAGGGGATGATCCACGTTTTTGGGGAAGACAGAGGCAGCACACGAGGAAAGAACAACACAACCTATAATGGAGGATCACATTAGGGAGTAAGCTACAGCATGTAAAAATAGGAAAGATGCCACTAGAGATCATGAGCAACCCACACATTCAGCAAAGGAAGCTGCCTATGCAAGTAGAATCCCATGCAAGCATTTCCAACAGCCCACGCATGACTCCTTGTGAGTTCGATAAGCTTTTGGGGTAGAGTTGGAAGGTATTAAAGAGGAGGATACCACACATGAAGGCAACGACAGTCCATAACAATCAAAGCACTAGCGACAAGGAAGGAAGGGAAGGTTCCAGTGAACGCCAACAAAAGTACACTAAGGAAAAGCCAATCCATGCCATGAGCAAGGCGTGGGAAAGAGTATGTCAAAATGTTATATCCCACATCTACTATGTGGATTGCTTCTTTGACATTTAAATATATTTTCACATGGTAAGTGTAATTTCTAAGACAAGCGCTCTTTTGAAGAGACAAGCACCCATGCGTGTGGGGCCCATGGATGTCATGGAGACAAAGTAATTTTAAAAAAACACGCAATTAAAGACTAATGACATCAGCAAGAATGGAGCTCGGACAAATAAGAAATCCAGCTAGTCGCTACCTCGCTAGCCAAAAATTTCTCAAAACTCCGGCTAGCGAAGTAGCGAGGTCGCTGTAAAACCTTCAAAGTTCAGCGAGGAATTAATAGAGATTGTGGGCCCTATGTTGGTGATATCATGGAGTTCTTGATGAATCACAAGGTGCCACGTGGCACAGATTTCAAGGCAAATGATGATTTGGTGTGAAAATCTCAGAGTTTACTAGATGTTGACACGTGGATGATCTGACGATCGTCGCTATGGTGCTATAAAAAATAATCACAAAGATTACCATAGCAACATGGCAAGGGTGGTTATGGTGGCGACATGTAGCAAGAAAGGATAGGGTCATCAACCAATCATGGAGCACCATGTGGCATGGGTCAATAGAGCTTTGACCTCAAAATTGAAGAGTTGGACAAAATAAAATAATTTTAAATTTTTGTTTTAAAATTGTTTTCAAAATATGCACGTTCAGTCATCCAAGAGATATTTTTCAAATTTAAAAAACTTTCAAATTAAAAAAAATCAAATGTGCAGACATGAGTTTCTAGCAGAGGACTATTTTTCAAATAGACTTTCAGGAGGTTTCCAAGAGGCTAGATAGGTGATGTTATATATCGTCGAAATTGGGAAAAGACGAACTTTCCAATTCTAGAGTCATTTTTTGCACAAGTATCAGTCAGTTTGAGCTACATGAGGTTTTGTATCAAGTACCTAAATTGCAACCATATTCGGACCAGGAAGTTCAGTTTTGATTTTTTTTGTCAAGGTAATGACCTGAATATCAGTAAAAAAATAGTTGAAATGTAGTATGGGTCAAAATTTGAGTGGATTCATTCAGTAAAAACTAAAATTTCACTAGCATTTTAGTGGGTAAATCAGATATTTTGGTGACTCAGCAAGTTTTTATCATTCAGAAATAGACATTTGCAAATCAGTTGCAAAAAATGATGAAACAAAATCAGATCAAGATGGGAGAAGGAAAGAGAAGTTTTCAGTTGCCAGAAGATTGATTTTCAAGTGGACACTTGTCAAGTAAAGATCAGATCTGAGATTTCTTTCTTGTCTATTTCTTTCTTTCTTTGATACTTTGTAAGGGTTCTGGTTCCAATTTTTTGGACTGAGAAACCATTCTTCAGCATTTCTTCTTGTATTGAACATCATTTTGAGTTTTATGAAAATAGTTCATGTCTGTTAGGTGATTTATGAAGTATTCTGTACATCTTTCATGTGTTTGATTTCAAGGAAAGCAAATAAAGAGCGACAATGGTTTTAAATTTAGTCTGAATCTTGTCTCCTATTTGTGGATCTGCAATCTTTTCTAGTTTATGATTAAAGACCATAGATTAGGTTACATCTCATTTAGTGATGTATGTGATTGAAATATCTTTCTTATGGAACTAAGAGCCATATAACTACTTGGTGTTTATCACAAGGTTTAGTGATTTCATGATGGGATACTCTGAGTATGAGATTCATTTTGATGCAGATGTCAGTTCACAAAGTGAAGGATAGATCAGGGATCTTGATGTAGAGATATGTCTGAGATTTCCAAGAGATGTATGGTTATAATTCATTTAATTGCCCAATAGATAAGGCACTGATCATAGATAGGATCATTAAATTCTGTTGCTCATACCTGGGTCTTGTTGTCATCAATCTATCAAATCATTTTCATTTTATTGTTGAAAGATATTCAAAGTATAACCTGCACTTAGCTTTCTAGTTTCATGAGTCATGTCCTTAGCTATTTCATACTTGTGATCTCCTGGTTAAGCATAGAAGAATTAGGGGTTTCATCTACTTTTATAGATCCTAAATATGGTTATTGCATTGGTCACATAGTCAGATCTAAAGAGGTTCACCTGCCTAGGTTTTGCAGAGCTTGAAGAAGAAGAAGGGTCATGCCTTATAGTTGGCCTTGTGTCTGAATGGATGTGTTGATACTGGGAGTTATTTGCCCCTAGATGTGTCATATTCTCATGGGGATTATTGGAAATGGGTAATGTTTTCATACACCAACAAAATGGTGACCCTGCTAGGGAATGTATTGAATCAGATTTAAGACAAACCTTGAGAATTTGAAAAGAAGAGATTCAATACAACAGGAGAAGTGCATTAAAAAGTTTTAGCAATAAGTTCTCTGATGTTCTTTCTAGTTTTATTACTCTAAATCATGCACCCTAGTTAAGTTTTATCCATTTACATCAGTATTTTTCAAGGTTTAATACAAATTGTGCTGCTAAGAGTGTTCATCTTCAGTCATGTCAACCGGTTGTTGTTTTCAGAATACTGTTGTAATTCAGAGTTAGAATTGGTGAAAGATGTTTTCTCTCTTTTAAATATTTTTAAAATTTTTGCAAAGTTTTCAAGTTGAATTTTCAGTTAAGATCTGTAGTGTTATAAATCATGTTTAAAATCTTTCTCACAACAGTGAGTGGTGACTCTATCTAAAGGATCTCTTAATCATTGTAGATCAGTGATGTATAAATTGTTTTCAAGAGTTTTCAGTGGAATCATGCAGATCTGAAAGTTAGATGAATTTGCAAGCAAGAAGAGAGATCTATTATAAGTCTCTAACTAGTAAGTTTTGAAGTGTTGTTTAATTTGCTATTATACGAATTTGTAATGATAAAGATGAATCATAGCAGTGATGTCATTTAATTCTCCTCAAGGAGATGGAAACTCTATAAGGTTTGATCAGTGGTGTTAAGAATTCAGATTAGCACTAGGCCAATCAGTAGATTAGTGGTTTCATGCAGCAACACTTGAGGTATTTTATGCTTTCATATGATTTGTTTTCAATGAAAGTGAGTTCCACATATGTGTTCTCCATCAAGTGAAGTTGTTAGCACTAAGAAGAGGAGAATGATTTGATAAGTTTTATGCACTTCATTAGAACGAGTTTCAATTGTTGGTTTAAAGTTGTGAAGTGTATTTGAAGCATTCATTTGGTAGAGGGTTGTGAAGATCTACTGCAAGTTATGAATTCTAAAAGTATTTAATGATGAATGTATGAGTCTTTAGTTGAAGAATGTCAAGTTTCATCTCATCTAGTATGCAGCCTGTTAGTGAAGTTCCTAGATCCATCTCTACCAAGAGGTATATGTCATTGAATTTTAATGGTATTCATGGTTTTCCAAATACTATGCCTTATGATCTGAGAAAGTACTTACCTAAGTTTAGTGGAAACCATAAAATTTTAGCCAGTCATCATGTTCAGTTGTTTAGTGACTTGGTTGGTGATTTTGAAATTGCTCATGAAGACATTTAGATGAAATTGTTTGTTTAGAGTTTAGAGGATGATGCTAGGGACTAGTTTTCATTCTTACCAGCATGTTTAGTTTCATCTTGTGATGAATTAATGACAACCTTCATGATGCAGTTCGAGGAAAGAGTAAGCATCTCTAATTATTTTGATAAGTTTTTGAAAATTCAAATCAGGAATGGTGAGTTAGTTCCTGAATTTAATATCAAATTTGCAAAGATTTTAAATGAAATTTTTGAAAGTTACAAGCCGGATGATCAAGTGTGTTTAGTGGTTTATCTCGGTGCATTTGATAAAAAGATGAACTATTTGTTGAGAGATAAGGAACCTAGAACTTTGCATCAGGCATTCATGATAGCAATAGAGATTGAGAATAACATAAAATATGGCTTAACTCAGAGTCACTTCTCTAGAAATGTTTGCCGGAAAGATGAGGTGCAAAGAACAAATCAATGTCATATAGAATGTTTAATTTTAGATCAGCAAATAAGCACTCCTGTTGTTGTAAATAGTTTTGTTGAAGATTCAAAAATAAAAACATTTGAACGTGATATCTCTTTGTTGCAAAAAGGAAATGATTCCATTCATGCTGAATTGAATGCACATGTTTATGGTATTACAATAGCAAATGATAGAATTGATTCATTTGATGAGTTATCCATGCAAGATATAAATCTAGTCATTTATTTTCCCATTGATGATTTGCATTATGTTGAAAACATAATGAATCAAGAAGAGGAAAGGTATCTATCTCAGTATGAGGATGAAGAACCTAGAAGTGATGTATCAAATGATAAAGATGAAATTGCTGATCCGACATATTGTGAAGAAGCATCATGTGAAGATAATGGCGAGACTTGTTGCTCAAGTCAAGAAGAGGATTGTGATAGTACATATGCATCTTCATGTGAATCAGATGCAGACTGGGAAGAAGAAAGTAATGATGAAAGTGAGTGCTCATATGTCAGTAAATGATGAAAGTGCAATGATGATCAGTACATGATTGATCCTGAGATTAATGCATCAACACCTATTGGTAAGATAAATGATGATTTTCTTGCAAGACATTGTAATCACCTATATGGAGACAATGAAAGTAGTTTTGATTTTTATTCTACATGCTTTGTTGACGGAGTGGATGTTAAGTCTTCATATGATTTTGATTTTTCTTCTTCATATGCTAAAAGCGTCCATGACAGTGATGTTAGAAATGGTTTTAAAGTTTTCACTAATCCGTTATATGGTGAGGAGTTTGATGTTGATTAGCACATCACTTGTCCTAATGTCTACAAAGGTGCTTTGCATGGAATTATCAATCCTCTTTTTGAAGAACACATGGGAAATTCAAATTTAGTTGAGAATGAGTTTGATGATGATACCTTGTCTTACTATTGTAACAGATCAGAATTTTCTTCTTCCGAGTTTTATAGTGAAACTAATGATTATGTAGCATCTGAGGAGGTAAATAACAAGGTGTTTGACGAAGTTGTTTTTGAAAATCAGTATGCACCTTGCAATAAGATTTATGATGAACTCTCTGATGTGAAGACTAATCTATTTGTTGATTGTGAAGAACCATTTGAAGATTATGGATTAGTTTCAAATTCTAACATTGATGACATGTATGAGTACAAGTCAGAGTATTCATTTGAGTATCATCCGGTTATACAAAAGGATACACATTTTGAAGGTACGAGTGGTCTTTTTCCCCAAGTTGAATATGAAGCCTTCATATTCGAAAATGATAGCATGTATGAGTCATTAAATGAAGAGAGTTTTCAATTTCAGTTTGATATGATTAAGCATGTTGATCAGTATCTTGATCAGTATCTTCATAATGAGCTAACGGTTGAAGATGAAGTAAGTTTTTATATGCATTATGAAAGTAAGAGTGATAATTTTGTTTTGCCGAGTGATTTGTCATATGATGATAATATGATTGGTGAAACTGATAGGAGAAGAAAATTTAGTTTACCACATGAAAGTTCAGATGAGAATCATGTTTATGAAAGAGGTAAACAATTTTGCTGAAGTTCGGTGGCCCGGGGCCATCGTGTGGACATAGTCTTGGTAGTTGTAGTTGTTTCCCTATTTTCAATAAAGCTGTTTGAGAGAAGTTCTGAAATTTTTGGGAGTGGTCTGCTTCCTCTAAAGATCTGAGATCTTACCATGCCTGCAAGGGACATGCATCCCCAGAAAGAGCCACTGTTGGCGCTAAAAATTGCATGGTCAATATTCAACACTACTGAAAAAATCAAGCCCTTAAATGCTTTTAAAATGCATATGTGCCTAGTTGTACCCGGCTGTCCATTTGAGACCCCTAAGGTGTTTAATGCTTCTAGCACCTTTCATTCAGCATGCCTAAGCATTTTGTGAAGTTAAATTGAGTTTCTGAGTCATTTAACGAAGTCCTATTTCAAGCATTTGTCAAATTTGCAATTCTGCCCTATTGTCAAACAATGATAGGAGGCTGTGTTTTCCATTGAATATCTTGCACCCAAAAATGTATCATGACTTGCCACTTTGAGATTATCTAGTGTCCATACCTAAGAACCTATGTTTTAGGTTTTGAATCTTTTTGAGTTTGTCTAACTAGGTTTTGAATCCCTCGAAGTTGGTCAGTTACTGTTTTCATGCTTTTGCACTTTGCACCTAATTTCGAGAAGCCCTATTTGACATGCTATAACTTTGACCCAGTTGATTCGAATGCTAAAATTCCTTTTTCATTGCATTGTAGACCTCAGAGACTAATTAAGTTTCAAGTTTCAGCTCATGACAAATCTGTTTGATATATTTTTAAACGTGATTCCAAATGAGATTTCTAAAGTTTTATTGGTGTCAGCACTTGCAAATTTGTCAGTACCCCTGTTCGTGGCATTATAACTTGAAATACATTATTGATCAAGTTAGATGGATTGTACCCCTATATAGTACCCTAAAAATATTGCAAGTGTGTCAGTTTCCAAGTCATGACAAATCTATATGCACACTTTTCCAGGTCATTTCCATTTGCAAAAATCATTATCTTGTCAATGTTTCCAGTCTGCAAATCCAAGTAGCCTACTTTAATTGTCTGCCATTTGTGCCCAGTTATTCATCATGAGCCCAAATCATAGATTCACAATGTCCTCGTGACAGAGAACCAATGCCCTGAGTTTCATTTCCCCATGTTCTCATTTGCCCAGTTTTCCAAGCCAAATCTGAGCCCAGTTTATTGCTTTTTGACATGTTTTCTTACAGGTAAATCTGAGAAGGCAACTTTGACAATAAATATTTTTTGACTGGGAATTCGTCATGAGACAAGATCTGATAGGGTGCAAGAATGAGAAACAGAGAATTAGTGTGTTCGATCTCAAGCCCTGGTCAGTTTTTAAAGGCAGCCAATGGACCTCCTGATGCAAAAGTGACAGTTTATAGATTAATGGTGAAATGAGTTTTTAACGATCAGTTAGTGCGTGATTTTAATTCCAGTGCTTTCGTTTTATGTTCAAGATGGAAAAATTGCCTTGCATGCCTAGCAGTCTTCTTCATTTCTACATAAACTTATTTCATTAAAAAAAAAACGTGGATGTAAAATATGTTTTTAAATGAGTATCTAGAGTGGTCAATGACAACAAGAGCTACAACTTCAATATGGGCTTTCATATGACAGTTACAAGGCTCTGTGTAATAGCTCCTTTAGGTCCACTACAGCTACATCAGTCCCTTTGTAGGCAATGGATGTTTCTGATCGAGGAATAGATAAGGCAATTGTGACCAAGAGTGAGAAACATCATATTCATGATGATCTTTCTCAGAATGGAGATAAGAGCCAAAGTCATGGAAACCATGATAAAAAAAAGGGCAACCCAGTTGTCTTAAATAGGTGTTTGGGTTTGTGGTAAAGAATATCCTCTTGCACAGGCACATTTTGTATCTTTAATGTAACCTTGTGTAGATGGAAGGTCATATTCATGGGTACAATATCTATATAAATGGTGTCATTAAGATTTAATTCATAGTGCTCCTTCATGAAGGCTTGCTAGATTGTGATCATTCATCCAATGGATATACATGCATAAAAAAAGTAAAATCCAAAATGTTTGAAATATCACGCCAATACAGAGGGAATCAACAACAGCAAATAAAGAGTAGCTCATGCCTTTCAAAGAATCCATGCTTTTCAGCCAGGAGTCAGAGTGCAAGAAAAATGATGCAGTGTCCAAGTAATAGGCATGAGTATCACGCATAAAAAAAGGGGTCATTCGCGAGTTTTTAAAGAAAGAGACAAAAAACTTGCGCCAAAAGACCAAAAAATTCACCAGTGTTTAGAAGGGATGATCCACGTTTTTGCAGAAGACAGAGGCAGCACATGAGGAAAGAACAACACAATCTATAATGGAGGATCATGTTAGGAGGTAAGCTACAGTGTGTAAAAATAGGAAAGATGCCACCAAAGATCATGAGCAACCCACACATTCAGCAGAGGAGGCTGCCTATGCAAGTAGAATCCTACGCAAGCATTTCCAACAGCCCACACATGATTCCTTGTGAGTTCGATAAGATTTTCAGGTAGAGTTGGAAGGTATTAAAGAGGAGGATACCCCACATGAAGGCAATGATAGTCCATAACAATCAAAGCACCAGTGACAAGGAAGGAAGGGAAGGCACCAGTGAATGCCAACCAAAGTACGCTAAGGAAAAGCCAATCTGTGCCATGAGCAAGGTGTGGGAAAGAGTATGTCAAACTGTTATATCCCACATCTGCTATGTGGATTGCTTCTTTGACATTTAAATATATTTTCACATGGTAAGTGTAATGTCTAAGACAAGCGCTCTTTTGAAGAGACAAGCACCCATGCACGTGGGGCCTGTGGATGTCATGGAGACAAAGTAATTTTAAAAAAACACACAATTAAAGACCAATGATGTCAGCAGGAATGGAGATCAAAAAAATAAGAAATTCGGCTAGTCGCTACCTCGCTAGCCAAAAATTTCTTGAAACTCCGGCTAGCAAAGTAGTGAGGTCACCGAAAAACCTTCAAAGTTCGACGAGGAATTAATAGAGATCGTGGGCCCTGTGTTGGTGATATCATGGAGTTCCTAATGAATCACAAGGTGCCGTGTGGCATGGATTTCAAGGCAGATGATGATTTGGTGTGAAAATCTCAGAGTTCACTAGATGTTGACACATGGACGATCCGATGATTGTCACTATGGCACTATAGGAAATATGCATAGAGATTACCATAGCGACATGGCAAGGTTGGTTATGGTGGTGACATGTGGCAGGAAAGGATAGGGTCATCAACCAATCACGAAGCACCATGTCGCATGGATCAACAGAGCTTTGACCTCAAAATTGAAGAGTTGGACAAAATAAAATAATTTTAAAATTTCGTTTTAAAATTGTTTTCAAAATATGCACGTTCAGTCATCCAAGAGATATTTTTTCTAAAGTTTTGACTTTAGAATTTTTTTTTAAAAAAAATTCAAATTTTAAAAAAATCAAATGTGCTGACATGAGTTTCTAGCAGAGGACTATTTTTCAAATAGACTTTCAGGAGGTTTCCAAGAGGCCAAATAGGCGATGTTATATATCATCAAAATCGAGAAAAGACAAACTTTTTGATTCTGGAGTCAATTTTTGCACAGGTATCAGTCAGTTTGAGCTACACAAGGTTTTGTATCAGGTACTTGAATTGCAACCATATTTAGACCAGGAAGTTTAGTTTTGATTTTTTTTGTCAAGGTAATGACCTGAATATCAGTAAAAAAATAGTTGAAATGTAGTATGGGTCAAAATTTGAGCAGATTCATTTAGTAAAAACTAAAATTTCACCAGCATTTCAGTGGGTAAATCAGATATTTTGGTGACTCAGCAAGTTTTCATCATTTAGAAATAGACATTTGTAAATCAGTTGCAAAAAATGATGAAACAAAATCAAATCAAGATGGGAGAAGGAAAGAAGAAGTTTTCAATTGCCAGAGGATTGATTTTCAAGTGGACACTTGTCAAGTAAAGATCAGATCCGAGATTTCTTTCTTGTCTATATCTTTCTTTCTCTGATACTTTGTAAGGGTTTCGATTCTAGTTTTTTGGATTGAGAAACCATTCTTCAACATTTCTTCTTGTATTGAACATCATTTTGAGTTTTATGGAAATAGTTCATATTTTTTAGGTGATTTATGAAGTATTCTGTACATCTTTCATCTATTTGATTTCAAGGAAAGAAAATAAAGAGCGGCAATGGTTTCAAATTCAGTCTGAATCTTGTCTTCTATTTGTGGATCTGTAATCTTTTCTAGTTTATGATTAAAGACCATAGATTAGGTTGCATCTGATTTAGTGATGTATGTGATTGAAATACCTTACTTATGGAACCAAGAGCCATATAACCACTTGGTGTTTATCACAGGGTTTACTAATTTCATGATGGGATACTTTGAGTATGAGATTCATTTTGATGCAGATGTCAGTTCACAAAGTGAAGGATAGATCAGGGATCTTGATGTAGAGATATGTCTGAGATTTCCAAAAGATGTATGGTTATAATTCATTTAATTGCCCAATAGATAAGGCACTAATCATAGATAGGATCATTAAATTCTGTTGCTCATACCTGGGTCTTGTTGTCATCAATCTATCAAATCATTTTCATTTTATTGTTGAAAGATATTCAAAGTATAACCTGCACTTAGCTTTCTAGTTTCATGAGTCATGTCCTTAGCTATTTCATACTTTTGATCTCCTAGTTAAGCATAGAAGAATTAGGGGTTTCATCTGCTTTTATAGATCCTGAATATGGTTATTGCACTGGTTACATAGTCAGATCTAAAGAGGTTCACCCACCTAGGTTTTGCAGAGCCTGAAGAAGAAGAAGGGTCATGCCTTATAGTTGGCCCTGTGTCTGAATGGATATGTTGATAATGGGAGTTAACTGCCCCTAGATGTGTCATATTCTCATGGGGATAATTGGAAATGGGTAACGTTTTCAAACACCAACAGGAGGCAAATATGGTAAGTAACAAATCTAAAGAGGATGCTTTGCTTTCTTTGCTTAGAAAGTATTGATGATTTGTGAGTTTTAGATTCATGGGCTTCATTTCATGCCACTCCCCATAGAGATTATTTTATTATTATGTCCAAAGGGATTTTGGGATAGTTTATTTGGGAGTTAATGAACCCTATAAGATTGTTGGAAATGGAAAAATTATGAATAAGTTGCAAAAAAGGAATCATTGGCTACTGCAAGAGGTAATACATGTTCCAAGTCTAAGTAGGGATTTATTTTTAGGAGGGCAACTTGGTGATAAGGGTTGCATAATCACTTTTATTGATACAAATTGGAAGGTTTCAAAAGGTTCCTTAGTATTAGTAAAAGGTGTGAAAGTAGGTACCTTATATCTTTGTACAGGTCATATGGTTCCTTCTACTTTAATTATTTTGAAAAAAAAATGTTTAGGAATAGTTGTTGTAGCTTTCAAAACAATATTAGGGAAAAATAGGCTGGGGAACAATAGACTTGGGCACATGAGTGAAAAAGGTATGAAATTATTCCATTAAAAGAAATTTTTACCAAGTCTAAAATGTATCAATAAGGATTTCTATGAAAGTTGTGTTTATGGAAAATAAAAGAGAGTTATTTTTGTGAAGAGTGGGAAGAAAAAGAAAGATGAGAAATTAGAGCTTGTGCATACATAAGTATGTGGACCATTCGAGGTATCTTCCTTTGATGGCTCTAATTATTATTTTACATTTATTGATGACATAACTAGAAAAGTATGGGTTTATTTCCTTAGAAATTTGATGCATTTATAACTTTTAAGAAATATAAATGCTTGGTTAAGAATGAGATTAGTAAAAATCTCAAATATCTTAGATCTGATAATTGTGGTGAGAATTACAGCAATGAACTTGAATATTATTATTTCACTAATAGTATTCATAGATAGAAAACTGCTTAGAGACTCCATAAGAAAATGGAGTGGGTGAACACATGAACAAGATAATAATGGAGTGTGCAAGGAGTATGAGGTTTCATGCTAGGATAGCCTTAAACATGTTGTTAGGGGCTATCAATACTATTGTACAATTGATTAATAGAGGTCCCTCTACTCCTTTGGGTTGTGGTATTTCAAAGGAAGCATAGACAGGTAATAATGTGAATTATTCTTTTCTCAAAACCTTTGGTTGTGAAGCATTTGCACATATAGATTCTAAAAATAGAACCAAGATGGAAGATAAGTCAAATAAATTGGTATTTGTTGGATATGGTATTGATGAATTTGGTTGTAGGATTTGGGATTTTAAAAATCATAAAATCATAAGAAGTAGGGATGTCATATTCAATGAGAAAGTGTAAATATTTTAACATCAATATAATACAACCATAGGGATTTGAGGTCAATATTTAGAGAATTTAGTGTGTAGATTGAAAAACATTTTTATGGCTTGAAGCAAGCACTTCAAAAATAGTATCTTAAATTTAACAGTTTTATGCATGAGCATGGATACACTAAGCGTCATTAAGATCATTGTGCTTATTTTAAGAAGTTTGATGATGCCAACTACATTATTTTATATTTATGTATCATCTTAAAATGGAAGCACTTCCATGTTAAGAGTGTTTAGCCCTCTGAGTAAGTGGTCTGGGGTCATGTCAACCACCTTGAATAGGTCTTTGCATGGATCTGGTTGTTTTCCCTTATTCTTCTTCTTCTTCTTCTTCTTCTCTCTCTCTCTCTCTCTCTCTCTCTCTCTCTCTCTCTCTCTCTCTCTCTCTCTCTCTCTCTCTCTCTCTCTCTCTCTCTCTCTGTGCAGCCTATTTTTGATAATTTCCTCCTTGAAACTAAGGACTTTGACTTTCTAGGTCAAGGATAACCTAAAGCGTCAAGGTCAACATCAACCTTGACTAGGTCAAGGATAACCTCAACCCTAACCTAGGAAAGGGTTGACCTTGTCCCTAACCCTAGGTCCAATTTTCAAGTTCTAGGAGTTTCAAGATATCAGGCATTAGAAAGTTTTATTTTCCTCCTTCTTGGTCGAATGTTTTGGGTTTTAGAGTGGTATAATCTTCAATTTCATTTAATCTAGGTCCATTTCTAGGGTTAACATTAATTGAGATTTACATGTCAGCCTTGTTGAGACTCCAAATCCTAATTTGAGTACCATTCTAAGCTTTTGAGCCCTTTAAAGTGCATTTAATGCATGTGTACTTTGATATTTGTGTTAGGCCTAAGAAGTGTTTAATGTTTTTAACACCTTGCATCATCCCATGAAGATAAATTTCCATTTTGAGTCATATCATGAAGTCTTGTTTTGAGAAATGTCCAAATCTGCATTTTTGCCTAAGTATGAAACAATGACAGGAGGTCTAGTTTGCAATTGAATATCTCACACCCAACAATGTTTCATGAATCGCCGCTTTGTAAGTGTTTAGTATGCTTATCAAAGAACTTATTTTTTAGATTTCAAGTCTTTCAACATGTTTTCACTAGTCTTTTAATCTCTTAAAGTTAGTTGTTTATTGTTGTCATGCTCATGTAAATTGTTTAGAATTTTGGGAGGCCATTTTTTACTAGTCGTAACTTTGACCCAATTGACCAAAATGAGAAAATTCCTTTTGCATTGCATTCTATATGTTAGAAAATTATTATGTTTCTGATTTGAGCTTATGACTAATCCATTTAATCAGTTTTTGAATGTAATTCCAAATGTAATTTCTAAGGTTTTACTAGTGTCAAGAAGTGCAGATTGATTGGTACCCCTATTTGGGATGTCATTTCTATGAATCCATGATTACCTAAACCAAATGGATTATACCATTGTTTTCTACTCTAAAAATTCTTTAAGTGTTCCAATTTACAATTCTTGATGAATCCGTTTGCACACTTTCCTAGGTTCATTCCATTTGAGAAAATCATTTTTCTGCCATTATTTCCAGTCCTACAAATCCAACTTTGACCTCTCACCAAATGTGCCCATTTATGCATCACAAGCCTAAATCACAGCTTTATACTCTCCTTGTGACAATGAAAATATATCCCAAATTTTGTTTCCCCAAGTGTCAGTTTGACCTATTTTTGAAGCCAAAACCGAACATGGTTTATTATTTTCTAACATGTTTGCTTGATGCCAGTTCTGAGAAGGCAACTTTGATAGTCAATATCTTTTGACCTAGCTGTCATCATGAGACAAGATCTAATGGGGCAAGAGAATGTGGAGTAAAGAATCAACATGTCAGTTTTTATGTCCAGTCAAAGGACCCCTTGGCACAAAGTTGACAATTTGCAGAAAGAGGTGAAAATGAGTTTTAAAAGTTGAACCAATGATGTAGATTGATATCAATTAGAGTTAGGTGTTTAGTAGATCAGTTTGAGATGTCAATTGTTCAAAAATGAATTTTTTTTAAGCCAGATTCACCTGGGGCTCAACTGATTCTATCAGATTGATAAAATATTTGCAAATTGGAGATTTTGAAAGGGAGATTATATTGATTCTTATTGTTACAATGTTTCACCATGTGCATATCATCATTTAAGCTAAAATGAATGTGTAGGTTTAGACACATTATGAATAATAGATGATTCCAATATGTGCTAGTGGATAAATGGATGTTTTAAAGCAATATGAATGATAAAAAGTATATTGACTACTAGTTTGACTATCAAATAGAAATGAGTAGATAAGAGAGGATATTTTTCTTTTCTTCCCATGCATGGAAGTGCCTATGTTTGAAGTTAAATTGATTTTACAAAAAAATTGTAAAGTATTTTATGGTTTGTTAACAGGTTGGAGTGATGAAATATCGATCACCTACCATGCCCCTTATCCTTTATCAATTCACAATCACCAACTAGCATTTTATCAAGAATTTTTATCAATTTCCACAATGCTATGAGATGTTTAGTGTTTTATTTCCTTGTAAGGCACCAAAGGAAGGCTTGTTTTCAATATGACAGATGTTAATGAAGAGTTTTAAGGGCGTAAAGAGTGGAAGACAAAAATGGCATTATGGACTTTGATTGGGAATGTTACAATTTGGAAGCTAAAAAATTAGGGGAGCAAAAATAGTGGCTAAGATGAAGAATGAAATGGAGGAATATGATTAAAGGGATGGGAGTAAGCAATTCGATGGAATAAGTCCATGAGATTTTAGGCCAAGGGGATATTTGTTTTGAAATCCATGTGAGGAGCATTAGATAGTTGTCAAAGAATCTTCAACCCACATGAGCATCCTCAGGAAGCTATTATCCTTCAAAAGAATGACAATCAAAGTAATAAGTAAACAAAATTTGAGGAGTTAATTCCTGGATGGCATGAATTTTGAATGGTGACTTCATTGTTAGCTGTAGTGGCATGGCAATTAGTAATTGGTTTTAGTTCACTACAAATTCTGCCTCCAATCTTTCCAGTCTAAAGTGAGCAATGGTTTGTATAGAGGTAGAGGCACCCACTTTTTCAACTAGATATGGGCTCATAAACCTGTATGCCTAAAATGTGGTCACACTTCTAGGAGTCATTATATTTAAGATTGCTCAAAAATGAGGTCTCAAATGGCAGCTCATAGCTCCCTATTCATGTAGTATAGGGGTTTGTAATGGAGGCCCTCAATCTGACCTAGTTTATGCCCATGCAAGTACACCACAAAACAAGAGATTCAATGATCTAATATGCATGTAAATGAAGATGAAAACTAATCTAAATGATAACAATGCAAAACAATGCAAGAAAGGAAACATAATAACAATGCAAATCTAATCTATGAAAACAAATATGAATCTAAACTAATATGCAAATGCAAGGATGAAAACTCATGATGAAAGCTATTCATGCAAGAGAGAATAAGACAAGAAGATAGAAGTTCTCCACAAAAAGTTTAAGTATTCAAAACTCCTCCTTCAAAAATCGCTCTTCAAACTTGTAGCATAACAATAGCATAAAAAAGGATAATATCTAAAATGAGGAGAGGGTTCTCCCTTATAAAGGAGATTGGATGATCAAAACTAAGAAGAAAAAAGATTTAATCAAGGGTTGAGAAAGAATAATCTATGTGAAAACAAAATCCACCAATGAGAAAATAGGAAAAGAGTTAAATGGAGAAGAAAATGTAAAGAGGAAAAAGATAACTCCCACATTAAGTGTAGAGAAAACAAAAAAAAAATATTTGCTTAATTTTTTATTTGTTTAATTTCTTTTTTCATGTGGGAGAAAAGAGGACGAAAATTAAATAGAATCCCACTTAGAAAATGAAAAAGGTTTATTTAATTTTTAATTTATTTTATTTCTTTTTTTCATCAAAAAGATATATTTAAGTGGGATTTTTATTTAATTAAAAGGGAGCAAGTTCTTTTAATTAAATAGAAAATATTTAATTAAATTAAAAGAGGGGTTTTTCTCTTAATTAATTAAATGTGGATGAATTATTTAATTAAAAGACAGGTTTTCTTTTAATTAAATGGGGACTTATTTTATTTAATTAAAAAGGGAGATTTTCTTTTAATTAAATAAGAATTAGGATGAAATGATCAACCTTAGAAAAATAAATTGATCAAGGAAATTGATTTAAATTGATTTTATAAAATATTGCAAACCATTGATTCATGAAATTTGATAAATTGAATAATGGGGCCCCATAGTCTAGGTGATGATTTTAGGGTGCATACATTTGCCCCTCTTTGACTAATGTGTGATCGATTTGGGAACACATGTAGTCAAAGAAAGAAATTGAAGTGTGAGGTCGATTTGGGATCAAAAAACAACCTAGATGTGTGGTCAATTCAGGAACACATCACGACAAAGAATACAAATAAATTTTGACTAAAAAAAGTTGAGGATAAAATTGCTAAAAATAAATCAAGGTTTGAAGTTTATAGATATTGCCCCCTCATGATGGAAATCGAAATGAGATAGAGGAGAAACAACAAATTAATAAATTTGATCAAATCAAACAAAAGATAAAGTTATTGATGTAAGATGAAAGATATAAGAATCACATAACCTAGGTAGATCATCAAGTGTGAAATATTATGCCCCAAAGGTGATTTAGAGGAAAAGAAGTGGGGAAAAAGAAAATGGAAAATAGAAGTTTGGAAGATATGGAAAGAAACAAAAGGAAGAAAAGAAAATGCCCCAAAATCAATCAATTGTTTAAGATAGAAATTTTGATTGAGATCACAAAAGAAGATAAAGAAATGAAGATCAAAACATGACCACAGTCGATTAAAAGTCCACAAGAAAGATGAAGGGAGAACCCTCTCAAACTCATAACGCGGCCTAAAAATGCAAACTAACATGAAGTATAATAATGCAAGCTACATGAAAATGCAAAGGTGTACTTGCAAAAGAGCAACTGTAACATAGGATTTTGTGTTCATCATTCATTAGAGAATGTAAAAGAACTTATTTTCATCATCGGGCCATTATTAACAGACATCAAAAAATCACACAATCATTACTAGTTACAAGCGCAACTATGAAGATATGAATGTGATTTATGTCGGATTGGAATGTGGAAAGATTCTAACATAAACATCAAAGACATAAAGGTCAAGATGACTTCGATGTTAGCTTACCCAATTTAATGTAGCAAAATCATGCTCGCATCAAGGCATAGATGTCAAGATGACCATAAGAATGATTGTGCAAAAACAATGAAGGATGATGCCTCAAATCTCTGAAGTGTTTCAAGGGGACAACAAGAGACACTCTAGAGTTTCAAGACCACACCCAAAAGCAAAAAATAAATAAAAACATGCCCCATGCCCCAAGTCCTCTAGCTATGCATCCTGGAGAGACTTATCAAACAAGGACTCTCAAATAATTTAATAACAATCAACACACAAAGTAAAGATCATGACATAAGTCAAGCATTAAGTGTTGCATTTAAAAATGTAAGTGTGTTAACTAATATTGAGTTCTGAGGATAAGGATCAAATTCTTGCAAGTAGGTAAGATCACATGACGAAACTAGGTAAGACCAAACTGATAAGTGTTGAGAAACACTCAACGTCAACAGTTTCATTGAAAAATACAATTGGGGTAGTGTTGGAAAACACCATTTTTGAGTTGTCCTAAAGACTAACACATCCAAGAGACCAAAGCTAACATAGTTATACCCCCTAGATAAAGACCAATTCCAAACCAAGGCAACAAGGACAAGGCATGATGGAGAAAGGCCAAGTGTCGAGGACATGCGCTAAGAAATAGGGGTGCAAAGGTGTCAAGTAGCACCCATTTCTAGGTTTTCACCACTTGAATTTTTGTTTTTTTAAAACTTTTTTCAGGACTTTTAAAAAAAAAAATTGTATTTTTGCTACCAAGGCACTTGTTTCCAAGTTTTCACCAAGGCACTTTTTCTTCTTCTTTTTTTGAATTTTTGAATTTTTCTTTTTTTTGGTATTTATTTGAATATATAATTTTTTTGGAGGTACATAAAAGTACCTATTGCTAGATTGTCAGCAAGATGATCATTTTTTTCAAGACATTTTTCAATTTTTAGATTTTTCACAATATATCATTTTTTTGGATTTTTTGGAATATATCAAATTTTTTGGATTTTTTCAGGATCAATAAATATGTACAAAGAATGCCCCCAGATAGAATGGGAATCAACCTCTCAAGAAAGATCACATCATTTAGTCCAATGTCTAGCAAGGTAGATGACATGATGGAGTAGCAAGTTGGTGGATATGATGGCTAAGCAAGGAGTGTATGAAACAAGTAAAAGTGATCTTCAAGGACTGATTCCTCAAGAGTACCCAAGCTAGGGACAAATTGTCATGTAAAGCACATTTGGACAAGAAATGAAAGGCCAACATAGGATAATTTATAAAAACATAATGTAAAGGTGCGAAAGATGCAATCTAATGGAGTAGACATGTCAAGAGACTTCATAGCATTGTATTTTACTCTTTTTTATTAGATCAAGACTAAAGGAGTAAATGGAAAAAGGATAGTGAAAGACTAGAATGAATGTAGGAAAATAGATATGAAGGCTAAACATGAAAGAAATGAAAACAAGATCATCATAAGATATCTCACAAGATAGCCAATTTTTTGTGTATAAGTCAACTTTGTCAAGATCAAAGAGAGAAGATGGAATGAATGAGAGATGTAGAAGAACTATGCATGATGCCTGATTGTCAAGATTTCATCATGGTACTTATCCAAGGTGCCACAAGGGAGTGGTTTTCAACATAGGATGAATTTACTTCTCTTTACTTTTACTACCAAGGTGCTTGATTACTAGGTTTTCACCAAGACACATTTTCAAAATTTTCATTATTTTTCTTTCTTTCTTTATTTAATTTTTTTAAAAAAAAATTTGATTTTTTTGGAAGAATTCAAGCTTTTTAGATTATGCTCCTTTAAAGTTTAAACCATGATATGCAAAGAAGTTGAAAGGATATGCTCAAAGATGCTGATAGGGAATGGAAGATGGAAGACACAAATAGAGGGTATGGCTTCACGCAAAGTGAGTGAGATTGAAAGATGGAAATAAAGGAAAGATCAATGTCAACACAAACCTTGAAGGGTGGTGAGAGGATGTAGAAAATATGAATAAAGGAATATGGGAAGGAACATGGTGAGTGGATAGAAAGGGTTGTGATTTAGGTGCATGGAATGGAAGAATTTTTTTTGAAGAAGATGAAGTGGAATTCTTTGGAAGCTTGAATGTCAACTTCAATTGTTGTTCAACATTAGACTCTCTCAAGAGAGACTTTGGAATCCATATAGCCATAAGCCTCTTTTCATTTCTTTTTGATGATTTAGAGATAATATCTTCAATGATGGATTTTGGAACCCATACTTGTCTTATAATTTTTTTCTTAGATATCTCTTTTGATTTTATGCCCCCATCTCGATTAGAGGAGACATGGTGGTCTTCTTTGTTATATGGATTCTTGAATTGCTTCTTTTTCTTGTATTAAACATTCAAGTTACTTCCAAAAGACTTGGAACTTGTGGAAGAAGAAGGATGATATGACTGGTTTAGGTAAGTAGGTGGATGAAAAGGATTCAAGGATATGCATTTACGTTGACCTTGACAAAAGATAGGAGAGGGAGATATGTAAGGACCCAGGATGGATGAAGATTTAGGAGAGTTGGGAGGGGAAAGTGAAGGGACATAAGGACCCAAGATGGAAGGAAAAAATGAAGCATTTAGCATTGGTGGGGGAGGTCCAAGGATGGATGTGGAAGATGCAAAAGGGTAATCAATAAGCTCATCAACATCTATATGACAATCAAGGACATCAGCATCTTTAGAGTGATCATTAGAATTTTTGATAGGAACATGAACATATTTAATAGGAGCAGCTTCTTTTATAGGAGTACATGAAGCTTGAGAAGTTTTAGGAAAAGTAGAAAGTGGAAGGGAACATGGAGTGGTAGAACAAGAAGATGACAGACTTTGATCTTGACAAGGATATTTGGATAACATAAGTGTAGAGTTTTTCTCTCGATTTTCAATAGGCTCAACATTGGAAGTATCAACACTATTTTTAATAACCTTAATGGAAGTATCATCTTTGGAAGGTGCAACTATATTAAGATCATTTTGATTGTCAATAAGCTCAACAGTATAAGTAGTAGCTTGATCTTTCTTAGGAGAAGACAAACATGGTGGAATGAATGAGGAAGGGCATAGAGGATCAAAAGAACCATGAAATGGAGCAAAGACATCATGAAAATAATTAGACAAAATGGAGGGTTCTTGATCTTGATCTTTCTTTATATTCTTTTTTTTTTATCATTTTTAGAGTCCTCTTGACATGAAGCCACTCCTAAGGAGAAGGATGTTGGAAATGATTGAAAATATCATGAATGAAGGATAATGGAACTGGTAAAGAATGTTTTCAATCATTGTTTTGTCATTGATGTCAAACTTGCTACTTGCAGGAATGACAATTTCTTTAGTGATCCAAGTACTATTAATTGGAATTGATTGACAAGGAGGTGGCAATCAATAACATGTAACTAGAGTACCTAGAGAAAAGGTTGAAGTTATGATGATGTAATGAAGTATAAGGATCAGCTAAGCCATTGATAAATAGTGTATTGATGACATAGAGGATGAACACATTGAAATACATCAAAGATGTAAGGATTAACTAAGAAAGAGCCGAGAAAGCTAGTTAGAGCCAAAATAGATTCTCAGTTGAAGCTGAGCATGTTCAACTTCAGTATAAGCCAAGTGATTACTTAGATGCCAAGTAAACATTGAATCCTTCAAGTGTCGAGTAGTAGAAAAAGGTAATGAATGCCAAGTAAGTCTTCAAGTGCTGAGCGCTAATAAAGATAACATTAAGAAGCTGAGTAACATAGAAGGTGTCGAGCATCACTAAACCAATAATGCCGAGTAACACAGAATGTGTCAAGCATCAGTAAACCAATAATGTTGAGTTGCTGCATTAATTTGAAAATCAAAGATTTGCCAAATCTAAGCCGACATGGTAGTTATCTAGAATTTTGTGAACCAAATAGAAGACAAGAATAATGAGCTGGTAGCATAGAACACTATGTAAAACATTTTTAGTGAATGCAAATGGATTTATCATGAAGTTTCCAGAAGAAACAAATTGGAGGGAAAATAATACCATTTTCTCAAGAGAAAATTGAGATTTGAGAGGGAAATCGAGTACAAAACTTCTACATAAGGAGTAACAGGTAAGAGATCAAATGTGCATGCAAGAGAGGAAATTGGTCATAAATAAGATCATGCGAAGAAGCCTAGAGGAGTAAGAACAGAGCATCAAGACTCTAAGTTGATCAAGTGATCAGAGAGATTGCATTGGCATAATGAGTGGAAGAACTCAAGGAGATAGATATTGAAGGGTGAAAAAGCTATCTGCACTACAAAGGAGGAAAGCCAAGCAAAGAAGAGAACTGAAGAGGTGATCTAAAATCTGCAAAGTAAGTGTTGCAAATCTGCATCAAGTCAAAACCCTTCTAATAATTTCTTACCATTATATTAGATATTAAAACCCTACATAGCTAGGTTAGCTTAATAGCTAGGTGGATAAGCCTCAAGAAGAAAATAGAAGATCCCCAGGAGAAGGACAAAGAGATCCTCAAGAGAAGGATAAGAGATCCTTAGGAGGACGATAAGAGATCCTTAGAGAGGGATGAAAAATTCTTTTGAGAAGGTGACTGAAAATCCCATGGACTTGGGTGAGCCTAACAGCTCTATGTAAATCCTTTAACATGGTGACATTCCAAGTTGAATGTTCTTAAATCATTTAACAAGGTCACATTTAACAGTGTGTTGTAACCTTTAATAGGGTAGGCCTTTAACAGGGTAGACCATCAGAAGTGGTTGAAATCAATTGCACAGTTATTTTGTGGGTATCATCCCCACTCTAGTTTTACCTTCTTATTCTTGGAGGGTTTCTGGGTTATCAAATCCTTTGTGTTATGATGTGATGCATATTTACTTTTCATGGTTGTTTAATTTTCAATTTCATACATGATAATTTAAGTTATGTTCCATTAAGGATTTATAGAAAAAGTTTTACTGGACATCATTAGACCTTGAATAACTGATTCACCCCCCCTTTTAGTTATTCTAAATAATTCTAACAATTGGTATCAGAGCAGACTGCTGATTTGTTTCAAGGTACTAGCAATAGAAAGATCAAGATGTCCAAGAGAGAAGTTCCCAAGCTAAACAAAGACAACTTTTTTGCATGGCAAAGTTTGATGAAGCTACACCTCGGATCAATAGGTGACTATGCACAGACCTCAATCACAGTTGACCATGTAGACCCTGTAAGACCCCTCATTGCAGATGACATGAGCAAGAAGAAGGAGCATAATTGAGCAATGTTGGATATTGCTTCAGCACTAAGCTATGCCGAGTATGATGACATCAAAGGATGTGATACTTCACATCAAATGTGGAATAAATTATCAAGAATCTATGGAGGAGATGATAATGTCAAGAGAGCCAAAAGAGAAATCCTAAGAGGAAAATTTGATGATATGAAACAGGAAGAAGGAAAGAATGCTACTCAATATGGAGCAAGGATGAAGGAAGTAGTCAATTTCATAAGAAGCCTAGGAGGATAGTTAGCAGAAGAAATAGTATGTAGCAAATACTTGAGAACTTTGCTTCCCATCTATGCTATAAGAGTATCAGCCATCCAAGAGCTAAGGTGTGTACCAGGAAACACAGTGACATTTGAAGGAATAATTGGAAGATTCACTGCCTTTGAGTTATCCAACTTTGACAACTACAAGCCAGAAAACTTTGAATCTGCATTCAAAGCTAAGATGATGATAAAAGACAATGATGAGGTACAAACAAAGAGAAAGAATGAAAAAGAAAAGTATGTATCTAGTGACATCAACACTGATGAAGATGATGTAGACCAATTGGAGGCATTACTAGCAAGAAGATTTCACAAAGGAAGAGGCAAATTCAAAGGTAAGCTATCAATCATTTGTTTCAATTGTAATGAATTTGGTCACATTGTAGCCAGATGAACACAAAAGAAAAATTAAAAAGATGGAGGCAACTTCAAGAACAAGAAAGAGGAAACCAAGGATTATAAAGATAAAGGCAAAAGATGCTACATTGTTGAAGAATATTTTGATGAATATGATGATGAAGTAGTGTATGTGGCTATGAAGGATGAATCTGATGAAGAAGAAGCAACTACCCTAGTAACCTGCATGAACAAGAATGATAGATGGATCATAGACAATGGATACTCTCATCACATGACTGGAGATAAAAGGAAGTTTATTTCCTTTACTCAATATGAAGGAAATAGTGTTAGATTTGGTAACAATGCACCATGTCAAATCAAAGGGAAAGGTAGTATCAAGCTTACTAAAAAGATATCATGTGATAATGCATACTATGTTGAAAGCCTGAATTATAACTTGTTAAGTGTCTCATAGTTAGGCAACATAGGATGTAAGGTTGAATTTGAAAAAGGAATTGCTAAGATTTATAATTCTCAAGGAAGTCAAATAGGAAAAGGTGATCAGATTAGGAGTAATTTTTTTTACCTTGAAATGGAAGATGCTTCTTGTCTTATTGTTCAAATTGATGATGTATGGTTATGGCACAAGAGGCTATGTCATGTAAATTTTGACAATCTGATAAGCATCAGCAAGATGAAGAAAGTCAGAGGACTACTAAAGTTGAAGAGCCCTGATAACATCATGTGCAAACAATGCCAACTAGGGAAGATGGCCAAGTCAACTTTCAAAAGCAAGACTTATACTTCTAATGAAGTATTAGAGCTAGTTCATACTGACTTGTGTGGTCCTATAGAAGTACAAAGCTACAAAGGTGATAGATATATAATGCTATTTGTAGATGACTATTCAAGAATGATAATAGTCATGTTCCTAAAACAAAAATTAGATGTATTCCAAATGTTTAAGTGGTACTTGGCTAGAGTTGAGAAAGAAACTGGAAAGAGCCTAAAATGTCTGAGATCTGATAGAGGAGGTGAATTCACATCAAGAGGAATCAAAAGGCAGACATCAGCACCTAGGACTCCACCTCAAAATGGTATAGCAGAAAGAAGGAATAGATTAGTTATTGACTATGCCCAAACCATAATGATGGAGAAAAATGTTGCACTCAAGTATTGGAGAGAAGTTGTAAGTACGGCAGTCTACACACTCAATAGAGTTCAAGTCAAGAAAGGGACAAATGCAACACCTTTTGAGTTATGGTATGGGCATTCTCCTAATGTAAAACATTTCAAAATATTTGGATGCAAATGCTATATATATATATATATATTAGAAATGGAAAGTTTGATGCAAAGAGTGAGGAAGACACATTTCTTGGTTATTCTAATAGAAGCAAAGCTTATAAGTACTTGAATGTTAAAGCACAAATGTAAAATTTGATGAGCTTGCAAAAGTTTGAAGTACTAAAAACACCAAGAAAGCAGAGGAATACAAGACCTTTGTATACTTTTATGAAGGTATACCTAATAATGGTGAAGTTACAACTTAGAATGACCATCAGCAACAAAATTTAGTATCTGTCGAGTCACAAATAGTGAATGCCAAACAATAGACACATTCAAAAGCTAAGCTACAGAATACAAAAAATGTTCATTCAGACTCTGAGAATAGCCAACAAGAAGAAAATGAACAAATACCTGATGAAAATATGCATGAGGATACAAATTCTAAAAGAGACAACATACAAACAAGGAAAGAACTTGTATTGGAAAAGTATGTGAAAATAAATCATCCTGTAGATCAAATTATTGGAAATAAAGAGGTAGGACCAATGATAAGGAATAGACTCAGAAATGAAATATGTTTACTCAGCAAAATGGAACCAAAAATAGTATGTGAAGCCATAATAGATGATGACTGGTATAATGCTATGAAAGAAGAGATAGAACAAATTGAGAAGAACAAGACATGGACCTTAGTCTCAAGACCAGCTGATAAGAATGTGATTGGAACCAAGTGGGTGTTCAAAAATAAGTTAGATGAAAATGGTGAAATCACAAGGAACAAGGCAAGATGAGTTTGCAAAGGATATGCACAAGAAGAAGGATTAGATTATGGAGAAACTTTTGCTCCAGTTGCCAGAATTGGAGTAAGGACCTTACTAGCATATGTAGCCTTCAAAGGATTTAAAGTCTATCAAATGGATGTCAAATCCACATTTTTGAATGGTATACTTGAAGAGGAAGTCTACATAGAGAAACTAGAAGGTTTTGTTGATGAAAAGAACAAAAATAAGGTATGTAAACTACATAAGGCTCTATATGGATTAAAGCAAGCCCCTAGAGCTTGGTATGAGAAACTTTACAAGTATTTGATGAAAATAGGATTTGAAAGAACTGATGACAACAACAGCATGTACATCAAATTAGAGGAAGGTAAGGATATTATTGTATCTAAAATATTTGTGGATGATATAGTATTTGGAGGAAAGGAAGTGATTTGCAAAAGTTTTGCTAACAAAATGAAACATGAGTTTGAAATGTCTATATTTGGAGAAATCAAATTCTTTATAATATTGCAAGTACATCAATTAAAATATGGTATATTTGAGACACAATCAAAATACATAAAAGATATACTTAAGAATTTTGGATTGGAAGACTCCAAACTAGGCACACACCAATGGCAACAGGACATAAGCTATCTAAAAATGATGAATCTGTTGAAGTCAATCAAACAATGTACAGATCCATGATTGGAAAACTACAATATGTTGTACATAGCAGAGCAGACATAGCACTAATAGTTGGAATAGTGGCTAGATTCTCTACCAATCTTAGAGAAAATCATCTCATGGCAATAAAAAGGATAATGAGGTATCTCAAAGGAACTGATGATTTTGGCCTATATTAAAAAAGAATGAGAAGTTTGAGCGCAACGCATATATAGATGTAGATTGGGGAGGAAACATTGATGACAAAAAAAGCACAAGTGGAGGAGCATTATTTTTAGGAAAAAGGCTAGTTACTTGGACTAGTAAGAAACAAACATGCACATCCCAGTCCACTGTAGAAGAAAAATACGTAGCAGCAGTAGTTAATTGCACAAACATTGTGTGGCTTAAACATCTATTAAAAGGAATCAAAGAAGAGGTAACTAAACCTGTGACATTGTATTGTGATAATACAAGTACTATAAACATATCCAAGAATCCAGTGATGCATGCAAAAACCAAGCACATTGCAATCAAGTATCACTATGTTAGAGAATTGGTGGAAGACAAACAAGTGAAGATGGAGTAAATTCACACAAAGGAACAAATCACAGATATCTTCACCAAACCATTTCCCAAGGATGCATATCAATATCTTAGAGGAAAGTTGGGGGTAATGCCCTTAACTCAAGCAGTCTAAAGAAATATAGAAGCTGCCCTGCATCAACAGGAGTAGATCATTGAAATATTAGAAGAATGATGCAAAGGATGACGACAGGAATAGAAATTCCACATCAGTCACAAGAATGGTGACAGAAGGAGAAAAATATGAAAATGCAATGCTTACATTTAGCATGTTGAAGATGCTGCATCTTTGGTATTTATGTCAAAGAGGGAGAAATATGAGAAATTGATCAATACAAAGTAAGAGGGAGATATTTATGAAAAGATTTATAAGAAAGAGGGAGATTTAGACAAAGTAAGACTCAGAAAGTAGCTATGAAGAATCAGGAATATAGACTAAGGATGCAGCAGTAAAGAGGGAGAAGCAAAACAAAAGATTTAGATTTTGGTGGTAACTAAGTTGGCCAGCTTAATCATTTGATCAGTTTGGTTTGCCATCAATGCCAAAGAGGGAGATTGTTGGAAATTATTGAAAATATCATGAATGAAGGATAATGGAACTAGTAAAGAATGTTTTCAATCATTTTTTTGTCATTGATTTCAAACTTTCTACTTGTAGGAATGGAAATTGCTTTAGTGATCCAAGTACTATTAATTGGAATTGATTGACAAGAAGGTGGCAATCAATAAGATGTAACTAGAGTACCTAGAGAAAAGGTTGAAGTTATGATGATGTAATGAAGTATAAGGATCAGCTAAGCCATTGATAAAATAGTGTATTGATGACATAGAGAATGAACACATTGAAATACATTGAAGATGTAAGGATTAACTAAGAAAGAGCTGAGCAAGCTAGTTAAAGCCAAAATAGATTCTCAGTTGAAGCCGAGCAAGTTCAACTTCAGTATAAGCTGAGTGATTACTCAGATGCCAAGTAAACATTGAATACTTCAAGTGTTGAGTAGTAGCAAAAGGTAATGAATGCCGAGTAAGTCTTTAAGTGCTGAGCACCAGTAAAGATAACATTAAGAAGCTGAGTAATACAGAAGGTGCTGAGCATCAGTAAATCAATAATGCTGAGTAACACAGAAGGTGTCAAGCATTAGTAAACCAATAATGTTGAGTTGCTACATTATTTTGAAAATCAAAGATTCATCAGATCTAAGATGACATGGTAGTTATCTAGAATTTTGTGAACCAAATAGAAGACAAGAATAATGAGTTGGTAGTACAGAACACTATGTAAAATATTTTTGGTGAATGCAAATGGATTTATCATGAAGTTTCCAAAAGAAAAAAATTGGAGGGAAAATAATATCTTTTTCTCAAGAGAAAATTGAGATTTGAGAGGGAAATCGAGTATAGAACTTCTATATAAGGAGTTATAGGTAAGAGATCAAATGCGCATGCAAGAGAGGGAATCAGTTATAAATAAGATCATGAGAAGAAGCCTAGAGGAGTATGAATAGAGCATCAAGAGTTTGAGTTGATCAAGTGACCAAAGAGATTGCAATGGCATAACGAGTGGAAGAACTCAAGGAGACATATCTTGAAGGGTGAACAAGCTGTCTACACTGCAAAGGAGGAAAGCCAAGCAAAGAAGAGAACTAAAGAGGTGATCTAAAATCTGCACAGTAAGGGTTGCAAATTTGTATCAGGTCAAAACCCTTCTAATACTTTCTTACCATTGTATTAGATATTAAAACCCTACATTGCTAAGTTAGCTTAACAGCTAGGTGGATAAGCCTCAAGAAGAAAATAGAAGATCCCTAGGAGAAGGACAAAGAGATCCTCAGGAGAAGGATAAGAGATCCCTAGGAGGAGGATAAGAGATCCTTAGAGAGGGATGAAATATTCTTTTGAGAAGGTGACTGAAAATCTCATGGACTTGGGTGAGCCTAACAACTCTATGTAAATCCTTTAACAGGGTGACATTCCAAGTTGAATGTTCTTAAATCCTTTAACAAGGTCGCATTTAACAATGTATTGTAGCCTTTAACAAGGTAGGCCTTTAATAGGGAAGACCATCAGAAGTGGTTGAAATCAATTGTGCAGTTATTTTGTGCCTATCATCCCCACTCCAGTTTTACCTTCTTATTCTTGGAGGGGTTCTGGGTTATCAAATCCTTAGTGTTATGATGTGATGCATGTTTACTTTTCATGGTTGTTTAATGTTCAAGTGCATACTGTAAACTAGATTTGTGTCACACTCTAAACCCTTCTATCCAAAAAATTCCATGAGTTGGAATGCTTAGATGCCGGCTTAGAACTCCCTATCCACGGAGTGCAAGAAGCTAGTATTCAAGCATGAAGGCTCTCAACCAAGCCTTAGAAATGTGCTTCTTGCTAGTAAACCATGCAATGGGAGGTTCTTTGAGACAAGAGCAAAAATGCAAGTGTCTACAATGAGTTTCTCAAAGATGCAATGCAAGATGGAAGACTAAACTTGAATGGAAATGCAAGATGCAACTATGCTAAACATGGATGAGAGTATTAAAAAACCAATTATTTGAACTATGTGAGATTATTGCAAGAAATCAAAGCTAAACTAAAATACAACTATGCTAAGAATGCCATATATTCTTATGCTAATATGATGGAATGAGAGAATGAGACAAGAAATGAGAAGTTCTCCACAAAGCTCCAAAGAAATCTGTTAGAAAACTTACAGCATGACAATATTCAAAAGATGGATGATTTGAGGGGGAAAGCTCTCTCCCTTGTAAAGATGTACGGAGGGTGGAGATCAAGATGAAAATGGTGGATGATCAACGGTTGAATTCGAAAAGAGGAGTGATCCATGTGCACAGACAAGTCAACCAATAGAATATAAGTTGACTTGTCATATAAGACAAAAGTCACAAAGCCTTTTCTTTTAATTGTAAAATAGAAAAAGGACTTTATGTGTGCACTTTAAGTGGGTTAGAAGAATGGGGTGTTTTATTTAATTAAAAGGGGACATGTTTTTTTAATCAAATAATGAACTTTGGATAGCATAGTCAAACTATAGGTTATAATCAAATAAATTGATTATTAGCAATTTGGTCTAGGTAAATAATTAAATTAATTTAGCCGAAATGCTGAGAAGGGGGCTAATAGTCTAGATGACCATTTTTAGGTGATTACATTTGCCCCTCTTTGACTAATGTGTGATTGATCTGGGAACACATTATGTCAAAGAACAGAAGCCAAGTAGGCAGAAATAGAAATAGATGTCTAATTCCAAAGAATGAAATGCAAAAATAGATAGCAAGTCCTGAATGCACAGCCTGATAGCAATAGTACTAAACACTAGGAAGATGATGTTAGGATTCGAAAAGAATTATAACACCTAGCAAAGTGAATAGATCGAGAGCAAGTGATAAGGTCAAACAAATGCTCTTAAGAAATAGATAGCTGTAACAATCAGCAATAGAGTATTTCTGCCCCCTCGGGATTGAAATTGAAATGAGGTAAGAGGAAGCAGAAACTAGCTAGATATGAGAAAATCAAGATATAGCAATGTCTGATATGATAGATAAATGATTAGAACCCAAGAATGACTAGAAAAAAAATGATAAAATGCCCCAGTTTGACTAGAGTTGACCTTGAAGGATATAGCATAAAAATTAGGTTGAAATGAGTAGAAAGGTGATTTTAGACATGAAATGGTGAATTTGAGTAGATATGAAGTATGGAAATGATGAAGACATGAAGAAATGAAGATGCCCCAGTGATAATTTAGAGATTAGACCTCAAAAGGTTAGCTAACTACTTAGAAGAAAGTAGAATTTTAAGAGACAATTTTGACCATCAAGATAAACTCGAATTTGGATTTCGATCTCGAAAATGAATCTAGGACATTGAAATTATTTAAGACATCAAAACTTTATATAATGTGATGATAAGATAGAAAAGAGATGAAGTGAAAGATTAAGAAGGTGAAAAGACATGAACAAGAAGAAAGTAAAGAAATATATGAAAGGAGTTAGCTGATATGTCCACAAAAAAGATGAAGAGAGAGCTCTCCCCATATGCAAGAATGCAAGACTAATCTAGAAAATGAACCTAAAATGCAAGCTAATATGCAAAGTGGTTTACCAGCAAGAAGTGCATAACATTTAGACTCTTAATTTCATCATTGAGCATTTATTAAGGACATCATGAGATCATACAACCATCACTAGTGTAACTATGAGGATATGAATATGATCGATATCAGATAGGTATGTGGAAATCCAATCTAAGCATCAGAGACATGTAAGTCAAGATAACTACGTGATTAGATTCCCTAAGTTTAATTTAGCAAGATTACACCTGTATCAAGGCATAAGTGCCAGGATAAACCCTAAGTGTGGTCTTGCGAAATAGTCAAGGATGATACATTTGTAAGTCAAAATGTTGAATAGGTCAAGCATAAATGCTTACAACACTATAGACAAAAAAAGTATACCCACAAGCAGAAATCAAGAAAATATGTCCCATGCCCCCAGTCTTCTAGTCAATGACATCCTTGAAAGAATATTAGGGAGGGAACACATAGCAAAGAAATCATCATAGACAGCACACAAAGTAGATAAAGATCAGCATGGCTTAGTCGTTTAAGTGTTTAAAGTGCATGTGTGTAAGTCACTTGGCCATTTCTTCAAGACTTGATTCTGATAGTGAAAAATATCGTGACATCAAAGACTGTAGGTAAACTATCTGAAAAGTGTTGAAAAACACATGATGTTAAAGTGGGAGAAGTGTTGAGAAACACCGTTTTATGAGTTGTCCAAGAAACCCTAATGCACAAGAATACCTCAATAGGCTAAGTAACTATGCCCCCGAGATGAGGACAAGAAACAATTCCAAGCTAGGAAATGTGTAGCAAAGTAGGTGATTGAGACTGATAGACATAGGTGCAAGGGTTTCAAGTAGTGCCTGTTTCCAGGGTTTCACCACTTGACAGATTTTTTTTTTTTCAAGGCTTTTTTCAATTTTTTTGATTTTTTGATTTTTGATTTTTTTTTGTGATACATCAAAGTGCCTATTGCTAGGTTTTCACTAAGAAGATCTTTTTTTCAAGACATTTTCTAGTTTTTAAGATTTTTTCAGCATCATATATGATTTTTTGGATTTTTTAGAATAATTTAGAGATCACTAGTTCTCAAGAAAGATCACATCATTTTCTCCCAATGTCTAGCAAGGTATAGGATACGATGGAGAAACAAGCCGATAGATAAGCAAAGATGCATAAGAAAGGAATGTGAAGCAAGTGAAAGTGATCCTCAAGGATTGACTCCTCAAGAGTACCCAAGCTAGGGAAAGAGGTGAAATAGTCATATGAAGAATGTTTTGCATAAGCAATGGAAGAAATGAGCAAGATAGCATGTAGGATAAGTAGTGAAGCCAACAAATGAGATAGCATGAAGCATGTAGTCCAAAAGAGTAGACATGTCAAGAGACCTATGAGAACCATGTTTCATTTATTATGATCAAGATCAAGGGGTCAACTAGATAGTATAGCAATGGGATAGAACAATAAGAATAAAGCTCAAGATAGAGGCTATGAGTGAATGGGAGAGCACAATAGAAAATCTGGTGGATAAGATAGCCAATATGCAAAGATAGCTCAACATTGTCAAGATCAAAGAGAGAAGAGGGGATAGATGGATGATGGAAGAATTACGCATGATGCCTATTTGAAAGGTTTTCATCATGGTACTTATCTAAGGTTCCACAAGAAGTAGTTTTCACCATAGGATGGATTTATTTCTCTTTACTTTTGCTACCAAGGTGCCACAAGAAGTGGTTTTCACCAAGGCACATTTTCATTTATTTTTCATGTTTTTTTAAAAAAAAAATTCTTTTGAATTTTTAGAAAGAGCTCAAGCTGTTTGAATGTAGATAGTGCTCCTATAGAAAATATAAGTCATGATAAGCCAAGACCATAGAAAGGTATGCTCAAAGATTTTGATAGGGTGATGAAAGAGAAATGGTAGTAGGAAGAGTATATGGAGGATAATAGTTCATGTATAGAAAGTAAGTGTAAGCTTTAGAGGATTTCATGAGGGTAGTTGAAATATTGTACAAGATCAACATTGACACACACCTTGAAGGGTATTGGAATGATGGAGGAATCATGGATGAAGTAGCTTGAGGTTTAGATATATGAGGTGGTAGAAGAGATTTGGAAAAAAGTGGAGTGGAAGGCTTTGGAATATTTTTAGAAAAAATTTTGAAAGAAGATGGAATGGAAGCCTTTGGAAGCTTGAATGTCAACTTTGAAGTATTTTCAATATTCAAGTCTTTTAAAAGAGACTTGGGAATCCACATAGCTTTATATTTTCCTCGTTCTTTGGGTGCTTGAGAGTGCATTTGTATAATTATGGATTTAGGAACCCATATTTTTTTGGTTTAGCTCTTTGAGTAGTGGACCTTTGTGGTCTCTTTTGTGCATTCTCCTTCTTAACATTCACATGTCGGTTAGATGGGACATAGTGATCTTTCTTTTTCAATGGATTCTTATGTTTATTCTCACTTCCAAAGGACTTGGGATTTGTGGATGAATAAGGATGATATGAATGGTTTAGAAGTATAGATGGGTGAAAATTCATCAAGGATGAGTGTCTTTGTTGATCTTGAGGTATTATAGGAGAGCTAGGGAATGAGCTATGAGTGGAAAATGTAGAAGATGAAGGAACATAAGGTCCCAATATAGATGGAAGGTTTGAAGGCTTTAGCTTTGATGGATAAGGACCAAGGATAGACTTAGGAGATGAAAATGGATAGTGAAAAGGGATATCAACATCTTTAGAGTGAGCAACATGGTCAAAGCCATCAGTAGACTCATGAGTACCTTTGATAGGAACAACATTTTTAATAGAAGCACTTGAAGCTTGAGCACAATTTTGAAGTGGATGTGGAGAAGTAGAACATGAGGGGATGCTTTGATCTTGACAAGTAGCTTTGGATAGCATATGAAGGGAACTTTTCTCATAATTTTCAGTAAGCTCAAGGGAGATAATGAAAGTGGTATCTTCATCATACTTAGGAGGTGGACAAGATATAAGATATGGAAGAGAAAAATCTTGAAAGAGATGAAAGGGTACTTGATCTTGATCTTTCTTGACATTTATAGCATTTTCTTTTTGAGAGTCCTCTAAACATGGAGCCACTTCTAAGGACAAGGGAGAATGAAGAGTGAATGGAGTAGTGCTTGGATTAGGTATAGTAGTGCATGAAGGTTGAGAATGTTTAGGATTAGTAGCATGAAAAAGGGTTGCAGCCAAGTGAAGGCTAGCTTGAGTTTCTTTTAGAGATAGCCCTTGAGGATACACATAGTCAATGTGGAAAGCATTAGGTTCTTTATTTGATGGAGGCATATTGGAAAGCTTTGAAGTGTTGGGAGATGCACGAGTGTTGGAAGAAGTGGAAGATGTAATGGAGCCACTACTAGACATAGGTTCATCAATGTAATATTTCTCAAGAGAAGTATCCTCAGCACATGAGTCACTAGAGCTTCCAAGATCAACAATCTCATCATCAATGAGATCTTGGATTTTATGTTTCAGCTCTATACAATCTGAAGTAGCATGGTCATTAGATTGATGATAAGCACAATAAGAATCCAAGAAAGGATTTCCATTGGAGCTAGACTTAGGAAACATGATGAGCTTAGTTTCAAGAAGTGTTTGCAAAATGTCACCATAAGAATGTTCCAAGGGAGTAAAAGTCCTCTCAAAAATATGTCTAGGATCTTCTTGTTGTTTCTCAAGTGAATAGAATGCATTCATGTCTTCATTATTATCTTGGTCAAAGATAGGTCCATCATGAAATTGTGGCATAGGCTCAAAGGAGGTATCACTTGCTTGTTCTCTAAAGAGGTCTTTAGATCTAGAAGATGAAGACATTTGATGTCTTGAAGTAGAGCATGTAGACCTAGAAGAAGAGGATGACCTCAAGAAGGTGACTCACATGCATGTAAAGACCTTAAGTAAGATTCATGTAATAATGTAATCTTCTCCTCCAACCTTTTCTCAAGTTTAGACTTCATTTCTGTCATGCGCTTAGAGAGATGAAGGTAAGAAAGATCATTTGTCTCTTCTAGTTCTTTGTATTGTGCATATAGATCTTGAAACTCTTTAGTGACATGGAGGATATCATGATCATCTAGATTTTTTTGAAGTTTGGTAGCACAAGGTTTAAATCCCATAGTTTTAGATGCAAAGCCAAGCATAAAAGAGCCTAGAGGATAACTTGATGTTGAAACTATAGGAGGTAGAGTGTTCACTTGCCAAGATAGTAGAGAGAGATTAAAGTGACTTGTCAAACAATATTTCCAAGAAACTTATGACATGAATGACTCAAGTCAATAGCTAGGCAAGATGCCCAAATAGCCAAATAGATAGAGCAAGCAAGGTGACAAGTGAACAACTCTCCAACCCAAGAGTGTAGTCAAGAAATCAAGGAAACCATTTCAGCAAAAATATAACTAGCAAGTGGACATAGACCATGAAGATAGAAAGACCAAGAGTACCAAGACCAAAGAGTTACTTTAAGCATGTTCAAGAACTAGAGACATAAAAAATAAAAATCAAATCATGAGACTCCCTTTAGCAAGCAACACAAGAAAATGTTTGCATTTGATGTTTTGACTTGGTTGACAAAGTTTGACAATAATTGATAGCATAGCAAGTTTGATGTTCAAAAGAAATTTTTTTCCAAGCAAGATAGTGACACATGGAGTAGTCTTCAAACAATCAAGCAAGGGACAAAGCAACCTTGCATGATACAAGCATATGTGAGGTCTTAAAAGAAAGCCGTATAACTATCATCATGTGTATGTTCCAAAGATTTCCACAGATCTAGCACATTCAAGAACACATCAAGCAATATCTACCTAAATGTCATGGTTCATTACTCAACAACTTGGCCCATGCTTGATGCTCCTTTTCCTCACACCAAGTGGTTGCCCACAAGAGATATTGGATTTTTCATGGAAGTGCCATAAGCACAACCAAGGGAACACATATGGTGAGTGTAAAATCTTGGGGTAATCCGGGTAGTCCACTAGGATCGATCCTTGCACCAAGAAGTTGAGCAACTAAAAAAGGTAGTTACTAACTTAGGGTGTTTAGATAGGGCTTTCGTTAATAGTGTTCCTCTTGCTCCCAATTACGGGACACCTTACCTTGTGATGAGTAACCGATCTTGTGACCACAAGAGTACCTTAAGCATTCTTACCTAGTGATCTCCCTATGGTCAAAATTCCATAAGCGATCACACTAGGCGAAGACAATCACTATGTCTACCAAAGTTTTGTGTCCTTGGTAGCTTTGAATTTATAGTGGGTTGGAAGAGCCAGGTAATTGGCTTGTCCCCACTTGGGTCGTTCCTCTCAAGTTGTCTGAGAGCAGGCCCTCTAAAGGATTCTAACTACACAAAGTGGATCAACTTTTGAAAGTCAAGATTTCTGGTTCACCACAAGGGTGAAGAGCATACTCTCTTATTTCAATTATTTTCTCCCAAACACACCAAAAAAATTTAGTTACCCCTTGCTTTTGAAACCAAATGGTAAGTCAAGATTTTTGATTCACCACAAGGGTGAAGAGCATACTCTCCTATTACCAAAAGACTTCAATCACAAGTTTTATGTGCCTATGAAAAAATGAACAATTAGTCAATGCCACACATGAAAACAAAAAAGAATTTTTTTTTTGGTTTTTATGCTTTGGGCAGCCCTGCAAACAATGTTAGTAGCCCTTGCGCATTTGAAGCTTTGACATGCATTCTTTTTATGCAATGTTTCAATTTTTTTTCATAAGGATGGCAACCTGTAATCACAACTTGTTAGCACCAAAAGTTAGTGTGAAATAACATAAAAATATGCAATAAAAAGTGGTGAGTTGCCTCAAAAAAATCTAATTTATCTTCCAACCAAATGCATGCAAAGAAAGTGCAAGTTAATCACAAATGCTCTCATTTTTACTCTTTGATTTTGACCTAGTCAACAAGATTGGACTTGTTTGCTATGATTTTGTATTCAAAAATAAAAATCAAAAGAAGAGACCATTATTAAAAATTAGAGAGCTTTTCAAAAATGCAAGAAATTTAAAAAAATCTCTTCATTTGCGCTCTAGAGATTGATTTTGTCAAAACAGGCCAAATTTATCAAATCAAGTTTTTGATCTTTAATACGACCTCAAAATTCAAAACACAAAGAATGAATCCCCATTAGAATTAAAAACCCTTTCTGGAAATGTAAGTTTTTCTGAAAAAGATGTTAATGTACAACCAAAAATGACTTTTTATGAAAAAATAAAAAAATATCATAACTTTTGCAAATCATGTCAAAATTCTTTGAAAATTGGACTGAGACATTTGGAATTCATACCCAATATGAAAAAAAATTGTAGAACTAAAATCTAAGTGGTTTAAAAGATATGATTAAATCTTTAAACTAACTAGATTTTTGGTCTTCAAACCAATCTACTTATGGGTTGGCCTTAAAATCAAAGTGATAATTTTACAAAAGCACTTGATTAGATCCAATATGCTGCTATAAAAAATCAGAGATAAGAAATGAAAGCAAATGGAGCTGAAAACTTGATTCAAGCCCCACGGTGGGTGCCAAAAATTTACACTAGATTTGTGTCACACTCTAAACCCTTCTATCCAAACAATTCCATGAGTTGGAATGCTTAGATGCCAGCTTAGAGCTTCCTATCCATGAAGTGCAAGAAGCTAGTATTCAAGCATGAAGGCTCTCAGCCAAGCCTTAAAAATGTGCTTCTTGCTAGTAAACCATAGAATGGGAGGTTCTTTGAGACAAGAGCAAAAATGCAAGTGTCTAAAATGAGTTTCTCAAAGATGCAATGCAAGATGGAAGACTAAACTTGAATGGAAATGCAAGGTGCAACTATGCTAAACATGGATGAGAGTATTACAAACCCAAATATTTAAACTATGTGAGATTATTGCAAGAAATCAAAGCTAAACTAAAATGCAACTATGCTAAGAATGCCATATGATCTTATGCTAATATGATGGAATGAGAGAATAAGACAAGAAATGAGAAGTTCTCCACAAAGCTCCAAAGAAACCTATTAGAAAACCTACAGCATGACAATATTCAAAAGATGGATGATTTGAGGGTTAAAGCTCTCTCCCTTTTAAAGATGTATGGAGGGTGGAGATCAAGATGAAGATGGTGGATGATCAACGGTTGAATTCAAAAAGAAGAGTGATCCATGTGCACACACAAGTCAACCAATAGAATATAAGTTGACTTGTCATATAAGACAAAAGTCACAAAGCCTTTTCTTTTAATTGTAAAATAGAGAGAGGACTTTATGTGTGCACTTTAAGTGGGTTAGAAGAATGGGGTGTTTTATTTAATTAAAAGGGGACATGTTCTTTTAATCAAATAATGAACTTAGGATAGCATAGTCAAACTATAGGTTATAATCAAATAAATTGATTATTAGCAATTTGGTCTAGGTAAATAATTAAATTAATTTAGCCGAAATGCTAAGAAGGGGGCTAATAGTCTAGATGACCATTTTTAGGTGATTACACATACATGATAATTTTAGTTATGCGCCATTAAGGATTTGTAGAAAAAGTTTTACTGGACATCATTAGACCTTGAATAACTGATTCACCCCCCCTCAATTATTCTAAATAATTCTAACAAAGGAACCATGTTGGAATTGTATGGAAGACTTTTGGAATAGATTATGAAGTAGGCATTATAATGCATGCAGGCTTAGGCTCTTTAAGTTTAGCATTATCAAAAGTATTTGCATCAAAGTGAAGGTTATCTTGAGTTTCTTTAAGAGGTCGCCTTTGAGGATAACTATAGGGGGCCACATGAAAAGCATTAGGATCTTTCTTACATGAAGGACTGGTAGAAGATTTGAGGGACTCAGAATATTTAGGGGATGTATGCATACTGGAGGAAGTAAAAGATGGAAGGGAAGCATTAGAAGACAAAGGTTCAACATTAACATGATCTTGCTCAAGAGTGTAATCTTTAATTTTTGCATGAGGGTTCTTAGATGAGGAACTCGTATCCCATTGATGTTGTATTTCAACACAAAAAAATGCTTTCTCTTCCTCAAAAAATGCAGATTTATCATTTAGGTATTGTTCAAAAAATTTATCAATGTTGTTTTCAAGATTCGAGTCATATGGATTGCCATCAGAATATTTTCATGACTCATCCCCTTTAAGCATAAACATAAGACTTGAAGGACTTTTAGGATGCATAGGAATATAATAGTCATCATCATCATAATCATTGTCACTATAGTCATTATAGATAGGTATATCACAAGACTTTTCATGTTGTTCATTATCATATGTCTCAATAAGAGGAATACAACTATTGGTAGAAGTAGAAGAAGAATGATATCATGAAGAAGAGATAGGTGAAGACCTAGACGAATGATACTTAGAAGAATCATGGTAAGACTTAGAATATGAAGAATGTGAATGATATTTAGAAGAATCCTCATAAGACTTAGAAGATGAAGAATGTGAATGATATTTAGAAGAATCATCATAAGACTAAGAAGATAAGGAATATTTGGAAGAAGGATATTGTGATTTGATCTTGAGTATGATCCTAGCAAGAATGTCTGATTTATTCCCTTTTTCAATCATTTTTGCCAAAAGGTTCACATCCATATATCTATTTTAGTAACAACACTTTTCAAATTTAAGAAAGAGATCAAGTTCATCTGATCTCAAATGAGGGTCCCTAACAAGATATTCAAGATCCATGGTTCTAGAAGAAGAAGAAGAATAAAGCATGATAGAAGAGAAATGATGAATAGATGAAGGTAGACTATATGATAATAAGAGGAAAAGAATCAAGAAGATATGAAAAAGAGGAAGAGTGGAAATGGGAGATTAGAAAGACATGGAAAATGAAGAAGAAAGAAGATCAAGAGTCATTTTGAGAATTTTGATACCATTTGAGTTCATATTGAAGCTGAGCAACATATAATAGCACTTTTAACCAATATGAAAGAAAAGGTACTAGTTGATAGGATAACCCTAAGAAATGTTAGTACCAAATTAGGATAGTAAAAGCACTAACTTGTCCAAAAGAGAGATAATAGGATAAAATTTTGCAATAGGCGTAAACCAACACTACCACAGAAGTGCCCACAACTTTGGGTGAATACCCTAGCACATATGGACCAAGAGGATGATTTACCCAAATTATAATTAATTGAAATTGAATTTTAATGAATATGGATGGATGAGATATTACTAAGACTCTCCAAGTCTAATATCAAAGGATCCAAAGGTATATCTTTCTCAATAAGGATATTCTCTAACTCACCAACTCCAAACAAGGTCTCTTGTGAAATCAATGATTACTAATTCAAGAGGTCAAAGAACAATAACACAAAGTGCAAACGAGTTTCTAACAATGGGGTAAGTAGCCTAATCTGAACTGGATCAACCTAAGGAGACTAAAAATAATAGGACAAAAAAGTAGTTTAATCATAAAGTCTTGACTCAAGAACTCAAATTTTATTTGTTTTGAATGTCCAACTAGGTGTATCAATAGAATTTTAACCATGAACCAGGCACACAAGATAGCAATCGAAGATTTCAAGAAAATGTCTTCAAACAATGAGCAAGGGACAAAGCAACCTTGCACATGAACAAGAATAGTGTCGTTGTATCAATCTAATCCTTAGAACTACTACTATGTATGTTTTCAAAAAAAAATTCAATCATGCACGTAGTCATAGAAAAGAAAATTTGGTAACACTATGGTTCTTAGTAATGTTCAACTCTACAATTTTTGCAATCTAGAGTGGCCAAAATCCAATCTCAATGCACCAGGGTTTTGCAATATTTCAAGAATTTAATCAATCAGAGATACTAACGAGATTTGACAGCCTAACAAAAGATTACAACCTTGAGAATTTCTCCCACAAGGACATTTATATAGTGGTTACTACTACTACGTCAAAAATGGCTATTACCACTTGAGGTACCATCCACATGGTTGACCCAATAAAGGGAATGTCCACTATGGTTTAACCCTTTCTAATGAAATAAGACTCACAAAGTTGTACCATATGGAGACTTGGGTTGGATTCAAGGGTTCTAAGTTTTTGATGTGTCCAAAAGAGAACAGAGCATACTCCTCTAGCCTCTTCACCTTACCCAAACATAGCAAACAAGATTCTTTGACATGTTAATTTGAAATCACCTCACCAACTATTTGAAAAATCAACAACAAACACCACCAATCTCAAAATAGAAATGACTAATGGATATCGAGAACAAATCTAAGTAGAATAGTGAGATAATAACAAATATCCTTCCCTACCTACAAGGAGATTTTTCATCAAGAGGAGCTTCACATGTAAAGCAAGCGAATGAAGCTCAATCTATCAAAATCTCTCAAATAGTGTTCATAGGGCCTAATTACTATGTGAAACACATATACATGAAAGCAAATCTAGATCCAGTTTTAGAGCACCAAATGAAGTGTGAATCTATGAAAGCATGTAAAAGCACTCAAGTCAAATACATGAGATATTCATTTTAGTTCCAAATCCAAATGTTATAGAGATTGAAAAAAAGTACTTGGTAATCCTTGCAATGCATCTTTTCTTTGGGGGTACCTTTCATTTATGTTTGAATGCTCGCTTGCAAAGAACAAAGCAACAAGCAAAACAAGCAAACACAAAATATGCAATATATATGTCCAACTCATGAAAAATTAGGGTTAGATTCAAAAATATGATTTTTAACGGTAATAATAATCAACAAGTAACCCAAATGAAAGCCCACATCATGCATTGATTCATTATAAATATTAAATGCAAGCTATTTATTAAATGCCCTTTTTTTATTGATTTTTTTGACCTAGTCATAAAGGTTGGACCTATATGATATGAATTTGGATCCAAAACTTTAAATGCAAAAAATGGATCCCTGTAAAAAATCAGAGAGTTTTCCAAAAATGTAATTTTTTCTAAAAATATGCTAATTTTCTTTGAAAAATAATTTTTCATAAAAAATAAAGGAAAAATCATAAAAAATTGAAAATACTTCAAAAAACTCTATCAATTAGACCAAAGCTTCCTTGATATGTCACCACCTTGCAAAAAACATTTCAGATCAAAATACTTAGCCGTTTGAAAGATATGATCAAATCTTTAAAATTTAAGGTTTTTTTTTACTCCAACAGGTTTGCACAAAAACCAGCAAGTAAAGGTGGGTTTCCCTATAGTGGGTGCCAAAAATGTATGCCTACAATGTGGGCACACTTCTATGAGTCATTATATTTAAGATTGCTCAAAAATGAGGTCACGAATTGCGGCTCATAGCTCCCTATTTATGGAGTGTAGGGGTTTGTAATGGAGGCCCTCAGTTTGACCTAGTTTATGCCCATGCAAGTACACCACAAAACAAGAGATTAAATGATCTAATATGCATGTAAATGAAGATGAAAACTAATCGAAATGATAACAATGCAAAACAATGCAAGAAAAGAAACGTAATAACAATGCAGATCTAATCTATGAAAACAAATATGAATCTAAATTAATATGCAAAAGCAAGGATGAAAACTCATGATGAAAGCCATGCATGCAAGAGAGAATAAGACAAGAAGATAGAAGTTCTCCACAAAAAGCTTTAGTATTCAAAACTCCTTCTTCAAAAATTGTTCTTCAAACTTGCAGCATAATAATAGCATAAAAATGGATGATATCTAAAATGAGGAGAGGGCTCTCCTTTATAAAGGAGATTGAATGATCAAGATTAAGAGGAAAAAAGATTTAATCAAGGGTGGAGAAAGAATAATCTATGTGAAAATAAAATCCACCAATGAGAAAATAGGAAAAGAATTAAATGGAGAAGAAAATGTAAAGAGGAAAAAGATAACTCCCACATTAAGTGTAGAGAAAACAAAAAAAAAGATTTGTTTATTTTTTTATTTGTTTTATTTCCTTTTTCATGTGGGAGAAAAGAGGAGAAAAATTAAATAGAATCCCACTTAGAAAATAAAAAAGGTTTATTTAATTTTTAATTTATTTTATTTCCTTTTTTCATCAAAAAGATATATTTAAGTGGGATTTTTATTTAATTAAAAGGGAGCAAGTTTTTTTAATTAAATAGAAAATATTTAATTAAATTAAAAATACGTTTTTCTCTTAATTAATTAAATGTGGATGAATTATTTAATTAAAAGAAAAGTTTTCTTTTCATTAAATGGAGACTTATTTTATTTAATTAAAAAAGAGATTTTATTTTAATTAAATAAGACTTAGGATAAAATGATCAACCTTAGAAAAATAAATAATCAAATTTGATCAAGGAAATTGATTTAAATTGATTTTATAAAATATTGGAAACTGTTGATTCATGAAATTTGATAAATTGAATAATGGGGCCCCATAGTCTAGGCGACCATTTTAGGGTGCATACAAAACCAACACTAAATCCATCTAGTTATCCAAATAGACAAAACAAACTCTCCCACTTGCTCACACTAAAATATATGTTTTTTCTCACCATTTAAAGGTAGAACACTCACAAAGGGAAGTAGTTAAAGTTGGAGGAAGCATTGGGGGGTTTTTTATTCTTTAATTTAGTTGTGGGACCAGGTGTTAGAGTAGAACACCGGTGCAAAGTGCCTTGCATTATGGCCACCATTCACAAGAGAGACACCTCCAAAGCTAGCTTTCAAGCAATTTTTTTTTCTTTTTACAAGTAGCATTTTATGAGGACTAGTCAGGCTTTTATCCCACATTGATGCTGCTAGGGAAATTTTACATATTTAAAAGCATGAGTGCACTATGATAATTTGTCTTAAAGAGATCAACTTTTATAAGCCAAAGACTTCTCACATGGGGCCCAATCAACTTGGTGGCCTATAAGTGAATTTTTGGTCAAACCTGATGACATAGATAGATGATATGGATAGTGATTTCAGCAGTGACATGGCACCACAAATGAATCATAAGGTGACAAGTGGTAGCACATGGGAAAATTACACAAGGCACTCTAGATGTGGCATAGAAATTGAGGTGCCAATGTGGCATGGTAGGATAGCTTTCACAAATGTGCATTCCCACATACGACATGGCAATTGCTAACTATCCATTCAAGAATGTGCCTAATTGACACAAGATAATGGTCCCCAGTCAGTGCTAACATAGCAAGGTAGACTCCTAGCCAATAACAAAGTGCTATGTGGTAGTGATGTGGCGAGTGCCAAACAGAGGATGACATGGTGCAATGATTGTGCACGAAAGGATCAATGAGAAGTTACCACATGGTAGGTGTTATGTGACTAGTGGACCAATCAAAGTGTGCCACATGGTGCCCAGGTGGCAGGTGATGTGGCAGACCCTAACCAATGTTGTGCTGCTATGTGGTACAGATGGCCAAACTTTAGTTAACATGGATGCACAAATAGAGAAAAATTTCAAAAATGGAGAAAATCAAATATTTTATTGTTTTAGTCAGAAAGGCACATGCAGAAGTTTTAAATCTTTTAATATTATATTCTAAAGTTTAAACTTTAGAAAATATTTAATTTTTTGCAAAAAAAGGTGCAGTCTAGATAGCCATGCCAGGGGCCTAATTTTCAAACTGATCCATTAGGCATTTCCAATAAGCAAATATATGACTATTATATATTTTCAAAACCAAGAGAGAGCAAATTTTTTGTTTTTGTTTTTTGTTTCTATACAAGAAGCCATTGGTTCAAGATATGCAAGGTTTTGTCTTGGATACCCATTTTTTAGTTTCATTCAATTAAGGTAGTTCAGATTTGATTTTTAATGAAATCGTAAACTGGATGAACATCAGAGGTAGTATGAATACAGTTAGGGGTAGATTTTGTCACTTCTAATTTAGTTTAGTAAAGATATTATTAGCATTTTAGATGCATATTTGATGGTTCTTTTCAAAATAGAGTTTCTCATTAGTTAGAGGAGATATTTTTAGTTGGTTATAGAACAATGATGAGAATCATATCAGATTTCAGTTATAGAAAGATGAGAGATGCTTTGCAATAATAGGGATGAGAATCATATCAGATTTCAGTTAATGAAAGATGAGAGGTGCTTTGCAATAGTAGGGAATGAAGATTCAAGTGGACACATGTCACTTCTAGATCAGATTTGAGATTTCATTCCTTTCCTATATCTTTCTCTTTCTGATTCATTGTAAGGGTTCCATTTTTTACTATGAGGCCAGTTGGTTCCAGTTTTTGATATGTTTCCATTACTGTGATACCACATTCTTTAGCATTTTTCTCTTGTAATGAACAACAAGTAATAAGAATATAGATAGTTTTGATCTATTAGGTAGTTTTATGATTCAATTTCATGCATCTTATTATTTGTTTCAAGGAAATAAATAAAAGTGCAACAGTAAGTTAATCTTCTATTTGAGTTGTATCTCTTGTTCATGTTATTTGTGATCTTTTGTGATATATGTACAAGATGCATATTGTCCAGTTGCAATCTATTTCAGATCATATGTGTTGATATTGTATGCTTGTGATTGAAGGAGTCATGTAAATGCTTAGTTTATCATCATAGGGTTGTAGATCTCATGAAGGGATAAGTTGAGTATGAGATTCAAAAAGATGTAGATGTCTGATTCATAAGGTGAATGGATAGATCAAGAAGTCCTAATGTATGGGATATGTTAATGACTTTTAGGGATGTGTGTTATGGGTTTGTGGGATTTCCCAATAGATAAGGCATTGATCAGCTATAGGATCAAAGTGTTATGTTGTTCATGTCTTTATTTTGCTAAAATCAACATCATTAATCAAGTATCATTTCCTATTAATGTTGAAAGAGTTGAAAGGATGCCATTACTTAGCTTATCAATTTTTTAGGCCATGTTATTAGCTATTTCATATCTATCATCTCTACATAAGTGTTAGAAGATTAAGGGTTTTATCTTTTTTGTTAGATTCAAGTGTATGCTTTGAACATTGGTACCATATAAATGAATCTGAGGTATACCCTCCTGGGTTTTGCAAAGCCTGAAGAAGAAGAAGGGTCTAGCCCTATAGTTGGTTCGATGTCTAAAAGGCTATGTTGTAGATGGGAAATAGTTTTTCCCTAGATGTATGTTTTTTTCTAATGTAGGAGCATCTTGGGTGAAAGAGCAATCTTGCATCACCCAAAAATATTTTATTTTTAGTCTTTTCTATTTTAAAAAGGGCTAGCAAATAAGGTAGTTCCTATTTATGGGAACTTGCTATTCTTAGTAAGTTTTTAATATGAGCTTAGAATGTTTTCATTTTATATATGAAGGTTCATTTTATATTTATAATCCTACCATAAAAATCTCATTGCTCTAGCTTATGTATCAGAGAAGTTATTGTGGATTATTGGTGAAAAATTTTGCATAAAAATATTCAGGCTCATAGTTGGAGGCCTTAGAGTTCCTGGATGAGGTTTGAAAACTCAATGGAAGGGTGCTTGTGTAGTTTTGAGCTTGTAGATCAAGAGCTAGTGTTTTCAAAAATTTGTTATAATAGCCAATTGGTGCAATAGTTTGAGAGTTATGGCCTTTCAAAGTTGGCCTACCCAAAATATCTAAAATAATTTTCAAAGATGTATTTGGCTAACTCTATATGAATTGTTAGGCTTTGTCAGCCCTAGGTATTAAGTTTAATTGTCTAGAACCTTCTCAAGCAGCATAAAATTGCCTATTTAAGAAAGACCTAAACATTATCTAGAATAACTTTGGGTGATAGTTCATAGCTTTTCTTGTAAATTATTGTAATAAAGGTGCCTAAGTGGATTAGCATATTGTACTTGTGAATTTTTTGATTTCACATATGCAACACAAATTACAAGTCCATATTTTGTTCTCACATTTGTGGTTTCTTTATTTTCTATTATGGTTTATGGTATTAAGGGGAACACCCTTTATCAAGTGGTATCAGTGCCAAGTTTCTTCAATGTGTAGATAGATCATCAACTATGAGGTAGTTCACATCAGGATCATGGTTTGGGTTGATGATGTAGATAGATCACCAATTGTGAGCAATTTGCATTAGGGTTTCAGTAGAAGCACAAAAATTCTTCCATAAAGTGAGCGTGGTGGAAGAGTCAAAGGTGTTACACTTGAGTATTTTAGAACCCTCCAGAGGAAAATGCAAGCAATGCAAGAATAGATTCTTAGAGGAATGAATCTTATCATAGGAGATTATGAAAGTGAGGATGAAAGAGAAGAAGGAAACATAGACCCAAACAATTAGAGGAAGTTCTTAGCCCAGAGGAGGTGAAGGTTTTTAGGGCCATTTGTTTGATGTACCCACATTTTAGGAAATCTTAACCTAAAGGAATTGATCCACTGGATCAATGAAATGGAAGAGTACTTTGAATATGAAGGTATTGAAGATCTAGAGAGGATCAAGTTTGTGAAGGCCAAACTAAAGGGTCATGTAAAGATTTGGTGGCAGGAGATCCAATTGGATCAAAATAAAAGAGGAAAGGACAAAATTTCTAGATGGGATCTAATGGTAGCTAAAATGAAGTGATAGTTCATTCATGTAGATTATGAGTTTGATCTATTGAAAAAATGCAAGGGTTAAAACAAGTCAAAAAATCTATTCAAGAGTACACTAAAGAGTTCTACCAAGTTTTCATTAGAACCAGCCATGCAAAAGCTCATAAGGAGAAAGTTGTCTATTATCTTAATGGGTTATGGCCAAGCATTCAGGATGAGATGAGTCTTGTTCAAGTGACTAGTATTGAGGAGGCATACTAGTTTTCCCTAAGGGTTGAGGAGAAACTAAGAAAGAGGTTTGATAACAAGAATAGTGGAAGAGGTTGTGGTGGAAGATCTAGCAGATGATCTTATGGAGGTTGTAATGATGATCAAAACAAAAAGGATGAGGCTAGAAGTAGAAGTTAGAACTAGAGGGGAAATAGTCCCAATTGTTTCTATGATTAGAAGAATAGAGATCAAAGAGAAAGAGCTAGAGGAAAAGGATCTAGAGGAGAAGGCTTCTATCGGAAATGTTTTCAATGTGAAGAAGAAGGGCATAAAGCATTTGAATTTTCCTAGCACCAAGGAAGGATAGATCAAAGAATAGAAAGAAAGGCCAGAGTTGCACATGTTGATGAAGATGTGAGATCCTCACATTCTAAAGATGCTGAAAGAGGAGAAGTCCTAGTTAATAGAAGAGTAATGCTGAGTAGTGAGAACTAACCTAATCAAAGGAATTTTTTTCACACAAGGTGTAGATGTAAAGATAAGTGTTGTGATGTGATCATTGATGGTGGAAGTATTGTCAATCTGGTGTCAAAAATGATGGTCATGAAGTTGAAGTTGAAGAGACAGAATCACCTGCATCCATACAGTATTACTTGGGTGCAAGATGACCACAAGGCAATGATTAATGAGTAGTTCTTTGTGAAGTTCAAGATTGGAAGCGACCAAAATGAGGTATTATGTGATATCATATCTATGGACATATGTCATATTTTGTTGGATAGGCCATGGCAGTTTGATAGGCACACTGTATACGATGGGTGAGAAAATACCCACACTCTAACCAAGGATGGAGTGAAGCATAAGTTGAAGTCATTGAAGGATAAAGAAGAGTTGATATCAAAATTATCTCAATTCCTACCTTATTAATGCTATGGTTATTTTTGAAATATGCCTCATTTTAAGCATTAAAATGGTCATTTCCTCTTTGAGTTTTTTAGAAAATTTTCCCTTCAATATCTCTGGCTCATTTCTAGCTCTACCTAGCACTTCAAATTTTCAAAATCCAACTTTTGAGTCAAAATTTGTCACAGGTTAATGAAGGAAACCAAAAATATGTATTTTCAATTGCATCATTAACCATTAACCTCTCAAAAGGTTAAGATTAAATGTCAAAATCCATGTTAAATTTTGAAAGCTTAACCATCAACCTCTCTTTTTTAAAAAAGGGTTAAGATAAGCTTGCAAAATTAACCTTCAAAAAAATGGTTAAGATATGCTTGCAAAATTAATCTTTTAAAAGTTTAACGTTATGGTCCAAAATTTGTATTTTCAAGATGGTTAATTAACCTTCACTCAACCATCAAATGATGGAAAGTACAAATAAATTAAAAGAGCCTAAGCTATCAGTAATGAATGGATTTAAATTTCTAATAAATTAACCTACTTGCTTGCAGTTTTCCTCTTTTCCCCAACCTGTAACTTCAATGCATATGTCACGAATACACAACCAATCATAATGATTGGGTCTTGAGCAAGGAGAAAGAACTAAGTGGATGATTAATGAATGCCATCCTGATGCAAAGGAATCAGAGATAGGAGCTGGTTTGGAGAATGTTTTTGTACTATGTCATCTCAAATATGATGATCAAAATGCAAGGATTGAGATGTGTCATTTATTTCCTAAGAATGGGAATGTCTCCTCCTCTAAAGGCAGAAAGTTTGATGATATTGTCAAAGAAATTTTTTTTCATTGTCAGAATCCCAATATAGATTCTTCTTCTTCTGATGATCTAATGCTTTTATCAATGGTGACTATATTGAACTATTTGATATTTTGAGTTCTAATTCATTTTTATTCAAGAACCCACATACCACCTGCCAGTTCAGAACTAGATACTGGGACAATGTGTGGTTTGGATAGTCATGGATTGAAGAAAAAGAAGTCAGATATTAAAAATTTTGCAACCTTCTTCAAATAGGAGTGTGAAATATAGGTGGACATGCCATGAAGAACATGGGACAGTGGTATTAGTATGCCAAATGTTTGAAGAAATGCTAATAATATGATGTAATGGTAGACTCAATCTCCGTATTGGACAATTCAAAGGAAGAGTTCACTCATCTATTACAATTGAAAGTGTAATGATTGACATGTAATCATAATACAAAGGTATATGGGAGAGCACACAAGCAGTCAATATGCATAGCATAGACATGAACTTCAATATTGATAGAGGTGCCTCCAACACTATAATTATGATGAAGCACAAGATATATGGTTATCTCCTTGATAATTTTAAGGTGGGACTCTCCAATACATGTTGATACTATAAGTGGTGGGTTCATTACTCCATTTATCTATCCAAATGTGGACTGGGATTTCAGGTTGCCATTGGTGAGGAGCATCAATGTGAGTCAGCACAAATATGGCCTTGTTTATGTGGGAATTGGATAGATTATTTGGCACAACAAGCAAAACCTTCTAGAGGAGCTTATTTTCCATATCAATTATCTCAAAGCTAATAAAATTACTTTCACACTCAACCTCATCAAAGGTTCAAGATAGGTCATTGTACAATACTATGAACTGATTCACCTTGGCTACAAAAGATATGAGAAAATCATTGAAAACTATAGGAAAAAGGCAAAATATTTGTGTGATAGTATTATAAGAATAAGGTGGTTCAATATACTATCAAAAGAGCAAGGTGTGCCTCTAGTCACATTCTCTCTCAAGAAGAAGCTCATGTATAATGAACATGATATTTCAAAACATCTACGAAGGTTTAATTGGGTGGTGCTTGCATATATAATGGCTCTAGATGCTCAACATGTAAAAATTTTGTGTGTGGTCATATGAGAGGACTTCAACAAAAGTTTGGCTAATAGGCTTGTGCAATACATCTCTACAATTTTGAATGAATCGGAGTTGATGGCATTGAAGGGAGAGAAGGAGAAGGGAGCTATTATGGGTGCTTCTGCAAATGGAAATGTCCACAACAATAGAGTTTTAACAAAAATAAATCATATGAGGGAGTATCCCCTCTAAATGCAGAGGAAGGCCACATACCAAGGGCCTATCAAACTATTGGAGAAATCAATTTTCCACACACACTTTATTAGGCTAAATCATGTACTTTCTAAGTGACAAATCTATTTACCAATAGATTTTTGCTGACTCTACTAGGGAGACTAAACAAGAAAAGATTGATAGTCACATGTAATGAAGTACAATGGTGCTACCACATGAGAACATTTTTCTAGTTCTCTAATCAAATCTTAGCTTCCAAGATACCCAAGAGGATTTTATTTCAGACTTAAACACTCTAGCATGGTGGTGTAGACAAAGTTCATAGCAATAAGATGCTCTTGCATCAGAATATCATCAAGTAAATCAAGTTCTAGAAGAAGAAAAAGAAGAATTCGAGGAAATTTTATGAAGACCTCCTATTAGTCAGAATGTTGAGTTGTTGAAAGAATAGTAGTTATCCCAAGAAGAAATAGACAAAATTTGGTCACATCCAAGTGAAAATAAATAATAACCAATAAGTTGGCTAATAAACCATATACTTGAGTGGATAGACAAAAGGGTCTACTAGATGAAGATTTTGAAGCCCTTTGATAGTTAGATTTCAAGCCAGTTACTCCTAAGAAGAAGAAGAAGTTTAAGTCTATTAGTAGGCCATCTCCACCACCCAAGGCTACTATTTCTCCCATGGCCTTTCAAGCTTTGATATTTCTAGGTACCCTTGTACCTCTAGCCATAAAATTTTAGCCTTTAAACATCATTCTCCTACCCGTGGCACATCAAGCCCCGTAGCCTCTAGTCCTGTGGGGAGCCACTCTTGGTCCTTTAGCTCTAGGGAACCAATTACATGACATGCATGTTGGCTCCCAAATAAAATTTCCTAAGATTTTTGGTGACAAACGAGTCACTACTAATCAACACATCAATGCATTTTTTACAACAAGTGGGGTTCTTTCAATTAAATGCGAAGATGTTTCTATTCATCTTTTTGTTGAAACACTCACAGAAACCATGGCTGAATGGTTTGGTTAGTTGCCAATTGGATTAGTGACTTCATGGGAAACCTTGATTCAAGCTTTCAATAGGAGATTTAAAACTTTTGAAGATGAATATTTTATTCTCTCTAGTTAACTCAAATGAAGAAGGAGATTCATGAGCCAATGAAGAATTCATTTCTCTTTTTAACCAGATAGTGAATCAAATTCCCACCAACAAAAGACCCACTAAAGAAAATCAAATGACTTTCTTCATTAGCACTTAACCTTCTGATTTAAGCTTTCAAATATGAATGGTGAGCACTCCTAATCTAGTAGCTACACAAACTTTAGCCATTGAGGTGGAGGATGACCTGCTTAGTTCAGGTAAATGGAGTCATGATCTATAAAAAGGAAAGGGTCAGCAAGCTTTTGTCACTACTATTGACCCTTTATATCAAAAATTGGCTAATGATGTGTTGCAAATCAAGAAGCAGTTGTGTGACAATCCTCCACCTTTGTATCAAGATATCCCAAGAAGGAATTATATGCCCTATCAATAGAACAAACAATCTAAATGGCTACCCTAGCCAACACCAAGATTAACCTTTGAGCATCCTGCATCATCCGGTAATCAAGTTACTATGTGTGATTTTCACCTGATGATAGATAATGATGGTGCAAGTTGTCTTGAGATGGTTAGATTCATGAAAATGCATTTAATGGAAAAGAAAATAGAAGAATATGTGGTCCCTGAAGATGTAACAGAACCTACTATTGGGACCTCTTCCATAAACTTTATAGAATATGAATCTAATGATGATAAAGTTGAAGATATTAAAAATCATTCTTGCAATGCAGCTACACCAAATTGGAGACAAAGATTAGAAGATAAGTGGGGAAAAGAAGGAAAGGATAAAGCCTTTGATGAGCCTTCTAAGAGAATTTTATCTTGCAAACATACTTCAGAAGAACCTTCACAAGAAAAGGAGGTGGATAAAGTCAAATCTTCTCCCATTGTTGAAGACTCTTTTGATTTTATTGATCATTGTAAGAAGACCAAAGTACAAATTTCTTAGTTGGACTACTTAAAAGCCAACCCACATCAGTTAGAAAGGTTGATTCAATGAGTTGGTAAAGGAAAAGGTTCACCTAAGATTACTATCAACCATGAGTTAGGAATCTCTATGGAAGAGGAAAATAATTTGGATGGGCTCATGATTAAGAAAGAATAATTTGTTGTAGCTTCTTTGTTAGATAAACCTAATTCATTCTATGTTTCCCTCTATATAGCTAGATGCAAGTTAAGTAATTGTATCATAGGTTTTGGTCCATCTAATAATGTTATGCCTTCAAAGGTGGCCCATGCCCTAGGATTCTCTCTAAACGAACCAGCAGGAAAAGTGTATTCTATGGAGGTGAAACAAGTTTCGCTAGTTGGCTAGTGAAAAGATGCTCAAGTAGCCCTTGCAACACATCTATAAAAGAAGTTAAAATTGAATATCTTGGTCACTGATATCCCAACCAATTATGGGATGCTATTGAGCAAAATTTTTTGCTAAGATCTCTGTAGAGAGATCAAGATGGACATGTCACATGCCCTTATCCTGATTGGAGATAAAAAGTTTAAACTCAATCCTGAACCTAAAGCTAAATATACAGTCTTAAAATCAAATGATCCAAGGGCCAAAATATTGTATGTTGATATTGGACATGGGACATATATAATGACATATGTTGAAGAAGATGTAACTAAGTTTCTTATGCCTAATATAACCAATGAATTATGGTCAGTGGAATTTGATGGAAGTTCTTCTTCTTCTAGTTCAGGTGCTAGGATAGTGTTGATATCACTAAAAGGAGAGAAGTTCCCGAAAGCATATAAGTTGTTTTTTGAAACCACTAATAATACTTTAGAATATGAAGCTTTTCTACTCGGCCTTGAGTATGCAAGAAAAAAAGGAATCAAGCAACTCAAGATATCAAGAGATGTAGAATTAGTTGTCAACTATGTATGAAGATAATATCAAACAAAGAATGCAAGAATAAAGACACATAGAAATAGGGTGTGGGATGAGATTGAACATTTCGATGCTTTTCATTTATCTGCTATCCCTCATGAACAAAATTCCAAAGCAGATTGTCTTAGAGTCTCTACCTCTCTCCTTATTCCTCATCCCAAGTTCAATAGAGATATCTACATAGTAGAGATGATTCATAGACATGGTGTGCCAGATAATGATCGACACTGGAAAGTCTTTGATGATGATGGGAAAATCATTGCATTTCTTGAGGCAAGACCTCTATTTTTAGATTTAAATTTTGAGGGATCATATAATAATGATGGAACACGAGGAGATAATCCTAAGATTATTCAACTGTAAGGTAATGTTATTCCAAGAGGATTAGTCACCCTTGAGAGTCTTTTTGATAAAGAAGATAAGAGGAAAGAGAAAGTCAAAGATACTAATTCTTCTAATTCTTTGGGTTATGAGAAGGTAGACATTAGTTCTGAAGAAATTCCAAAGATGGTCCTTATAGGGAAAGATTTTTCACCAGAAGAGAAAGAAGAATTCATGAATTTGTTGAAAGCTTACCAAGATGTTTTTTCTTAAGATTATGAAGATTTAAAGGAATTCATGAATGGAAAATTTAAATATTAGATTCCTTTGAAACCTAGTTCAACTCCCTTCTAGAAAAAACAAAGGCAATTCAATCCCAAGGTAGTTGATGTTATATGCAATGAAGTTGATAAAATGCTTAAAGCAAGGATTATCTACCCTATCTACCATTCAACATGGGTAGACAATATCATCCCAGTCAACAAGAAGAATGGTAAGATAAGAAAATGTGTCAACTTTCAGAATCTGAATTAGGCATCACTTAAGGATAATTATAGGCTCCCTATTATGGATCATATTTTGTAGTCAGTATCTAGTTTTAAGCTCATGTCAATGTTAGATGATTTCTCTAGTTATAATCATATTATTGTTGCACTAGAAGATCAACATAAAATGGATTTTCCCACTCCAAGGGGTACATTTTCCTACAATCACATGCCTTTTGGTTTGATAAATGCTAGAGCCACCTTTCAATGGGAAATGGATCATTCATTTGTAGATCTCAAGAATAAGATTGTTGTCATGTACCCTATGGTTATAATCATATCAGTGTTGCACTGGAAGATCAACATAAAATGGATTTTCCCACTCCATGGGGTACATTTTCCTACAATCACATGCCTTTTGGTTTGATAAGTGCTAGAGCCACCTTTCAATGGGAAATGGATCATTCATTTGTAGATCTCAAGAATAAGATCATTGTCATGTACCTTGATGATCTTACAATGTTTTCAAAACATAGAAGAGATCATGTGCATCATATGGAATCTATCTTGCATCAATGTCGAACCCATGACATCTCACTAAATCCTAAGAAGTATATATTTGGAGTGACAGAAGGAAAGTTACTCAAACATATTGTCTCCAAAGAGGGTATTTAGATAAACCCTAAAAGGGTGAAAGCTATCCAACAGTTATCACTTCCCATGAGTAAACTAGGGGTCAAGTCTTTCTTTGGGTAGATAAACTTCATAAGAAGATTTGTACCAGACATCTTTGAAATTACGAAGTCAATTGTGGATATAATGAAAGGGAATGCAAATTTTAAATGGACAAGGGAAGGTAAGGATTCTTTTGAACAAATCAAGATTGTGATTGCTAATGCCCCTACCCATTCTTATCCATATTTTACCAAAAAGTTTCATTTGTATTGCTATAGATCTGAGAAGACCTTATCTGCTATACTCACTCAACCTAACAAAGATAATGCTGAGGCCCCAATAGCATTCATGAGTGTTCCTCTGAAGAAGCATGAATTGAAATATTCCTTGATAAAAAAGAATGCATTTTCTCTAGTTATAGCAGTGAAACAATTTAGGTTTTACATCCTAAACTCTCACTCTCAGGTATTTGTTCTTGATTTGGCAATGAAGACCCTCCTAACACAATAGGAGATAGGTGTGAACAAAAGAGCTTCCTAGATAGCTAAAGTACAAGAATATGATCTAGATATCAAACCTACAAAGCTTGTCAGAGTGAAAGGTTTGTGTAAGGCTATCATTGAAGGATCTCCAAGGAATGAAGAAGAGCCAGAAAAATAAATTCCATTAGTCCTATTCATTAGTAATGTCAATAATTAGTTTTCCAATATCACCTATTTTCTAACTTATGGAGAATGCCCAGCTCATCTGTCACCCAAAGAGAAGAGGACCCTAAAATTGAAATCTGTGAAGTATGTTATCTGGGGTGACACTTTGTATAAGAAAGGAATAGATGGTACTTTCTTGAGATGTGTAGATTCTAAATAGAGGAAGGAGTTGCTTCAATTGTTTCATAATGAAGCATGTGGAGGTCATTACTCAACATCAATAATAGCCTATAAAATTCTAAGAAATTATTTTTATTGGCCCAGAATGTTCAAAGATGCAGAATAATGGGTCAAGAGATGTGACTCTTTTCAATATTTCAAAGTAAGAGTTTAATTAGTAGTACTACCTTTGAAACTACTATTGATCGAAGAACCCTTTCGACAATGGGGTTTGGACTTCATTGGTCTTATCCATCCTTCATCCACTGCCAGACATACCCACATTTCAATGTCAACTGATTATTTCACCAAGTGGGTAGTGTATGCCTAAAATGTGGGCACACTTCTATGAGTCATTATATCCAAGATTGCTAAAAAATGAGGTCATGAATGGCGGCTCATAGCTCTCTATTCATGGAGTGCAAAGGTTTGTAATAGAGGCCCTTAATTTGACCTAGTTTGTGCTCATGCAAGTACATCATGAAACAAGAGATTGAAGGATCCAAAATGCATGCAAATGAAGATGAAAACTAATTTATATGATAACAATGCAAAAAAATGCAAGAAAGGAAATCTAACTATGAAAGGAAAAAATAATGCAAGACCTAATCTATGGAAGCAAACATAGATCTAAGCTAATATGAAAATGCAAGGATGAAAGCTCATGATGGAAGCCATGGATGCAAGAGAGAATAAAACAAGAAGATAGAAGTTCTCCACAAAAAGCTTTAATGCTCAAACTTCTCCAAAAATTGCTCTCCAAAGCATAACCGTAGCATAATCATAGATGTATAATCATGGATTTCCAAAATGAGGAGAGTGCTCTCCCTTATAAAGAAAAATATGGAGATGAGAGGCTTCTCACAACCAATATGGGATAATAGAGTTTGATCTATGTGAGACAAAATTCCACCAATGAGAAAAGAGGAGTGTTTGAGAAAAAAGTGGAAGGAGGAAAAAGAGGACTTCCACTTAGAGGTATGTGCATTTAAGTGTAGAGAATTTTTAAAAAAAATTATTTTATTTTATTTCCTTTTTCAAGTGGGTTTAATTTTTATTTATTTTATTTCATTTTCCCTCACAAAGAGATATTTAAGTGAGAATTTAATTTAATTAAAAGGGAGCAAGTTCTTTTAATTAAATAGGAAATATTTAATTAAATTAAATGAGGGATTTTCTCTTAATTAATTAAATATGGATGAATTTAATTAAAAGAGAGGTTTTATTTTAATTAAACAAGGACTTATTTTATTTAATTAAAAGAGAGATTTTCTTTTAATTAAATAAGACTTAGGATAAAATGATCAACCTTAGAAAAATAAATAATCGAATTTGATGAAGAAAATTGATTTGAATTGATTTAATAAAATATTGTAAATCAATGATTCAAAAAATTTGATAAACTAATAAATTGAATACTAGGGGCCCATAGTCTAGGTGACCATTTTGGAGTGCATACATTTTCCCCTCTTTGACTAATGTGTGATTGATTTGGAAACACATATAGTCAAAGAAAGAAATTGAAGTGTGAGAACAATTTGGGATCACAAAACAACCTAGATGTGTGGTCAATTTGGGAACACATTAGGAAAAATAATACAAATAAATTTTGACTTGAAAAAGTTGAGAATAAAATTGATAAAACTGAATCAAGGATTGAAGTCGATAGGTATTGCCCCCTCATGATCAAAATCGAAATGAGATAGAGGAGAAACAACACATAGATAAATTTGATCAAATCGAACAAATGATAAAGTTCTTGATGTAAGATAAAATATATAAGAATCACAAAACCAAGATAGATCATCAAGCATGAAATATGATGCCCCAAAGAAGATTTAGAAGAAAAGAAGTGGGGTAAAATAAAATGGAAGATAGAAGTTTGGAATAGATGAAAAGAAACAGAAAGAAGAAAAGATTTTTTTTCATAAGAAATAGAATGCTCCAAAATCAATCAATTGTTTAAGATAGAAATTTTGATTGAGATCATGAAAGAAGATAAGAAAATGAAGATCAAAACATGACCATAGTTGATTAAAAGTCCACAAGAAAGATGAAGGGAAAACCCTCTCAAATTCATGATGTAGTCTAAAAATGTAAACTAACATGAAGTCTAATAATGCAAGCTACATGAAAATGCAAAGGTGTACTTGCAAAAGAGCAACTGTAACATAGGATTTTGTGTTCATCATTCATTAGAGAATGTAAAGAACTTATTTTCATCATTGGGCCATTATTAACGAACATCAAAAATCACACAATCATCACTAGTCACAAGCACAACTATGAAAATATGAATGTGATTTATATCAAACTGGAATGTGGAAAGATTCTAACATAAGCATCAAAGACATAAAGGTTGATGACTACGATGTTATCTTACCCAATTTAATGTAGCAAAACCATGATTGCATCAAAGCAGAGATGCCATGATGACCAGAAGAATGGTTGTGCAAAAATAGTCAAAGATGATGCCTCAAATCTCCTAAGTATTTCAAGGGGACAATAAGAGACACTCTAGAGTTTCAAGACCACACCAACAAGCAAAAAATAAATTTAAAAATGCCCCATGCCCCAAGTCCTCTAGCTATGCATCCCAAAGAGAGTTATCAGACAAGGACACTCAAAAAAAATCAATAACAGTCAGCACACAAAGAAAAGGTCATGACATAAGTCAACCAATAAGTATTTGTGTTTAAAAATTTAAGTGTGTTAATTGATACTAAGTTCTAAGGATAAGGATTGAATGCTTGGAAGTAGGTAAGATTGCATAATGAAACTAGGTAAAACCAAATCAATAAATGTTGAAAAACACTCGATGTTAGGGGTTGTATTAAAAAATACAATTGTGGTGGTGTTAAAAAATATTGTTTGTGAGATGTCCTAAAAACTGACACATCCAAGAGACCAAAGTTAACATAGTTATGCCCCCTAGGCAAAGACCAATTCTAAACAAAGGCAACAAGGACAAGACATGATGGAGAAAGGCTAAGTGTCAAGGACATAGGCTAAGAAATAGGGGTGCAAAGGCCTCAAGTAGCACCTATTTCTAGGTTTTCACCACTTGAATTTTTATTTTAATTTTAAATTTTAAATTTATTTATTTTATTTTTCAAGACTTTTTATAAATATTTTTTGTATTTTTTGCTACCAAGGTGATTGTTTCCAAGTTTTCACCAAGGCACTTTTTCTATTTTTGAATCTTTAGATTTTTTTGTATTTTTGGAATGTATAATTTTTTTGAAGATACTTCAAAGTGCCTATTGCTAGGTTTTCACTAAGATGATCATTTTTTTAAGGACATTTTTTAATTTTTAGAATTTTCACAATATATCTTTTTTTTTGGATTTTTGAAATATATTATTTAAAAAAAAAAATTCAGGATCAATAAATATGTACAAAGATGCCCTTAGACAAAAACAAGGACCAAAATCTCAAGCATGATCACATCGTTTAGTCGTAATGTCTAGCAAGGTGGAGGACAAGAGTGATTAGAAAGCTAGTGGATATGATGGATAAGCAAGGAGTGTATGAAGCAAGTGAAAGTGATCTTCAAGGATTGACTCCTCAAGAGTACCCAAGCTAGGGAAAAATAATCATGTAAAACACATTTGGACAAGAAATGAAAGGCTAGCATAGGATAATTCATGAAAGCATAATGAAAAAGTGGGAAGGATGCAATCCAAAGGAGTAGACATCTCAAGAGGCTTCGCAACATCATATTTAATTATTTTTTATTAGATCAAGAACAAAGGGGTAAATAAGAAAATGATAGTGAAAGACTAGAATGAATGGAGGAAAATATATATGAAGGCCAAAAATGAAAGCAATGAAAATAAGATCATCATTAGATACCTCACAAGATAGCCAAATTTTTGTGTATAAGTCAACATTGTCAAGATCAAAGAGAGAAGACAGAATGGATTAAAGAAGTAGAAGAACTACGCATGATTCCTATTTGTCAGGTTTTCATCATGGTACTTATCCAAAGTGCCACAAGGGAGTGGTTTTCACCATAGGATGAATTTATTTCTCTTTACTTTCGCTACCAAAGTGCCTGATTACTAGGTTTTCACCAAGGCACATTTTTTAAAAAATTATTATTTTTTCACTTTTTTTCTTTTTTTTCAATTTTTTGGAAGAAGTCAATCTTTGTAGACAATTTTCCTTGAAAGTTTAAACCATTACATGCAAACGAGTTGAAATAATATGCTCAAAGATGTTGATAGGGAAAGGAAAATGGAAGACAAAAATGAAGGATATGGCTTTATGCAAAGCGAGTGAGATTGAAAAATGGAAATGAAGGCAAGATCAATGTCAACACACACTTTGAAGGGTAGTGAGAGGATGGATAAAATTTGAATGAAGGAATATGGTGAATGGATAGAAGAGGTCATGCTTTAGGTGCATGGAATGGAAGAATGCATTTGGAAGAAGATGAAGTGGAATTATTTGGAAGCTTGAATGTCAACTTCAATTTTTGTTCAACATTAGACTCTATCAAGAGAGAATTTGGAATCCATATAGCCATAGGCCTCTTTTTATTTCTTTTTGATGATTTAGAGATAATATCTTTAATGATGGATTTTGGAATCCATACTTATCTTACAATTTTTTTCTAAGATATCTCTTTTGACTTTATGCCCCCATGTTGATTAGAGGAGATATGGTGGTCTTTTTTTTTATATGAATTCTTGAATTACTCCTTTTTATTGTATTGAACATTTTGGCTACTTCCAAAAGACTTGGGACTTGTGGAAGACGAAGGATGATATGATTGGTTTAGGTGAGTGGTGGATGAAAAGGATTCAAGGATATGCATCTACATTTATTTTGAGGAAAGAGAGGACATGGAGGGACGTAAGAACCCAAGATGGATGAAAAATTAGGAGAGTTGGGAGGGGAAAGTGAAGGGACATAAGGACCCAAGATGAAAGGAAGACATGAAGCAGTTATTATTGGTAGGGGAGGTCCAAGGATGGATGTGGAAGATGTAAAAGGGTAATTAATAAGTTCATTAACATCCATATGACAATCAAGGACATCAACATCTTTAGAGTATTAGGATTTTCAATAGGATCATGAACGTTTTGAATAGGAGCAACTTCTTTTATAGGAGTACTTGAAGCTTGAGAAGACTTAAGAAGAGTAGAAAGTGGAAGGGAACATGAAGTGGTAGAACAAGAAGATGGAAGACTTTGATCTTGACAAGGATTTTTGGATAACATAAATGTAAAGTTTTTTTCTTGATTTTCAATAGGCTCAACACTAGAAGTATGAACACTATTTTTAATAACTTTAATGGAAGTATCATCTTTGGAAGGCACAACTATATTAAGGTCATTTTGATTGTCAATAAGCTCAGCGGTGTAAGTTATAGCTTGATCTTGCTTAGGAGAAGACTTAAGACATAGTGGAATGAATGAGGAAGGGGATAGAGGATCAAAAAGACCATGAAATGGATTAGATGCCTCATGAAAATAATTAGTTAACATGGAGAGGTTCTTGATCTTGATCTTTCTTTATATTTTTTCTTTATCATTTTTAGAGGCCTCTTGACATGAAGCCACTCCTAACGAGAAGGAAGCATATTGGAATTGTATGGAAGACTTTGGAATAGATGATTAAGGACTCGCTAAAGTAGGCATTATAGCGCATAAAGGCTTAGCCTCTTTAGGTTTAGAATTATCAAAAGTATTTACAACCAAGTGAAGGTTAGCTCGAGTTTCTTTAAGAGGTATCCCTTGAGGATAAGTATAGGGAACTACATGAAAATCATTAGGATCCTTGTTGGATGAAGGATTGGTAGAAGATTTGAGAGACTCAGACTCTTCAAGGGATGTATGGATAGTGGAGGAAATAGAAGATGGAAGGGGAGCATCATAAGACAAAGGTTCAATATTAACATGATCTTGCTCAAGGTTGTAATCTTTATTTTCAGCATGAGGATTCTTAGAAGAGGAACTCTTACGCAATTGATTGTTTATTTCAGCACAAAATAATGCTTTCTCTTTTTCAAAAAATTCAGATTTATCATTTAGGTATTGTTCACAAAATTTATCAATGTTGTTTTCAAAATTTGAGTCATTTGGATTACCATCAATATCTATTTATGACTCGTCCCCTTTAAGCACAAGCATAGGACTAGGATGACTTTTAGGACATGTAGGAATACAATAGTCATCATCACCATAATCATTGTCACTATAGGCAATATAGATAGGCATATCACAAGACTTTTCATATTGTTAATTATCGTATATCTCAATAAGAGGAATATGACTCTTGGTAGAAGTAGAAGAAGAATGATATCATGAAGAAGAGGTAGATGAAGACCTACATGAATGATATTTAGAAGAATCATGGTAAGACTTGGAATATGAAGAATGTGAATGATATTTAGAAGAATCATCATAAGACTTAGAAGATGAAGAACATGAATGATATTTAGAAGAATCATGATAAGACTTAGAAGATGAAAAATCTAAACGATATTTAGAAGAATCATGATAAGAATTAGAGGATGAAGAATTTGAATGATATTTAGAAGGATCACGATAAGACTTAGAAGATAAGGAATATTTGGAAGAAGGATATTGTGATCTGATCTTGCATATGATCCTAGCAAGAATGTCTGATTTCTTCCCTTTTTCAATAATTTTTTCCACAAGGTTAGCATCCATATATCTATTGTAGTAACAACACTTTTCAAATTTAAGAAGATCAAGTTCATCTATGCTCAAACAAGGGTCCCTAGCAAGATATTTAAAATCCATGGTTCTAGAAGAAGAAGAATCAAGCATGGAAGAAGAGAAAGGATGAATAGAAGAAGGTAGACTACATGATAATAGGAGAAAAAGAATCAAGAAGACATGAAAAAAAGGAAGAATGGAAATGGGAGACTAGAAAGACATGGAAGATGAAAAAGAAAGAAGACCAAGAGTCATTTTGAGAATTTTGATACCATTTGAGTTCATTTGAATGTTGATCAACATATAATAGCACTTGTAACCAACATGAAATAAAAAGTACTAGTTGATAAGATAACTCTAAGAAACATTGGTACCAAACTAAGATAGAAAAAGTACTCACTTGTCCAAAAGAAAAAAGATAAGATAGAATTTTGCAATAGACATAAACCAACATTGCCACAAAGGTGCCCACAAATTTGGGTGAATACCCTAGCACATATGGACTAGGAGGATGATTTACCCAAATTTTAATTAATTAAAATTGAATTTTGATGAAAGTGGGTAGACAAGAAGTTACTAAGACTCTCCCAGCATAACATCAAAGAATCCAAGGTATATCTTTCTCAACAAGGATAGTCTCTAACTCACCAAATTCAAACAAGGTCTCTTGTGAAATCTATGATTACTAATTCAAGAGGTCAAAGAACAATAACTCAAGATGCAAACAAGCTTCTAACAATACGGTAAGTAGCCTAATCTGAACCAAATCATCCTAGAGAGACTAAAAATAAGAGGACAACAAAGCAATTTGATCTTAAAGTCTCAACTTAGGAACTCAATTTTTTTTTGAATGTCCAAAAAGGTGTATCAATAGATTTTTAATCATGAACCAGGCATGTAAGACAAAAATCATGGATTTCAAGAAAATGTCTTCAAAAAATGAGCAAGGGACAAAGCAACCTTACACATGAACATGAATAGTGTCATAGTATCAATATAATCCCTAGAACCACTACTATGTATATTCTCAAAATGTTTTTCAATCACACACATAGTCCTAGAAAAAAAATTTGACAGCACTATGGTTCTTAGTAATGTTCAACTCTGCAGCTTCTACAATCTAGAGTGGGCAAAATCCAATCCTAGTGCACCAGGTTTTTGACATATTTTGAGAATTTAATTAATTAGAGATACTAAGGAGATCTGACAGCCCAACAAAAGACTACACCAGTGAGGATTTTTCCCACAAAGACATTTATATAGCAATTGCTACTACCATCTCAAAAATGGCTATTACCACTTGAGGTACCATCCATGTGGTTGACCCAATAAAGGGAATGTCCACTATGGTTTAACCCTCTCTAATCAAAGAAGACTCACAAAGTTGTACCACATGGAGATTTGGTTTGAATTCAAGGGTTCCAAGTTTTTTATATTCCCAAAAGAAAATAGAGCATACTCTTCTAGCCTTTTCACCTTACCCAAGCATAGTAAACAAAATTCTTTGAAACATTATTTTGAAATCACCTCACCAACTATTTAAAAATTCCAACAAAGAACACCACCAATCTCAAAAGAGAGAGGACTAATAGATGATGACAAATTCAAGCGAAATAGCAAGATAATAACAAATATCCTACCCTACCTACAAGGGGATCCATCGTCAAGAGGAGCTTTGCATGTAAAGCAAGTGAATGAAGCTCAGTCTCTCAAGATCTCCCAAATAGTGTTCATAGGGCCTAATTACTATGTGAAACACAAATGCATGAAAGCAAATCTAGATCCAATTTTAGAGCACCAAATGAAGTGTGAATCTATGAAAGCATGTAAAATCACTCAAGCCAAACACATGAGATATTTATTTTACTTCCAAATTCAAATTTTATAGAGATCAAACAATATACCTAGTAATATTTTCAATGCATCTTTTCTTTGTTGTACCTTTCATTTACGCTTGAATGCTTTCTCGCAACGAACAAAGCAACAAGCAAAACAAGCAAATACAAGATACACAATATATATCCAACTTATGCAAAACTAGGGTTAAATCTGAAAATCTAATTTTTAATAATGATAATAATTAGCAAATAATCCAAATGAAAGTTCACACCATGCCTTGATCCATTGTAAAATTTAAATGCAAGCTATTCATTAAATGTCTTTTTTTAAATTGATTTTTGACCTAGTCATAAAGATTGGACCTATATGATATGAATTCGGATCCAAAACCCTAAATACAAAAAAGTGACCCCTTTCAAAAATTAGAGAGCTTTCCAAAAATGTCATAATTTTGAAAATATCTTTTCATTTGTGCCCTAGGGAGTCATTTTGTCAAAATAGACCAATTTTTACAAATTGAATTATTGAGCCCTAATAATTTCTCTAAAATCAAAAGACAAAGAACCAACTCTATTTAGAATTTGGAGAGATTTCCAAAAATGTAAACTTTTCCAAATAATTCACTAATTTGATCCTTAAAACAATTTTTCATTAAAAATAAAGAAAAATTATAAAAAATAAAAAAATACCTTGAAAAAAATTGAAAATTTGACTAAAGTGTGTCTGATATGTTGCCACCTTGCAAAATAGATTTTAGATCAAAATACCTAGCCGTGTGGGAGATATGATCAAATCTTTTACATCTAGGGTTTTTTGTCTCCAAACAAATTTGCACAAGGGGGTTAACTTCAAAAATATCTAAAACCAACAAGTAAAGGTGGGTTACCCCATGGTGAGTACCAAAAATGTATGCCTAAAATGTGAGCACACTTCTATGAGTCATTATATCCAAGATTTCTCAAAAATGATATCTCGAATGGTAGCTCATAGCTCTCTATTCATGGAGTGCAAGGGTTTGTAATAGAGACCCTCAGTTTGACCTAGTTTGTGCCCATGCAAGTACACCATGAAACAAGAGATTCAAGGAACCAAAATGCATGTGAATGGAGATGACAATTAATCTATATGATAACAATGCAAAATGATGCAAGAAAGGAAATCTAATCTATGAAAGGATATAAGAATGCAAGACCTAATCTATGGAAGCAAACATGGATCTAAGCTAATGTTAAAATGTAAGGATGCAACCTCATGATGCAAATCATGCATGTGAGAGAGAATAAGATAAGAAGATAGAAGTTCTCCACAAAAACCTTTAATGCTCAAACTTCTCCAAAAATCACTCTCCAAAGCATAATCATAGCATAATCATGGATGTCCAAAATGAGGAGAGGGGTCTCCCTTATAAAGGAAAATATGGAGGTGAGAGACTTCTCACAACCAATATGGGATAATAGAGTTTGATCCATGTGAGACAAAATTCCACCAATGAGAAAAGAGGAGTGTTTGAGAGAAAAGTGGAAAGAGGAAAAAGAGGACTCCCACTTGGAGATATGTGCATTTAAGTGTAGAGAAAATAAAATAAAAATTATTTAATTTTTTATTTAATTTTATTTCCTTTTTCAAGTGGGTTTAATTTTTATTTATTTAATTTTATTTTTCCTCACAAAGTGATATTTAAGTGGGAATTTTATTTAATTAAAAGGGAGCAAGTTCTTTTAATTAAATAGGAAATATTTAATTAAATTAAAAGAGGGTTTTCTCTTAATTAATTAAATATGGATAAATTTAATTAAAAGAGAGGTATTCATTTAATTAAATAAGCACTTACATTATTCAATTAAAAGAGAGATTTTATTTTAATTTAATAAAACTTAGGATAAAATGATCAACCTTAGGAAAATACATAATTGAATTTGATCAAGAAAATTGATTTGAATTAATTTAATAAAATATTGCAAATCATTGATTCGGAAATTTGATAAATTGATAAATTGAATAATGGGGGCCCATAGTCTAGGTGGCCATTTTAGAGTGCATATAGGTAGAGGCCATTCCAATCAAGCAAACAACTTCAAAAATGGTGTGCAATTTCATCAAGAAAAATATTTTGGTTAGGTTTGGGGTTCCTAACAAAATTGTTATTGATAATGCTACAAACTTCTCCTCCCAGGAGATATAAACTTCTGCTATCAATATGTAATCATTCCCTCCTATTCGTTAGACTATTTTGCACAAGGAAATGGTCAAGTAGAATCAAGCAATAAAAATATTTTGTCTATTGTGCGAAAATTGATAGATGTTAATCATAGGTCTTGGCACAAACACTTGTTTGATGCACTATAGGAAAATCATACCACAAAGAAGAGAGCAATATGACTATTTCCCTTTGAGATCCTATATGGTACTAAACCAATTTTTCCTCTTCATCTGGAATTATCTGTTTTGAAGCTACAAGATGCTATTGAAAACTATGCATTCAAAGATGCTCTTGAAAAATGAATATTATATCTAACCAAACTGGAAGAGGAGAGAGATTTGGTTGTAGACATAATAAAAGAACATCAATCCTAAGTAAATAAGTTACTTGATAAGAAAGCTAAATAGAGAGTGTTCCGGGAAGGTGACCTTGTCCTACTTTGGGATAAGCACAAAGAGCCCAAAGGTTTACATGGAAAATTTGACTCCCTATGGGGAGGACCTTTTCAAATCAAAGAGGTACATGAAAAGAATTCATTTATTTTTTCATACCTAAGTGGTACCTAGTTTCCCTTACCTTATAATGGGCAATACTTGAAGCATTATCATTAGTGGAAGGTGTAGTGTGACACCTTTTTGTATATAAGTTGTCTTGTTTTTCATGTGCTCCTGTCAGTCTGTGTTGCTTTTAGTTTTTCTTTTTATTGTCCTATTTTTGGTGTTCATTCCCTTTTGAAAAGTGGTTCCTTAAGTGACTCTACAACCCAATGGATAAACCACTATTCTAGTTTTTCTATATTTGAGCTTCATCCTTATAAAGTCCTTGTCCCCAGATAGAGCTAGTTGTGACCTGGATATCAAAATTGTCTCAATTCTTGCCCTATTAATGCTATGGTTATTTTTGAAATATGCCTAATTTTAAGCATTGAAATGGTCATTTCCTCTCTAAGTTTTTAAGAAAATATTCCCTTCAATATCTCTAGTTTGTTCCCAGCTCTGCCCAACACTTTAAATTTTCAAAATCCAGCTTCCGAGTCAAAATTTGTTGCAACTTAATGAAGGAATCAAAAATATTTATTTTCAATTGCATCATTAGCCATTGACCTCTCAAAAGTTTAAGATTAAGTGTCAAAATGTGTATTTCATTTTGAAAGCTTAACCATTAAACTCTCTTTAAAAAAAAAGGTTAAGATAAGCTTGCAAAATTAACCTTCAAAAAAATGGTTAAGATATGCTTGCAAAATTGACCTTTTAAAAGGTTAAGGTTATGCTCCAAAATACATAGTTTGAAGATAGTTAACTAACCTCTACTCAACCATCAAATGATGAATAGTACGAATAAATTAAAAGAGCCTATGCTATTAGCAACGAATAGATTTAAATTTCTAATAAATTAACCTACCTGCCTGCAGTTTCCCTCTTTCCCCAACTTGCAACTTTAATGCATATGTCAGGAATACACAACCAAACATAGTGATTAGGTCCTAAGCAAGGAGAAAGAACTGAGTGGATGATTAACGAATACCATCTCAATGCAAAGGAATTAGAGATAGGAGCTATTTTGGAGAATTCTTTTGTACTATGTCATCTCAAAAATGATGAACGAAATGCAAGTATTGAGATGTGTTGTTTATTTCTTGAAAATGGTAATGTCTCGTCCTTTGAAGGCAACAAGTTTGACGATATTGTCAGAGAAATTTTCCATCATTGTCAGAATCCCAATACGAATTCTTCTTCTTTTGATGATCCTGATGCTTTTATCAATGGTAACTATATTGAACTAAATAATATTTTGAGTTCTAATTCATTTTTATTGGAAAACCCACTTACCACCTGCCAATTTAGAATTGGATATTGGGACAATGTGTGGTTCAAATAATCATGGATTGAAGAAATAGAAGTTAGAGATTAAAATTTTTACAACCTTCTTCAAATGGGAGTTTGAAATATAGGCTAGTGGTAGTAGTGTGCCAAATGTTTGAAGAAATGCCAATAATATCATGTGATGGAAAACTTGGTGTCCATAGCGGAAAATTCAAAGGAAGAGTTCACTCATCTATGTGTAATGATTGACATGTAATCAAAATACATAGGCATATGGGAGAGCACACACAGAGTCAATATGCATAGCATAGACATGAACTTCAATATCGGTAGAGGTGCCTCCAACTCTATAATTGTGATGAAGCACAAGATATCTGGTTGTCTCCTTGAGAATATTAAGGTGGGACACTCCAATACATGTTGATGCTACAAGTGGTGGGTTCATTGCTCCATTTATCTATCCAAATGTGGAGTGGGATTTCAAGCTTACATTGGTGAGGAGCATCAATGTGAGTTAGCACAAATATGGCCTTGTTTATGTAGGAATTGGATAGATTTTTTGGCATGGAAAGCAAGACCTTCTAGAGGAGCTTATTTTCCATATCAATTATCTCAAAGCTAATCAACTTACTTTCACACTCAACCGCATCAAAGGTTCAAGATGAGTAATTGTACAATACTACCAATTGATTCACCTTGGCTATGAAAGATACAAGAAAATCATTGAAAATTGTAGGGTAGAGGCCAAATATTTGTGCGATAGTATTATAAGAATAAGGTGGTTCAATATACTATCAAAAGATAGGGTGTGCCTCTAGTCGCATTCTCTCTCAAGGAGAAGCTCATGTATAATGAACATGATATTTCAAAACATTTGAGAAGGTTTAATTGGGTGGTGCCTGCATATATGGCTCTAGATGCTCAACATGTAACACTTTTATGTGTGGTCATATGAGAGGACTTCAATAGAAGTTTGGCTAATAGGCTCATGCAAGACATCTCTATAGTTTTGAATGAGTTGGATTCAAAGGCATTGAAGGGAGAGAAGGAGAAGGGAGTTATTATGGGTGCTACTGCAAATGGAAATGACCACATCAATAGAGTTTTAACAAGGACAAAGTGTTGTCTTGCATAAGAATGATGAAGAATATGAGAAGGTACCAAAAAGATGTTAATGTTTGAGTGGAAGATACAATATAATGAGATGTAATCTCAGACTCCACAAATTGAGCATTCCCTCCATATTAATAGCCTCATCCTCTTGATCTCTTCATGAAAAGAGGGATATGTGTTCATCAATAAAGTGATGTAACTTGAATAAACCATTCAAATATCAAAAGGAGATCGATAAAGATTGATTATCCGATCTTCCTCTCAAAAGGTGTAAGATCTAAATTTTAGGTCATACTGGTTAAATTTTGTAGAGGTTAATTAACCTCTCCAAAATTATGTATTTTAGAGGTAGTTCTTAACCTCTATGTCTATATAAGGAGTCTTTTTGGCTTTGTAAGGGACTTTTTGGATTTGCAAATAAGGGGACACTATATTAAATTTTTAGTAGTAGGAAAATTTTTGGAAAGTGTGTACAAATCTTGTTCATGTGATAAAAAATTTCTTTTCTATTCTTGGTGTGAAGAAATTAAAAGGAAACACATTTAGAGTTCTCTTTCTACATATCTGAAAGTTGAAATTTTGATTCTTTCTATGTAATGGGTGTTTTCACAATATTGTGCAAATGTTCATAAGTTATTGAATTAGCATTGTGCTAATAGTAGCCTTCAAGCATAGATCTTGATTGTTTTTATCAGCAGCTTAGTTTAATTCAAGAAAGTTGTGAGGCTACATGGTGCATTCATCATCATGAGATTTCTCATCTTTTAAAGTTCAATTTCATCTTTATTCGAAAAACTTCAAAAATAAATCATGCAAGGGAGCTACCCGTCTAAACATAGAGGAAGACCACATACCAAGGGCCTATCCAAATGTTGGAGAAATCAATTTTCCACACACACTCCATTGGGCTAAATCATGTACTTTCTAAGTGAAAATTTTGTATTTCTAACAAGAAGAAAAAGGTATGTAGTGCTGCCAAAATATTTTTTTTTGATAAAAAAGAATTTCTCAAAGGCATGAAGCATGAGCATATGTGGTTTTCTAAAGAAGAAGTAGAGGAGGTGCCTACAGAAGTTATAAATATGTTGGGAGATTTTTCTAATATTGTATTAGATAATGTACTTGATGGATTGGCCCCAGTGAGGAAGATAAGTCACTAGATGGATTTGGTTGCAGGAGGTAGTTTACCAAATACGGAAGTGCATAGAATGACACTAGTAGAAAGTGAAGAGTTGAATAGAAAAGTTTATGAGTTGTTGCAGAAGGGGTTTATTCAAGAGAGTGTAAGTCCATGTGCTATACTAGTAGTATTAGAAGAAAATACAAATGGAGAATGAAGGATGTACATAGATTCTTGTGCTATCAACAAGATCACAATCAAATACAAATTTCTATTTCCAAGGATGGATGATATTATGGACTATTTAAGTGAAGCTGAGCATTTCAAAAAGAGAGATCTGAATGTTGAAATCTGATTGAAAAAGAGGGAGATTATTGAAGAAGACTATGTGTTTCAATCATTTTGTTGTCACTGATGTCAAATCTACTATTTTCTGGTAAGACAATTGCTTTTAAGATTCAAATACTATCACTTAGTTGATTGATGAGGAGGATTTTATCAATAAGATATAACAAAAGAACCTAGAGGAAAGGTTGAGTTATGATTATGTAATGAAGTACAAGGATTAGTTAAGACAATGATGGCATGATGAATTGATGATCTACTTAAGGTTACAAAATGATTGGCTACACTTAGAAAGTTTAGAAGAAATAAGTTAAACAAAGTTTGTCTGCCAAGCTTGATCGAGTGGATAGTAGGTGCCAAGAAAAGTTAGTGCAAGTCGAGTAGAAAGTTAGTTGGAACCAAATAAAAGAAAAATTTAGTGGATTTTGAGCAAGACAGTTGATGCTAAGTAAAGTTTAGTTGATGCCAAGCACCAGTAAAATTTAGTTGATGCAAAATGATTTATAGTTGATGTTGAAAAACATAATATGTGCCAAGTATTAGAAGGTTGATAATGTTGAGCTATTGTATTATGTTAAAGATCAAAGATTTGTTGAATCTAAGCCAACAAGTTTGTTTTTTTACAACTTGTGAATCAGGAGGAAGATAAGATTGATGATCTGGTGGCACAAAATTTGGTGTAAACCATTTTTAGGTGAATTCAAATGGATTCTAGAAGAAGTTTCTAGAGAAGACAAGATATGGGGTAGATAGATTGTATCCTACCTAATCCATCCAAAACCCTAAATTTGGATGATAGATAATGAGTAGGGAAATATTCTAATTTCTTATTTATAGGAATGTCTTGTCATGAAGAAAAAAGAGAGGTTGGTGTCATGTGTGAGAACCTAAGGAAGAGAATGAATTAAGGGTTTTGCTTCATCAAGTGAACCAAGAGAAGAGTTTGCAATGATATATTAAGTAAGAAGGCTTAAGGAGATGAATTCTTGAAGGGTGAATAAGTTGTTAGAGGTGCAAAGTATGAAAGCGATGTAGAATTGAGCACTAAATAGAGATTTGTAATCTGCAAGTGAAGTTGTAAGTTGTATTAGATCAAAGCTCTATTGTTACTCTCTAACAATTGTATTAGTCTATGATAAATCCTTTGGAGTAAGGTTTCCCTAACAGTCATTAGAAAATTATTTAATAGGGTGGCATTCCAAGTGAATGGCCTAAATTCCTCTAACAAGGCTCACTTTTAATAGGGTGATTGAAATTCCTTAATAGGGTCACATTTAATAGTGTGTATTATAACCTTTAACAAGGTTGGCCTTTCACAAGACATCACTTCAAAAGAGTGAAAAGGAGTAGTATGTTACTAGTGGTTTTTTTCAAATTGGGTTTCCACATAAATCATTGTGTCAAGTGTACTGATCAATGTGTTGTGTTTCATGCTTTAAATTTTTGCAAATTGATTTGATGGTAACATACCAGTTTTAATAAATACACAATGGATACATGCATTGGTATGAATGTTTTAAGGGTTCACTGAATTGTGAAATTTTTTATTTATACATCTAGACTTTGAATAACTGATTCACCCCCTCTCAGTTATTCTAAAGTAATTCCAACACTGAAGAGTGGGTACCATCAGATATGTATCAGAGAAGGTGATGAGTGGAAGACTACTTTCAAGCCAAAAGAAGAACTGTATGAGTGGTTAGTCATGCCTTTTGGGGTAACCAATGCACCAAGCACATTCATGAGGCTCATGAATGAGATGCTCAAGGAGTTTTTGGGTAAATTTGTCATTTTTTACCTAGATGATATTTTGGTCTTTAGTAAGATATTGGAGGAGCATTTAATCTATATTTGCAAGGTGTTTGATAAGTTGAGGGAAGAAAACTTTCTGATAAACTTAAAGAAGTGCAATTTTGTAAAGGAGTTGGTGTACTAGGATTTGTAGTCTTAGTAGAAGGACTAAAAATGGACACAAAGAAAGTGAAACCTATCCTTGAATGGCCTACTCCAAGGAGTGCAACAAATTTAAGATCTTTTCATGGACTGGCTAGTTTTTATAGAAAGTTCATAAGAGGTTTTAGTAGTATTTGTAGAACCTTTACTAAAACAATGAGAGTGGATAGGAAAGAATTCAAGTGGACTCTGGAAGAAGATAAGAGTTTAATCTATTGAAACAAAAGGTTACTAAGAAACCTATTTTAGTACTTCCTAATTTTAATAAGGTGTTTCAAGTAGACTGTGATGTTAGTGGTACTACAATAGGAACTATTTTGAGCCAAGAAGGTAGACCCATTGCTTATTTTAGTAAGAAATTGAAGGATGCAAAAAGAATATATTCTATATATGCTCATGAATTTTATGTTATAGTTCATGTATTGAAGAAGTGGAGAGACTATTTTCTTCCTAAGGATTTTTTTTTTATACTGATCATCAAGCTTTGCAATAATTGACTAGTCAAGGAAAATTGAACCAAAGACATTTGAAGTGGGTTGAGTTTTTGTAGAGTTATACATTTGTTTTGAAACATAGGAGTGGGAAGTCTAACAAAGTTGCAGATTCTTTTAGTAGAAGACAACTTTTACTGACATAAATGTAGATAGAGGTGGTTGGGTTCAAAGAACTCACTACTTTGTATCCAAATAATCCTAATTTTGGTAAAGCATGGAAGTCTTTGTATAGAACCTGTTACACTTGATAGGAAAAAGGGATTGGATTTCATGATCCAGTATAGTATGTTGTTCAAAGGAAGCCAAGTGTACATTCTTAGAAGTTTAATGAGAGAGAATTTCATCAAGAAGAAGAATAGTGGAGGATTAGCTGAACATTTTGGCAGAGGTAAAATAGTAGTTTTGGTTGTTGAGAATTATTGTTGGCCATAGTTGCAACAAGATGTGAAGAAGTTTGTACAAAGTTGTAGTGTATGTCAAATGGCAAAAGGAGTAAAGTAGAATATAGGGTTCTATCAACCATTACTTGTACCAAAGAAACCATGGGAGGATGCTAGTATGGATTTTGTTCTTAGATTACTGAGGACATAGTGAGGGCATTATTCTATTTTATGGTGGTTGATAGGTTTTCAAAAATGGCATATTTTGTTCCTTGCAAGAAGACTAATGACATTGTTCATGTAGTAGAGTTATTTTTCAGAGAAGTGGTAAGACTAGATGGTCTACCAAAGAGTATAGTTTTAGATCAAGATACTAATTTTTTTTTGGTATTTCGAACGACGTACATTGTGAAAGAAATTGGAGATAGATTGAAGTTTAGTTCATCACATCATCTACAGACTTATGGACGAATAGAAATGGTGAATAGGAGTTTGAAAAATTTGTTGTGATGTTTGGTTGGAAACAAGCCAAAAGGATGGGATATGATTTTTCCATAGGAAAAATTTGTATATAATAATTCTATCAATAGGAGTATTGGTAAATCACAATTCCATATTGTATATGAGAGTAGTCCTAGAAATTCTTCTAAATTAAGGCAGTTAGATAAAGGAGAGATAAGTAGTGCTGAAACAAGAGAATTTACTAAACATTTGAATAACATCCATGAGGAGGTGAGGAAGCACATCATAAAGGTGAATAAACTATACAAGACTAAGGTAGATTGAAAAAAGAGGTATAAATAATTTTAGGTTGGAGATGAAGTTATGGTTCATTTGAGAAAGGAGTGTTTTCTAGTGGGTCAACATAATAAGTTGAAGATGAAGAAGTTTGGACCGTACAAGATAGTGAAAAGACATGATTCTAGAAATGCTTATGAAGTGGAGTTGCCTACTAAATTGAATATTTCACTAGTATTTAATATTTTAGAATTGATAGAGTATTATGAAGGAGGTGATGGAGATGAAGTTGTAGAAGTGTAGTGGACTATTCCACCAGCTAGTTTGACTACAAAGGAGATTGAGGAGATACTAGATAGTCATGTTGGAAAAAGTATAGGGAACATAAGTTATGAATAATACATAGTCAAATGTAAAAGGGAGGCCAGTAGAGGATTCATCATGGCTAGTAAGGGAGGAGTTTAACCATCTTGGTTTTCCTCTGAACACCTGAGACATGATGGAGTCACTTCTCAAAATTACCCTGGGTGTTTGATGTAGGAGCATATTGGGTGTAAGAGCAATCTTGCATCACCCAAAAATATTTTCTTTTCAGACTTTTCTATTTTAATAAGGACTAGTAGATAGGGTGGTTACTATTTATGAGAACTTTTTATTTTTAGTATTTTTTTCATACAAGCTTATAATGTTCTCATTTTCTATATGAAGGTTCATTTTAGAGTTTTAAGCCTAACATAAAAATCTCATTGCTCTAGCTTAAGTATCAGAGAAGTTATTATAGATTTTTGGTGAAAAAGAATTGCATAAAAAATTGCAAGCTCACCATGGAGGCCTTAGAGTGCTTGTATGAGGTCTAAAAACTCAATGGACGGGTGCTTGCAAAATTTTGACCTTATAGATCACAAGATGGCATTTCCAAAAAATGGCTATAATAGCCAATCAAAGCAATAGTTTGAGAGTTATGGCCTTCCAAAGTTAGGCTAACCAAAATATCTAAAATAATTGCCAAAGATGTATTTGGAAAATTTTATATAAATTATTAGGGTCTGTCAACCCTAGATATTAAGTTTCATTATCTAGAACCTTCCTAGGCAACATAAAATTGCTTATTTAAGAAAGGCTCAAACATTGTCTAGAACAACTCTAGGTGATAGTTTGCAACTTATCTTGCAAATTATTGTAAGGAAGGCACCCATATTGGTTAGCATATTGTACTTGTGAATTCTGTAATTCCACATTTGTGGTACAAATAAGAAGTCCATAATTTGTTCTCGTATTTGTTGTTGTTTCTTTATTTTTTGTTATGGTTTATTGTATTAAGGGGAGCACTCTTTATCATGTTCTCATCGAGGTAATTTAAAACCATGATGTTTCAAAACACCAAAAAAATTGTGATTCTACTAGGGAGTCTATGAAGAAATTCATTATTAAAAGTACAAGAATCTCTAGTATAAATAGCATTTTTAAAATTTGTATGATAGACAAACCTTGAGAATTTGAAAAGGATTTAATATAGCAAGAAGAATTCCCTACAACAACAAGGTTATGAAGTGTTCCCCATTTCTTTGTTGAAGGGTCATGTCTCCCAATAATGTTTTATCCATTTGTAGCAGTATCTTTGATGTTGAGTGTAAATTGTGGTTACTAAGAGAGTTCATTTCAATCAATTCAGCCGAATTTTCTTTTCAAAGTGCTCCCATAAAATTAGAGTCAAGAATGAACAAAAGGTTTTGTTCTCTTTTTCAAGTGACAAATTATGTTTTATTTCTCATATTGTGAGTAGTGACTCTAAATCTCTGTATTAGTTCATCCTTAGTTGATTTCACTATAATATTTTGAAGGGCTTTCAAGTTATGGGTAGATCTGAAGCTTTTAATAGTTTCTTGAAAAGGGAATTTAAGTTCTTGATAAGTTTTAAAGTGTTCTTGCATCCACGGTTATAAGAAATAGAAGTGCACAACAATGATTTCTTTATCCTCTTTCAAGGAGGTGGTGGCTCTATATGGTTTTGATCACTAGTGTGAAGAAGTGAAGTTTGCACCTATGCCAAATCAGCATATTGAGTTTGCAAGCATCGACAGTAAAAGGTATTTTTCACTTTCATGAGATTTTTTTTCATGAAAGTAAGTTCCACAAAAGATTCTCCATCAAGTGGTATTTTCAGCACTAAATAGGAGAGTTGTATGATGCATCTCAACATGCTTTGTGAAAGACAGATTTAGTAGATGTGTTTGCATGTCAAAGTGTGTTAGAGATTGAAATTGGTAGAAGAATTTTCAGATATAATGCAAGTAATAAATTTTGAAAGTGAATTTGGTGAATGAATTGTAAGTTTGTAAGAAATGGAATCTTTTTTTGCCTAGTATGCAGTCTATGGATAAAAATTGTAGATCTATTTCTACCAAGAGATACATGCCATCAACTTTTGATGGCATTCATGGCTTCCCAAATATCATGGTGTATGATATTAGAAAACATTATCCTAAGTTTGGTGGGAACCATTTGGATTCAACCAATCGCCATGTTCAGATGTTTAGTGATTTGATTGGTGATTTTGAGATTACTCATCAAGGCGTACATATGAAGTTGTTTGTTTAAACTTTAGAAATTGATGCTAGAGATTGGTTTTCCTTTCTACTGAAATGTTCTATTTCATCTTGGAATGAGTTACATTCAGCCTTCATGAACAAATTTGGGGAAAGACTAAGAATCTCTAATTCTTTTGGCAATTTCTTGAAGATCTAAATTAAGAATGATGAATTAGTTCTTGAATTTAATATCAAATTTGCAAGAGTTGTAAATGAGATTCCCGAGAATTGTAGGCCAAATGGTCAAGTGTGTTTAGTAGTTTATCTTGATGCATTTGATAAAAAGATGATTTATATATTGACAGATAAAGAACCTGAGACTTTGCATCAAGCATTCATGACAACAATAGAGATTGAGAACAATATAAAGTATTGCTTAACTAGAGATCATTTTTCTAGAATTGTTTCTCAGCAAGGTGAAGTTGAGAGGAGTTTTCATGAAGATTTTTCAATTTTTGATCAGTATGTAGTTACTACTACTATTGTAAAAAAAAATTTAAAAAATTCAAAAGTAAGAACAAGTGAAGATGAATTTTTTTATTGCAAAGAAGAGCCGATCCTTTTCTTGCTGAAAATAGTGCACATGTTTGTAGTATTGCAATAGCAAATGACATAGTTAGTTAATTTGATCAGTTATATGTTCAAGAATAAATGATTTTAGTTGTGGCATCTCCTATTGATGATTTTCCTTGTGCTAAGAGTGTTACTAATCATGAAGTTAAAATGATTTCATCTCCATCTTATGAGGTTGAAGAAGCTGAAAGTTATGCTTCAAGTGATGAAGGCAAGGTTGCTGATCCAATTTATTATGAAGAAGTATCATATGAAGAAGATGATGAGAGTGGTTACTTGAATCAAGAGGAGGATGGTGATAGTACATGTTCATCTTCATATGAGTTTGATACAAATTGGGAATAAGAAAGCAATGATGGAACTGAGTACTCTTATGTAAATAAAGATATCAATTCTTTTTATAAATCTAAAAATGAAGTTCCATCTCAGAATTGTATAAATTAGCTTGAGATTGAAACTTTTGAAGAAGAGTTGTCTACACAATATGAGGATAAGGAGATCATTTATAAGGAAAAGTTATTTAGTTGTGTAGATGAATGTCATAAGGTTGCTAATGAGGCTAATTATTGCCTCTATTTTATGATAATTTTAAACACTCTGTTTACTTCCACCAAGACATTTGTGAATTTATGTTTACTTGAACTTATGATTAACATATGGGTAGATAGTATGTCACATTTTTCCAATATTATAAATATAATTTAGTATTTTATATAACCACTAGAATGTGTTTTCTAATATTTGAATTTAATTTGATAATGCTTATTTGCAAACATCTCTACATAATAACTAACCTACTAGCAAAGGAAGTTGAAGATGGTCAAAAGTATTCAAAGGGAAACATTGAAGATAACCAATAGTATTGAAGGAGAAAAGACATTAAGGTTTAGCTATGGTGGAAAGAGTCATAACAGTACCAAGGGACATGGCTGCTAATATGGAGGAGCTATGAAGAATTGCTATATTTTCTCTACATTTTTTATTATGTCAAAGCAATTGTCCAGACTTCATTATTCGTTCCATGAGATATTATCTTTCTTTCTCTTTCTCTGGTGGATTTTTAGTTAGTTTGTTTCTCTTTTCTATTTTAGAATAAGTGTCATTCTTCTATTTATAGGGATTAGACCAATAGTGTTAAAGGTTAGAAGAAAGTTTATGACAAGAAACTGTGCTCTTACAGTGAGTTGTTTTTATAGTTTTATGTATCGTTCTCATGTAAGAAATTTATGGAACATAATGAAATAGCTCCTGGTTTACATTTTTTTTTAGTAGATTAGTAGAAGCTAACCAAGGGGGCTCACTTGGGAGGTGGATTGGATTAGAGTAGTATAGATTTATTTTCAAGCATCTTTAGTATTGTAGGTAGAAATTGTAAGTTCCTTCCTGTAGCATCATACTTTGTGAGTGTTCCTGCAGCATCTGTAAGAATAGTTATAGTAGATGAACTAAGTTGGAACATATATTAGTATTTAATTGCATTTCTAGTATTTTTTTCAATAAAGAGTTAAGTGTGTTAGTTTCCTATAGCAATAGTGTAGGTTATTTCCTTGTATTTTACTTTCCTACAACATAAGCATAATGAATCATTAAGAAACCTAGTGCACATACTATGTAGACCATTTCAAGTATATGTCCCTAGATTGACAAAATTAAATGCACCTCATGGTGGGGAAAAATAGTCAAATTGAATACACTATTCCTAAGTATGGCCTTTGGCATGATTATTATACACCTATTATGAGGCAGACCATTTTTGGCATTGTTGCTAGGGATGGTGTCAAGCTAGGAGCATTCTTGAGTCATAGTTCTTGGTTAAGTTTTTTTACAAATTTTTAGTTTTAAAGCTTTCTTCACCAGTGTGAAGAATTCAATTGCATGCATCAAAGAGGAAGACAATGAGATGAATTTGGTAGATTTCTTCCACAAGAGTCTGTTTATTTGAATGAAGAAATTGAAGAAGAAGAAGTTGAGTTTCCTTTTGAAGATACAAGCCTGATTTTTCATATAGAATCATCCTCAAGAGTAGAACCTATAGATATGAGTGGTCTTCAACCTTTTGCTGAAATTTTGGCTAGTTTCCTTGATAATACTGCTCCAAATCCACCAGTTGTTAATAATCTAATACCCAATGTTCCTTTTTAGCAGCAACCTCATAATCTAATACCTCCAATAATGGCATAACCTAATTTTCCATTTCCTCTTCCAAGCCTCATAAATACTAATAATCTCAAGAATATACCCGCAACTTTTTTCCCAAAGTTCTATGGCCTTCCAACCAAAGACCTTGATACTTTCTTGTTTGAATTTGACATACTCTGTCATAGTTTTGACTACAAAATTAATGCTCATAAGCTCAAATTATTTCCAGCAATATTGAAAGAGTCAGCTTTATAATGGTTCATGGGCTTAGGAGCCATTGCAGTAGAAAATTGGGATGAAATGCAAACTCTATTTCTAGGTAAATATAAAGAGCATTGCAAAGCATCTGGTTGAAGAGGAAATGATATCTTCAGGATATCACAAAAGGAGGAAGAAACATTGGAAGACTATGTTTCATGTTTCTTGTATACACTGCAGAAGAACCCTTAGCATGTATTGTCTAAGGATTCAAAAAAGCTAGTCTTTTTGAGAGGTGTGAATGATAATTGTCTAGAAGCACTAGGCTTGATGGCTAGTGGTGATGCATATCAATTTTTTTAAGATGAGCTCAAGAAAATATATCAAAACTATTCAAGGTCAACTATGAAGAAAGGCCGAGGACCTCATTGCATAGTCACTAAAGGAATTAGTCAGATTATTTCAAAGCTCAAGATATCTAACCTATTGTCAAATTTCAAGTAGGACATCATAAATAATGTCACTACAAATCTCAACAAAATGACTACAAAGAAGAAGCATACATAAGCCAAATTACAATTAGCTAAATATTGCTCCCACTACCAAAAGCAAAAGAAGGATTTGTTAGTTTGTGGTGATTGATCAAGAAAGTACTATACATACTTCATAAACTCTTTGGGGCTCGAAATTTTTGGCCAACACATAATTATTAATTATAACCCTAAAGCGATAAAAATACTTGTATAAAATGGCTTAGGGTTAGGGATTGTTTCATAAGGTGATGTGAAAATTGGTTCTTGCAGTGGTATTGAGCTGTAAGGGATTACAGATTGTAATAAGGTTGTAATCACTGGATCGTAAAAATATTTGACTTGCTATTTGGTGGATGTAGCCTAGGATTTGGGTGAACTATGTTAAATCTTGGTGTCTTGTGTTATTTTATTTTCTGCGTGATCTATTATTTTCTGATATTGGTTATATTTTCATGTAATTATTATTTATGTTTGTGGTTTAATCCTAAAACGTGGTATCAAAGTGAGGTTGTTTTTTTAGTTATCCTCTATAGGAAAGTCTCATGGTTGAGTGGGAGTGATGGCAAACAAGGATAAGCTGAGGGTTGACAGGTTTAATGGGTAGAACTTTTAGTTATAGAAGATGGAAATGGGAGACTATTTGTATCAGAAGGATTTATGAAAGTTGTTGGAAGGAAAAACCAAGAATAAGGGATCTATGTCAAATGAAAAATGGGATCTTTTAGATAGAAATACACTTGGAAGCATTTGATTATTCTTGGCACCATTAGTGGAATTTAATATTATAAAAGAAAAGACAACAAAAGAGTTGATGAAAATCCTAGTGACACTCTATGAAAAGCCCTTTGCTTTAAAAAATATATTTTTCATGAAGTATTTATTTAATATGAAAATGGTACAAGGTAGATCTATTGCGGATCATTTAAATGAGTTTAATTACTAGTCAGTTATCTTCTATGGAAATTAATTTTGATGAATAAATTAGGGCTCTCTTGATTTTGTGTTCTTTTCCTAAAAGCTAGAATGGCTTGGTAATGGCAGTGAGCAATTCTATTCTTGGATCTAGTACCCTAAAATATAATGATGTGATCAGTGTTATTTTGAGTGAGGAAACTCATAGGAAAACCTTAGGTGGATCTACATCAAGAAGTACTTTGAATGCACAAAGTAGAGATAGAATGATTGAGAGAGGAAGTAATTTTGAAAAATTATGGGAAATCAAGAGGAAATTCAAAAGGGAGGAGTTCTCAATCAAGTGGACCAAATGACTACTCATACTGTGGAAAACCAGGGCATAAAAAGAAAGAATTTTAGAATCAAAAGAAAAATGAAGGAGATAAACTAGATGAAGACAAGGAGGAAAATGTGATAAATAAAAAATTTGAAGAGGATGTTTTTCTTCTATCTTTAGAAAATGTTGATGATTCATAGATTTTAGATTCTGTTGCTTCATTTCATGCTACACCTCATAGAGGTTATTTCATTGATTATGTCCAAGGGAATTTTGAACTTGTTTATTTGGGGGATAATGAACCCTGTCAAATTGTTGGAAAGGAAAAAGTTAAGATTAAGTTATAGAATGAGAATTATTTGCTACTACATGAGGTAAGACATATTCCAAGGTTGAGTAGGAATTTAGTTTCAGTAGGGCAACTCAGTGATGACAGTTGTGCAGTTACTTTTAATGATAAAAAATTGAAAGGTTTCAAAAGGTTCTTTTGTAGTAGCTAAAAGGTGTGAAAGTAGGAACCTTATATCTTTGTATAGGTCATATTGTTCCTTCTACTTTAATAGTTTTAGAGAAAAATAAATGTTCAGGAACAATTGTTGCAATTGAGTAGGGAGAACAAATAATTGCTATAGATTCTGATACAATGTTGTGGCATAATAGACTTGGGCACATGGGTGAGAAAGGTATGAAAGTACTTCATTCAAAGAAAGTTTTATCAAGTTTAAAATGTGTTAATATGCATTTCTGTGAAATTTGTGTGTATGGAAAACAAAAGAGAGTAAGCATTGTTAAGATTGGGAAGGAAAATAAAAAGGAGAAATTAGAGCTTGTACATATAGATGTATGGGGACTAGCTTAGGTATCTTCCCTTGGTGGCTCTCATTACTATGTTAGATTCATTGATCATGCAACTAGAAAAGTATGGGTTTATTTTCTTAGACAAAAATCTAATGTTTTTCAAATTTTTAAAAAATGGAAATGCTTGGTTGAAAATAAGACTGATAAAAAATTAAAATGTCTCAAATCTGATAATGGTGGTGAGTATTGCAGTCATGAATTTGAAGATTATTTCTCCACTAATGGTATTTGTAGATAGAAAATTGTTCCAGGGACTCCATAGAAAAATATAATGGTTGAACACATGAACATGACTATAATGGAGCATTCAAGGAGCATGAGGTTGCATGCTAGGTTGCCCTTACACATGTGGATGGAGGTTGTCAATACTACTATATATTTGATTAATAGAGGTCCCTCTACTCTTTTGGGTTGTGGTATTCTAGAGGAAGCATGGAATGATAAGAAAGTGAGTTATTCTTTTCTCAAAACCTTTAGTTGTGAAGCTTTTTCTCACATGGATTTTGAAAATAGAACCAAGCTGGAAGCTAAGTCAAAGAAATGTGTATTTTTTGGATATGACATTAATGAATTTGGTTATAGGCTTTGGGATTTTGAAAATCATAAAATTGTAAGAAGCAGGGAAGTCATATTCAATGAGAAAGTGTTGTACAAAGATCTATTGCAGCAACATCAAAAGATAGAAGATGATTATGTAGTGTTGGATGATACTCCAAAAGATGATGTTCTAGCCATTCCTCATGATGTGTAACAACCACAATAACAAATATCATATACACCAGTGAATGTTAGATAGTCAACAAAGAAAATTAGACCTCCAAAAAGATTTTCTCCCTTTTTGTATTCTATTTTACTTACTGATGCTAGTGAACCTGAATGTTATGATGAAGTTGTGTAGGTGGAAACTAAGATTTAGTGGGAGTTTGCAATGAAAGATGGAATGGACTCTTTGTTGAAGAATAAGACATAATATTTATGCAAGTTTCCTATAGGTAAAAGAGCTTTACAAAATAAGCGAGTTTATAGGTTAAAAGAAGAGGAAGGAGGTAAGAAGAGATTTAAAGCTAGGTTAGTTGTAAAAGGATTTGCATAGAAAAAAGGAATTAATTTTGATGAGATAATTGTTGGAATGTTCAAAATGGGAAGAGTACTTTTGAGGGGGGGGGTTGAATCAAAAGTATCTCACTTTTTTAACCTTTTCTAATGCTTTAAAACAAATGACTAAAAATAAGATGCATGCATGTAAACATATTAAGTAAACATAAAGTAAACACACATAACACCAAATTTGGTAACCTAGAAACCCTCCAAGAATAAGAAGGTCAAACTAGGGTGGGGATGATACCCCCAAAAATTACTGCAATAATAAATTTTTGACCACTTCTAATGGTCTGCCTTATTAAAGGCTTTACAGTGTATCAATAATGACCTAGTTAGAGGATTTACAAACACTTTACATGAAGTGTCACCCTGTAAAGGATTTACAATAGGCTGTTAAACTCACCTAATACAATAGGATTTTCAATCACCTTCTCCAAAGGTTCTCCCACCTAGCTATTAAGCTAACCTATCAATATAGGATTTACAACATCTAATACAATGGCAAGAAAGTATTAGAACAATAAACCTGATAGTATGCAATCTTTAATTTTTGGATTTAGGTACTTGATCTGCTCTCTCTAATGTGATTCTTCCTTGATCTAGTCTCTATTCATATCCCTTGTCCTATTCTGATCAACTGGATGTGTAATTTCTACTCTGTTCGTCTAAGTCTCTAACACTTCACTCTAAATTTTGCTATAGTTTTTTGATACACTATTCTCTTCCACAATTACAATGGGGTTTTCATCTGCCTTATAAAGATTGTGAAGACTCAGGGTTAGGTATGGATCTATGATCCATATTGAATCTTTAAGTTTCCACTCATTCCTTGTATTTTTCGATTAGTTGCATGCCTTCTCCATTTTTCTAATTGGCTGCATGTCGATTGCATAGAAAATATAAAAGATAGGTCCTTATCCTTTTTCTCCTTTGAAATCCTTCTATATCGGCTCCAAAAATGGTTTACATCTGAGTTTGTGAGAGCAAAAACTCATATGTTGATTCTATGTTACTTAGCACATAATGGACTACTAGTGCTTGACACATGTATAGTTCTAGATTGCTTGGCACCTATTACATTCCGTCTTGCTCAACACATGTATGATTTTGGCTCACTCAGCATATGAAGCATCCTAGTTTTCTTGGCATCAACTGTGACTCAACACCTATATATCACTCGGGATCTATTGCTTTCTTGGCACCTATTGAAAATTTAACTTGGCACACACTATGACTCGACATACATAGTGTACTCAAATTCAATATAAAAAGTGGTTAAGTGTGTTGACACTTGAATGTCAAAACTATTCTAAGACCAACAATATTTTCTCCTATTGTTAAAATGACTTCTATCCATTTTTTTAAAGTCTTGTGGTTACTAAAGATTTGCATTTGGAGTAGCTTGATGTTAAAACAACCTTCCTTCATGGTGATTTGGATGAAGAGATATAATTGGCTGAGCCATGGGGATTTGAGGTCAAAGGTAAGGAGAACATAGTGTGCAAATTGAAGAAAAGTTTATATGGCTTGAAGCAAGCACCTTGGCAATGGTATCTAAAATTTGATATTTTTATGCATGAGCATAGATACAATAGGTGTCATTTAGATCATTTTGTTTATTTTAAGAGGTTGGATGATGCAAGCTACATTATTTTATGTTTATATGTTGGTGATATTCTTGTAATTGGGTCTAACATGGGTTTTAAGAGGCTGAAATGCCAGTTAGCACATACATTTGCTATGAAGGATTTGGGGGCAGCAAAAAAAATCCTTGGTATGAAGATTTGCAAAGATAGGAAGAATAAAAAATTGATGCTATCTCAGGTTGATTATGTTGAGAAGGTGTTGCAATGTTTCTCTATGGAGAATTCTAAAGTTGTCAGCACACCTTTACCTAGTCATTTGATGTTGACTAAGGAGATGTGTCACAAGACACAAGAAGAGGAGGATAAGATGTCCAAGGTACCCTATGCTTCAACTATAGGAAGATTGATCTATGATATGTTATGTACTATGCTAGATATTGCACATGTAGTGGGAGTTGTTAGTAGGTATATGAGTCATCCAGGAATTGAGCATTGGAATGAAATTAAATGGATTCTCAAATATCTGAGAGGAACATCCAATAAGTGTCTACACTTTGGGGGCTCTACTACTGATTTATAGGGCTATGTTGACTTAGATTTGGCAGGGGATATTGATACCAGGTAGAGTTTTATAGGTTATGTCTTTACTATTGGTGGGGCAGTTGTGAGGTGAGTTTCTAGATTATAGAAGGTTAATGCTTTATCCACTACAGAGGCAGAGTATGTAGCTACTACAGAGGCAACCAAGGAGATGATATCACTTTAGTTCTTCTAGGAAGAATTGGGACACCCTTAGAAGGATAATTATTTTTTTATAGATAGTTAGAGTTGTTGGGAAATATTCAATATATGATAAGTTACTAAGAGGGGAGGGGTGAATTAATAAATTTAAATTCTTCCTTCTAAATTTGTCACAAAACAATCTATGCTATTACATACATTAGTACTGAAAGATAAAATATTCATCACACAAAAGAACACAATATTTTGGTGACCCAAAAACCTTCCAAATAGAAAGTAAAACTGGGGTGGGGTTGATACCCACAAAACTTCAATACTGTAGCATAAAGTTGGCCTGTTAAGGCTTACATTGACCATTTTTGGTGATCTGCCCTATTAGAAGCATAAAGGACTACTAAGTCCACCTTGTTAGAGGATTTAAAAACATACGATGAAGTATGCACTCGGTTAAGAGATTTGTACAAATGTTGTTATGTGTACCTTGTTAGAGGATTTAGAAACTAATTCACCTATTAAGATGAAGTAGTGGATTTACTTACAATTGATTGCTGATAAGATCCTTTATGCATTAATCACCTTATGTGATGGATATAACTTTTTTGCCTCTGTATTGAACTTGCTAAATTCCTTGAACTACTATTGAAAATCCTTCACAGACACTTTTCAAAATTACTTCACTATTTCTTCATACACATGTGATATCTTATAATAAACCTTACATATATACCTTTCAAATTTGCAAAATAGAAAGGTCGGCCAAAACACAAGTGAACAAATACATTATAAAGTCAGCCCAATAGTAAATAACTCGAGTTCATTGAACAAACTCGATGACCTTCTGAAATACAACATCCACTGCATTACTTGGCATCATCATGCACTCGGTAGAAGTGAAGCCTCGGTCCATACTAATCACTTGATGTAGTTCTAAACTCGGTAACCACTGGTGACTCGGTAGATGTAGTGTCACTCAATAGATATTGCACACTAAGTTTACCTTGCTTCACTTGGTAAACACTGCTTCTTCCAACACTCAATTTACATTGAATTTCCATGACACAAACTTACTGCTCAGTAGACACTATGAATCATGGTAGACACTACTAGTCTTCACATTTCTTGTATTTACTCGGTAGCTTCAAAAATGCTTGGTGTAAATTACTTAACTACTAAGGCTTACAAGGTAACCACTAAATGCTTGGTATAAACTGTAGATTAAGTGATGAGCTCGATAAGCATTTAGAATTAAGTAAGTGTTGTCGCTAATGAAAAATACAACATAATACCAAAAATCTCCCCCTTTGGCATTAGTGACAAAAACACTTATGAACCAAAACTTATGTTAGCTGACATTCTAATTTTGATTTTTCAAACTTGATCTTTGTAAAGTTGTTGTATATACATATCTTACATATCTTCGCCATACAGATGGTATAATATATACATAGCTTTTATTTGTATATATGTCAATTTATTTTCTTTCTTATTTCTCCACAAGTCTCTTTTACTCCCCTTGCTCTCTTCCCTTGTTCATCTCATACTCCCCTTTTTGACAATAATGCCAAAGAGTATATACAATAAATTCAAATAGAGACACTAAAATGTGAGAGAAATTTAGAGTGTACCTTGAGAATAAGAGAAAATGTCTTATCCCAATTATCTTGCAAAATTTTGCATGTGGAGAGTTTGACTTGAACTTCTGTAGAAAGTTGAATCATATGATCTGCTATAGAAAAATTGTTGTCTTGGATCAATGTTTTTGAATAAGCAATACGTTTCTGCATTTGGTCCATGACTGGAAGGATCATATTTTGGATGTCAATCAGTGTAGATCTGATCCTAGCTTCTTCTCTAAGTAGCTCTACCTACATTTCTGAAAAAAAAAATTTACCTTCATGTGATGTAATGAGCTTGAACTATGATCAAGCTATAACTTTTGAGCACTAGCCTTCATGTCCACATCAATCTTATTTAATTTTTCTTTAACATCCTTGGTGTACTTGGTAACATCACAAAGCTTGCCAAAAAGTAATGTTACATTTGTAAAAGATTGCTCAAGGTTGCTCAAAATTGTGGATAATTTTACTTGCTTTATTGTAATGTGCAGAGCAATGTACTCAAGCACCTTATTGTCAAATTTCTTCTCTATCTTTTCAATGAGCTTCTCTTGGCCAAAAGTGTCCTCATTGAACTTATTTAAAACCTCTTCTAATTGTAACAAAATGTGTTGAGATGGATCAACATCAACACCTATAGCTTCAGTAATTATGTTTTTGGCATTCTCAATTATTGTGAATTCTCTATCCCTCTCTTCTCTTAACTGCTTCTACCTTGCCTTTTGCTCTAAAAGCTGACTGACCAATCTCATTTTGTTGGCTAAGGTAATGTCCAAATCTATCTTGGGGATAATAATTTCTTTATCTAAGTCTATATCTTCATCAATTTCCTTACTAGTAAGCAACCATTTTAGAGGAGTCTTTGGTTTTACTTTAGTGCTTACTTTCTTGGATTTAGAAACAGAAGCAATAGTTGATATAGATGGACTAGTAGAAAAAACTTGAATTGGTCCAACTGGAGGAAAATTGAGAGAAGTACCAACTATATCCAAAATTTATGTGCTTCCCAAAAATGATGTACCAAAATTATATGATGGGCGAGCGGACTTACTGTATATGAAGTAGAAGATGTTGGCACAGTTTTGGAACTAATAGTTGTGCACATTGCTGTGATGGATTTCTCAACTGTTGATGAAGAGGGACTCAGTAGATGAAGTAACTGATACTTCCATAGAAGATGCTTGGAGCTATGGGGTGGCAGGAGTAGATGATATTTCTAATGTAAATGCAATCACTCTTGCTGAAGCTGACTCCAACCCTGATGATGTTACCGGCTTAGGTGGAGACTGAGGAAGAGAAGCAATGACTTCTGTTGCAATCTTCATTGGATCATCTTCTTCATCTACTTCCTCCTTGTCTTCCTCTTCAACTTCTTCCCCTTTCTCTTTATCATCAGCCCTTAGTGCCTGATAATATTCAACATCAAAAGTAGTACATGGAGTGCTATCATCTTCTTCATCATCACTATCACCATCATCATCCTTGATCTCAACTAGATCATCACTAGGCTTATTCAGATGATAGATATTCTTCCACATGTTTGTTGAATCTCTTACGACATGCTCAATGTCCTTAATTAGGATCAAACATGTGTGAAATATGATCATCATTTTACCTTCATTATTCTTCATGGTTGCCTTTACTTCTGCCTCAGTGAGATTTGGTAATAGTTTCTTCAAGGATTGTTCATAGATGTCCTTGGCTATCTATGTGGTTGACTCCCACCTCAGTTGTAGTCTTAGTAATAATTCTTTTGATACTTGAGGAGCAATCTAGTCTGGGGAATACTTCTACTTTCCCATTTTGGTGAGTACCAATTCCTCAATATGCATCTTCTTGATATCAATTCTAGTTTCAAACTTTAAAGCCTTGAAGTTTGTGATTCCAGCTCCTTCTTCCATCTGTTTTAGTCTTTCTTGGAAGGTAAGTTGGGGCTTGTTGAATACTAATTCACCTTTATCTTTGCCTTTGCCTCTCCTAGTGAAAATAGTTTTGGAGGCCCTTGGAGGTTTAGTAATGACAACCCTCCCTTTCTTCTTTGCTGGCTCTTCCTCCTTTTCTAATTCTTGCTCTTCATTTTCTTGTTCTTGATCCTCTTCTTTGTCCTCTCCTTTTCCCTTGGTAATCACTAAGGGACTAGTGGCAATTTTCATCTTGGCAATCTTCCTCTTACCTTTCCTGATTGCTTGAGGTAGCTTAATTTCCAATTCAATTCTGGCTTTTGCCTCATCATAAGTGCCAAAGACTGGTCGCTTGGGATCTATAGGCTGATTTACCAATGTTTCAATGATGTCCTTGATTTTCTCAATATTGACCTCATAAGGGAGAGGTTTCACCCATGCAACTCGGGGCCTAACTACCTGAATGTATACTCTTTCACAGTCTACCACAAAAAATACATCATCTTTATTTTCTTCAAAAAATTTAGGAGGAATCCTAAACCTATTGTTCATTTGTTCTTTAAAGTCTTCAAAATAATTATCCATTATACTATAGAATTTTACACCCATTTTTGCTATAAACTCATTTATCTGATACAAAATGGGAACATCATTTCTCCATATGAAAAAACCTTTGGATGGAAAGAATTTTTGCACATAAAAGAAGAGACATGTTAATAAAGAACCAAATTTGTAGGGATTTTTCTTTGATGACTTGATGCTATCCATATTCTTGTTTAGTTGCTTTAGTAGTAGCTCTGACAGGTCAAATTCCAAGTTTTTCTTTACAACTTTGAATGCTAAGTCTACTACCTCACATGGCACACCATTTAAATGACTGGAACTATAAATCTTGTGGGAAATTACATGAATTCCAAACCTCAGCTCCACATCAGTAATGGTGCTAATTTTCAAACCTCTACCATCCCACTCAACTAGGGTTTTCTTCTGGAGTTCATCTTGACCTAGGGTTTTGGTGGATTTAGCTTTGCTCAAAATGGGAAGGCTAGTAATCTTGTGAATCATCTTTTTGGTGATCAATACAAGCTGTTCCAACCATAACTAACCATTGTGTACATAGCTAAGAATATACCTAATCCATTTTATCTGAAAGCTTATTGGTAGGTGTGATATGTGTGTCAACCCTTTTTTTTCCAAATACTTGTGCTCGAGTTTCAATTAGTCATCAACACACATTTCTTCTAAAGCACTATCCATTTATAGGGTTCCTATCTCTTGAATTGAACACTAAAAATGAGTGTGAATATCGTTAATCAGAAGTACCTTTGGTGGAATTTGTGATTACGTGCCATTAGAGTCGAGTGCCTCCGCCGCTGCTAGAACTAACTTGAAATTTGGTGCTTTCCACTCTGCACCCTTGACCAACATTTTTTATCCTCTTTTTGCCTTGCTGCTACTGGTGCTTTCAGATGCCATTGTTCCTCAGTAAGTGATGGAAATCTTTGAACAAATTTCCTAACAAAAAATTCACTCGAAATTGCTTGGAATCACTTGAATGCACCTAGAAATCTCTTTGCTTTGAAGACACAGTGAAAAATAAAGTTTAATTTTTCCCTTTTTTTGGTGAAAATTCACCATTAATGCTAGGTACCATACTAACGTAGTGTGTGATAGACTATCATCCATTGACCTAACTCAGCAAGAGCATCAACTCAATAGACAAACCAAATTCCTTTTATTCCTGACCTTTCTTGGTAAGGTCTTTAAACAACTTTCCTTGGTGGAGTCTAATGCAACTCGGTGAAAGATAACCTTTCTATGATCCTAGTGTATCTAGAATACTGATTTGATCATTTGCATTCCTCATATTTCTTGGAACTGCTTATGATTATCTTGTTGAGTATAGCTCCAACACATTCTTAGGAATTTAGTTTAAGGGGATGGAGTCACCCACTTCTTGAATGAATTCACTTCCATGATTTGAGCTTGTATCTTCAGTAGATTTAGGAATTCATTGCTGCTTCATTTGTTTCCTTATGTTGTTAGCCCTTTCTTTCATTTCATCTTCAATTTTTCCTATATTCATGCAATTTTTAGCTATATGATCGAGTTCAGTGCATGTGCAACACCTTATAGTAGTATCCTTCTTCCTTAGATGATGTGTTGCACAATTTATACCAGTGTGTCCATATTCTCCACAATAATGACATCTACACCAAGTATTGTAGTCTCATCCAAATATTGCCTTTACAAGTTGTTTAGCTAGATTGAATGTTTTGGATCTACATTGAGATGCCTTGTAACCATTCTTTTTGCATTTGTGACATTTACCTTTAAATTTTGATTTCTCCTTGCATTCGTTAGCTTTGTGACCATGTTGATTGCAGTTGTAGCACTTCCCATTGAATTTTGCTTTTCCATTGCTCTAATATTTGTTTAATGAATGACCAATTTTTTCACAATGATTGCATGAGGGTTTTTAATTCCTTTTTTCACCTTTCTTGGAAGATTCACCTTGTTCTTCATTATATCCAAGTCCCACTTTACCTTTTTGCCTATGAAGATTCTCCTCATTTTGTTCATTCAATTGATTTATGTCTTCTTGTGATTTCAACATTCTTTCAGTGATTTGTTTTTCAAAATTTAGGTCTTTCTTCAATTTTCAATGATTTACTTTTCACATCTTAGCTCTCTCATTATTATTTCATTAATTTCCCTTTAGTAACTTAGATCACTTCTTATTCTTTCATTCTATGCTTTGAGAGTTTTGATTTCTTCATTTGCTCCAGTGATTTGATCAATGAGGTCTTCATGCTGATTGGATTAATTTTGTTCTTCATTGTTTCTAGCCTCCAAGCTTTAATTTGCCTTATTACTTTGTTCCAAAATTTCACATAGCCTGATTGATTGGATTTCTTTTTCTCTTTTGAGTTTTCTTACTTCTTCTTGTAGAGATCCATTATTTGCTAGGAGTTCCTTGATTGCCTCATTAGCTTCATCTAAGTTGCTTGATGGGAAAAAGTCTTCAATCTTTTCTTCAACATACTGATGGTCATCCATTTGGCTTCAAAGTTCCTTTCTTCTTTTCATGGATTGGGAAAGATGATCATTTGCTTCTTTGAGTTGAGCTATGACCATCTCCAGATTTAGCTTTTCATTTTCAATTGCCTTGTCAAGTTTAAATATCTCCATTTGTCTTTAGATCTTTGCTCAAGCTGCCAAACTTTTATCCCAAGAACCACATTGCTCTAATACCAATTGTTGGGAAATATTTAATATATGATAAGTTATTGAGAGGGGAGGGGTGAATCAGTAACTTTAAATTCTTCTTTCTAAATTTACCAAAAAATTATCTATGCCACTACATACATTAGTACTAAAAGATAAAACATTCATCACATAAAAGAACACAATATTTTGGTGACCCAAAAACCTTCCAAATAGAAATTAAAACTAGGGTTGTGATGATACCCACAAAAATTCAATACTGTAGCATAAAGTTGGCCTGTTAAGGCTTACATTGACCACTTTTGGTGATCTACCATGTTAGGAGCACAAAGGACTACTAAGTCCACCTTGTTAGAGGATTTACGAACATACAATGAAGTATGCACTCGATTAAGAGATTTGTACAAAGACTGTTAAGTCTACCTTGTTAGAGGATTTAGAAATTGATTCACCTATTAAGATGAAGTAGTGGATTTACTTACAACTGATGGCTGATAAGATCCTTTATACACTGATCACCTTATGTGATGGATATAACTTTTCTGCCTTTGTATTGACCTTGCTGAATTCCTTGAACTGCTACTGAAAATCCTTCGCAGGAACTTTTCAAAATTACTTCACTATTTCCTCATACACATGTGATATCTTACAATACACCTTACATATATACCTTTCAAATTTACAAAATAGCAAGGTTGGCCAAAAAACAAGTGAACAAATACATTACAAAGTTAACCCAACAGTAAATAACTTGAGTTCACTGAACTAACTAGGTGACTTTCTAAAACATAGCATCCACTGCATTACTCAACATCATCATGCACTTGATAGAAGTGAAAGCTTGGTCCATACTAATCACTTGATGTAGTTCTAAAATTGATAACCATTGGTGACTCGGTAGATGTAGTGTCACTCAGTAGATACTGCACACTAAGTTTACCTTGCTTCACTCGGTAAACATTACTTCTTCCAATGCTCGATTTACAATGAATCTCCATGACACAAACTTACTACTCAGTAGACACCATGAATCATGGTAGACACTATTGGTCTTCACATTTCCTGTATTTACTCAATAGCTTCAAGAATGCTCGATGTAAACTGGTTAACTACTAAGGCTTACATGGTAACCACTGAATGCTTGGTATAAACAGTAGACTCAGTGATGAGCTCGGTGAGCATTCAGAATTGAATAAGTGTTTTCACTAATGGAAAATAAAACATAATGCCAACAAGAGTGCCATTCATCTTGCAAAGTATTCAACTCTGCATTCAAAGACCAAACACATATAGTTGCAAAAAAAAATTTGGGCCCTATTTTATCAAGATTTTGGGCTGACATGTAATTATTAATTGTAACCCTAAAGCAATAAAAATACTTGTATAAAAGGGCTTAGGGTTAGAGATTGTTTCATAAGGTGATGCAAAAATTGGTTCTTGCATTGATATTGAGTTGTAAGGGATTACAGATTGTAATTAGGTTGTAATCACTAGATCATAAAAATATTAGACTTGTTATTTGGTGGATGTGGCCTAGGGTTTGGGTGAACCACATTAAATTTTGGTGTCTTGTGCTCTTTTCTTTTCTGTGTGATCTATTATTTTCTGATATTGGTTATATTTTCATGTAATTGTTATTTATGTCTGTAGTTTAATCCTAATAGGATTGCTAATACAAACTGGTTGCCAGTATGGAGAACCAACATCTTCCAACTAAGTACATCAAGATAGATGGAGATGATGAGCAAGTATTATTTGTTGCTCAACACTGGCCATAGGCCCAAAGTCAAGGTATGCTTCAGGACCATTTGCAAAATTCAATTTTATATGGTAATCAATGGAAAAACCATAATCCCCAAGGTACTCCACAATATAATCAACCCAATTGGAATAATGCTTGGCAAAATAATTTGCAACAGCCCCAATGGCCTCAAAACTCCCAACCATTCTGGCCCAACCAATAGAATAACCAATGGTAGAACTAGCAGAACCAATGACAACCATCTTGGGGGAATTGGCAGTCTACAAACCAATGGAGAGGACCTCAATAGTGGCCTAATCAAAATACTAGTACTCCACAATTACCACCCCCAATCCAACAACCTACACTAATGCCACCACTTGTGAATCCTAGACCTCAAAAGTAGACATAGTTACTTACACAACCTCAGCCAAATCCAAATAACCTACAGGCACAACAACCCATGTATATTGCTAATGCTCAGTAATATCCTACTTATGCTCTAAATGTTGCAAATATACATGTGAGCTCTGGTACAACTTTACTAGTGCCTAAATTGCCTCTTATAATTGAAATACCAGATATTCCAATAGCATCAAAACCCCCAGTCTCTAAAGAGGTTGACCCAACTAATGTCATTATCTCAACCCAAGCTTAGCTAGCGGTGGAACCTCCTTTTCTAGAGAAGCTTGTACAAAATAAACCTATACAAATAGAGGAACAATTTTTTGATATTGTTGATCAGTTGAAGAACATGCATGCCCAAATACCCCTATTCCAAGCTATTAAAACTGTTCCTATCTATGGAAAAGTCATTAGAGAAGCATGCTTGAAGAAGCCTGGGAGGAAGAAAAATAACCCAACTATAGTCCATGTTGAGGGATAATTGGTTGATATTATGTTAAGAAAATTGGTCACACCAAAATATTCTGATCCAGGTAGTCTAGTTGTGAATGTGAGTACAAATGGTCAATCTGTTAAAAATGCTTTAATAGATCTTGGTGTTGCTATAAATTTCATGACTAAGGATACTATGAAGAAGTTGAAAATAGAAGGATTAAGGGCTACTCCAAAAAATTTGTAACTTGCAAATAGTTCTACTATCACTCCTGATGGGATGATACAAAACATAGTTGTAACCTTAGACTCTCTAGAGTATCCTAAAAATTTCATGATTATGTCTACCAAAGCTAATTTATCTAGTAACACTGTCATCCTAGGATGATCATGGTTAGCTACAACTAATGCAAATATAAGTTCTAGACCAGGGAATATGACCATATCAAATGGACAAGCAACAAAGAAATTTGATTTGTATCCTCCAGCACAACCATTACCAGATTTAAGCACATCTATCTGGCCATATTTAGGAGATGGAGAAGAAGAATTAAAATATATAGAACAACTTATGATGTTATATAGACAATTCTTTCTAAAGTTACAGGAAGAAGATTAAATACTTCAGAGTATTCTTATAAAAAATTGTGTGGTAGAAAAAGATGTATCTGAAAGTTCCATGTAAGAATTAACCACATATGAGGAATGTGATGAGAATTGTACTTTGCCCAAAGAACTAGACATTCTTTATCAACTCTTACCATGTAAATTAGATACAAGTCCAATTTTTGAAGCTGCTATGATAGAGTCTACCACTACTTTTGAGCTGTCCAAAGGTCATAATCTTCATGTTAATCCCAAATTATCATCCACACAAATGGAATAGTTAACAAAGCTACTTCAAAAGCATGAAAAGGATTTTGCATGGGACTATGGTGATATGAAAGGGTTGAGTCCTACATTTTGCACTCATAGAATATACATCAATGAAGGGTGTCTACCACTCTGTCAACCCTAGAGAAGGATAAATCCAAGTCTTAGAGAAATAGTTAAAACTAAATTGTAAAAATTGCTTGATGCTAGTTTTATTTATCCTATATCTGATAGTAGATGGGTGTCACCCCTAGTCATAGTACCCAAAAAGGGAGGGAAATGGTGGTTTGTGTAGATTATAGAGAATTGAACAAGGCCACCAAAAAGGATCACTTTTCTTTACCATTCATAGAACAAGTTCTAGACACTCTAGCTAGAAAGAAGTATTTCACTTTTCTAGATGGGTATAATGGTTATAATCAAATTAGTATTACTCCTATAGACCAAGATAAAACCACATTCACATACCCATGGGGTACTTTTTCATACTTTGTTTTGTCATTTGGTCTATGTAATGCTCCTACAACTTTTCAACAAGCTGTTATTAGCATCTTTGCTAATAAATCACATGATTGTATAGAAATATATATGGATGACTTCACAATATTTGGAGTCACCTTTGAGGAAGCCATGATGAATCTTGAAAATGTTTTGATAAGGTGTCAAGAACATAATTTGACACTTAATAGTGAAAAATTTTTCATGCTCATGCAAGAAGGTGTGGTACTTGGTCATTTCATATTAGTTGTAGGAATACAAGTGGATCTAGCTAAGATAGACGTAATTCAAACATTGCCCATACCCACAAAACCAAAAGATGTAGGATCTTTTCTAGATCATGCTAGATAATATAGACATTTTATAAAAGATTTCAACAAAATAGCTAGTCCCTTGTATACATTACTAACTAAAGATGCTAAATTTATTTGGACATCTGAATGCAATGAAGCCTTCCTACAACTTAAGAAACTTCTCACTATGGCTCCAATTTTACAAGGCCTTGATTGGACTTTTCCTTTTCACATATATAAAGATGCTTCTAACTATGTCATAGGTGTAGTTCTAGGACAACAATCTCAACATCTTGAAAATGCAATATATTATATCAAAAAGAGCCTTCATAGACTAGAATTAAACTATACAGTGACTGAAAATGAACTATTAGTAGTAGTTTATGCTCTAAAAAAATTTGGGTATTACATAACTAGCTATCCCATATTTGTTCATACCGATCATGCAGCAATTAAATATCTCATGAACAAACCTGCTATAATAGGTAGGTTAGCAAGATGGTTACTATTGTTACAAGAATTTGATATCACCATCATTGATAAGCCTAGAAGAGCCAATGTGGTAGCTAATTATTTATCAAGAATACACCATGATGAGAATGACACTACTCTAGTAGATGATACATTTCCAAATGAGCATTTATTTCATATTGTTGTTCAAACTCCATCATACGCAGACATTGCTAACTACATTAGAGTTAATAAAATACTAGAACATTTCTCTTACAAGGAAAAGAAGTTTCTTGTAGAGAAAAGTTTCCATTTCTCTTGAATTAATAATATCTTATTTGACATTGGACCTGATCAAGTTATGAGAAGATGTGTGAGAAAGGATGAGACATATGAAATTCTATATGCATGTCAAAATGAACCATATGGAGGGTACTTTGTAGCAAAAAGAACCGCCTTAAAAATTTTAACAACTAGTTACTATTGGCCTATGTTTCACAAATATGTAGCCAACTATACATGAAAGTGTGACAAGTTTTGAAGGATGGGGTGACCAATAAGAATAGATGAAATTCCTCTCAATCTACAACTGGCATTAATACGATTTGACAATGGGGTATGGACTTCATTGGTCCAATTGATCCTCCATCCAATGGAAAATCATATATCCTTGTGTGCACTAACTACTTGACAAAATGGGTTGAAGTCAAAGCCATGAAGCATGCCCGTGATCACAAAGTTGTAGAATTTTTGTATGAAGAAATCTTTACTGTCTATGGTGTACCCAAAGAACTAGTCACTGACCAAGGTTCTCAGTTTACTTGTAATCTGATAATAGAACTAATGAAATAATATAATATCAAGCACCAAAAATCAAGCCCCTATCATCCTCAAACTAATGGACAAGCAGAAGTTACAAATTAGGAGATAGAGGCCATCTTAACAAAAATAGTTCATTTGCACCATAGGGATTGGAATAGTAGATTACTAGAAGCTATTTGGGCCTATAAAACAACATGGAAGACTACTATAGGGTTCACACCATTTGAGCTCCTATATGGAAAATTAGCAATGCTTCCCATTGAATTTGAACATAAAACTTTAAGAACCGCACAGGAGTTGAACATTGAACTTCCTGCAGCATAGAAAGAATGTCTTCTACATCTTAATTCTTTACATGAAATGCATAAGGCTGCTCTAGAATGTACTTAAATCATACAAAAGAAAAGCAAACAATGACATGACTCCCACATTAGCAATAGACAATTTCTAGTTGGTAACTGGGCATTGCTATATGATTCCAGATTTAAAGATATGCCAGGCAAGCTGCAAACACGATGGCTAGGTCCATATGAAATTAACCATGTCTTTGCAAATGGAGTCATCCAATTAACTACCATTGACCCAATTCCTTTTAAGTTGTTAGTCAATGGACATAGACTCACGTTATATAAATGGCCCCAAACAAAAGAGGACTTCCTATAGTAGCTTCAATAGAAAAATTCAAATGTACACCAGGTAACTCTTTCTACAGTAGAAGGTGTTGACCTCCTGCATATAGCTCTTCAATACTAATTTCTTCATGCATGCCCATAATAAAAACTTTATGTCCATATAAAGTTCCAAATTTCTCCATTCATCTTTTAGTTTCTTCTTTTCTAACTCATCTCACTTCTTTACCTACCACCCACGCACCTTTCACATCATTATTTTACAATGCTTCCAATAAACACAACAAGTTTACTGACGTATGTTGTCACTACTAATATACTTTCTACCACTTTTTGGTACATGCAAAAATCAACTAATAGGTATAAGCTTTTCAAATCTTTATTCATTTATAGGTCATAGATTCCATTGTTTATATCTAATATTGCATTATTTATATTATGGTGGTGTTATGCTAGTTCCATATCCCATACTAAGTTTGAAAATTGTAGACACTTCTCCATATTTCATAGGGGGTAGGAAAGGTTACTAAAACCCAATGACATTCCTATTTATTCATAAAGATTTTTTTTCCAAATCTTTATACTTCTTTTATTAATGAAACTCAATTGCTATAAGTACGCCAGTGTCTAGGTGTCGTACCCCTTATTCTCGAATGATTCCTTACTGTCAGGCTATGATGTGACCCATATTTAATTTTCAAGTGATCCAAATTCTATTTTTGGATGATTCTCACATATCTATGATAAATCACATTATTACTGCTCATAACAAATTATTTTGACATTAATTAGCTAAAAAATGAAATGTGAAAATGGATCTATAAAACAACAATAAAAGAAAGCCTAAATTCATAGAAGAGAAATAATGGAAGCAGAGCAAAGAGTGAAATTTTCAAGTAGAATAGGTGGACAATTGCAGTGACGAGAACTAGTGGAGCATACTATTTTATTCTCAGATGTAGAGGCAGTGAGGAGATTTAATGCATGTGGCTAGTTAGGGTATTTCCTAAGTTTAATTGTGTTTGATGAAGTAGCCACAAAATTTACAAGAACATTTAATGAGGGAGAAGCTACTATATGGGGTTTAATGGTTGTTGCTCTAAAAGAGTGAATAGTAGAAGTAATTGGATTACCAACAATAGGAGAACATTATCCTAATACGAATGATGCAAGATTAGCTAGGACCTAGTTTGTCATACCAACTGATCCTCAGTTAGATATCACCAAGCAAGGTTGCAAAAGGATGTTTCTACTACCATACAACAAGCTAGCTATGCAAATTATTAAGTACCTCACCTGTGAAGGAAGATTTTCATATTCACATGCACATTATTTTAAATTTCTCAACTATATAAGGCACAAATATCCAATAAATGTTCCCAATTTCTTGTATAACATGCTATGCATTAGTGCTGAAGAAACCCAAAAGGGGAAGGACAATTCTATCACCCATCATGCCCTAGTTAAATTATTCATAGAAAGATAACTTAGGGATGCATTTCCCATGTCATGGGAATAATTTGTCCAAGCTAAAACCCTACAACCCTAGGCTATCCTTAATGAATAGCCCAATGAAGAGAATGTAGTTCCCACTAATGAACCTACTGAGCAAAGTACTCAAGATGCTGAAGTTGGAAATGTGCAAGAGAATGTGTCTTTACTTTTTCAAGATTCTCAAAAACCTACCTCTGTTTGAGCAAAGAGAAAACAAAAACTATAAGAAAAGACATCGGCTCTAGTAGTAGAAAATCTAGACTCTATAGTCGCAAAGCAAAAGAAAAATATGATGGTTCCTATAGCAAAGACACCGAAAGGAAGAAGTAGGAAGAAGGTTGTGATACCAGAGGAGACCCTTGTGAGAAAAAGTCCTAGAATGAGGAGACAAATTTTTAAAGTGATAGTAGAAGCTTAGTCTACTTCATCCAAACCATCCACTAAAGAATACCCAATACAAATTCTTCCTGATAATTCTCCTTCTCACCTTGAAATTGTAAACATTCCTGAAAAATCCTAATGAGGAATGTAGGGTTGAAGTAAATCAAAATCAAAATGATCCTCCAATAGGCCAACAAATAGTTTCCATAATGAATGAGTTAGTTTATTCAAACACTAGCCTAGTTCCCTATAAGCCAACATGACATACAGATTTTGTAAAGTAGTTATGGAAGGAACAAAGGAAGAGGAAAAATAACTATGATGAGTACAGTGGTTCCATTACCTTGCAAAAACTTCTTTTCCACTTGTTTGGAAAATATATTCTTGTTTTCACCCTATAGAAAGAGGAGAGGAAGAAAATAAAGAAATTCATAGTGTTCCTAGGTGAGGAAATTACAGATTTGAAAGAGCAATTACCAAACCAAAAATGAAGGATGGATCATACCCTCAAATTGGTTGATCAAGCACTTTCTTGCAGACCACCACCTTGAATTTATGCTATCTGTTTAAAAGAACAATTCCTTTTATTCCATCTTATGCTAACCCTCAAGAACATAAATGCAAAATTCAAATTAGCTCAAGAATTCTATGGTTTATACTAGACTCTACCATCTTGGCAACATAACTTTCTTTGTGAGTTATATGTGCACAATTTTGTCATTCCAACAAAAACTCAATGGAATCCTTTACTCTATATAGGGGATATACATCTGAGGGCTTTGATGTCCTAGATGCATGATGAAGCTAATTATGATAGACAATTGAATAATTATAGAGATGAGGAAAGAATAGAGCCCCTGTCATTAAGAGCTGAAAGAAGTAAACCAGAAGAAATTCTTAGGGACTAGTTTAGATTGACTTATGGGGATAAGAATAAGGGAGTAAGGGACATAATATTTGCTGCAAGAACCAAGGTCTATGCTGAATATGAGAACCTACCTTACTTTTCCTTTTAGAGAGCCATTGTTGGTACTAAAAGTAGGTGGGCTAGATGACTTGAGACACTTAAAAGATCAGAGCGACACAATCCTGTCAATTTAGAGGTCACCCTTCACCAAGTTCCAAAGTATATAGAGTTGGGGAAATAGGCTAGGCTAGAACTATGATGCCCACTCATTATGCAACCTCCAATGCTCATGTGGTCCCTGTAGGATATTAATGCTAATAAACTTGACAAGCTATAGGAGGACAATAGAAGGGAAGTTTAGGAGAGAACATGAGGATTCTACTACACCTTCAAGAGTAGCAAGAGAGGAAGGACTGGAGTTGGAGAATTCATATCACTGACTAGAAAATGCTATGCTTGAGGACAAGCATCAATTTACTATGGGGCAGATGATGAGGCTAATTATTGCCTCTATTTTATGATAACTTTAAACACTCTATTTTGCTTCCACTAAGACATTTGTGAACTTATGGTTAACCTATGGGTAGATAGTATGCCATATTTTACCAATATATAATGTAGTATTTCATATAACCATTAGAATGTGTGTTCTAATATTTGAATATAATTTGATAATGCTTATTTGCAAGTATCTCTACATAATAACTAACCTATTAGCAAAGGAAGATGAAGATGGTCAAAAGTATTCAAAGGGAAACGTTGAAGATAGCCAACAACATTCAAGGAGAAAAGACATTAAGGTTTAGCCGTGGTGGAAATAGTCATAACGGTACCAAGGGACATGATTGCTAATATGAAGGAGCTATGAAGAATTGCTATATTTTCTCTACATTTGTTATTATGTCAAAGTGGTTGTCCAGACTTTATTATTCGTTTCATGAGTTGTTATCTTTCTTTCTCTTTCTCTGGAAGATTTGCAATTAGTTTGTTTTTCTTTTTTGTTTCAGAATAAGTGTCGATCTTCTATCTATAGGGATCATACCAATAGTGTTAGAGGTTAGAATAAAGTTTATGACAAGAAACTGTTGACTCTTGTAGTGAGTTGTTTTTATAGTTTTATGTATCATTCTTATGTAAGGAATTTCTAGAACATAATGAAATAGCTCCTATTTTACATTCTATGTTAGTAGATTAGTAGAAGCCAACCAAGGGGGGCCACTTGGGAGGTGGATTAGATCATAGTAGTATAGATTTGTTTTCAAGCATCTTTAATATTGCAGGTAGAAGTTGTAAGTTCCTTCTTGTAGCATCATATTTTGTGAGTGTTCCTCCATCATATGTAAGAATTGTTATAGTAGATGAACTGAGTTGGAATATATTAGTATTTAATTGTATTTCTAGTATTCATTTCTATAAAGAATTAAGTGTGTTAATTTCCTCCAGCACTAGTGTAGGTTCTTTCCTTACATTTTACTTTCCTGTAGCATAAGTATAATGACTCATTCAGAAACCTAGTGCACATATTGTGCTGACCATTTCAAGTATACGTCCTTGAGTTGAAAAAATTAAATGCACCTCATGGTGGAGAAAAATAGTCCTTAGATTGAATACACTATTCCTAAGCATGGCCTTTGGCATGATTATTATACACCTATTGTGAGGCAGACCAGTTGCATGTAGTACTAATTGGTAGTATATAAGTGATTCTAAGATTAATGCATCAACACCTATTGATAAGTTAAAAGATGATTGGAGGTCTAGTCATGTGAATCATCTTAGTGAAGATAATACAAGTAACATTGATTTATATTGTATGTGCTTCATTGATGGAGTGGATGGTGTGTCTTCGTGTGATGATTCTAATTTTTCTTCTGCATATGTTGAAAGTGTTCATAATAGTGATGTTAGAAATGGTTTCAAAATCTTCACAAATCCATTTTATGGTGAAGAGTTTGATGTTGATAAACACATCACTTGTTATAATGTCTACAAGGGAGCTTTGCATATAGTTATCAACCCACTTTTTGAAGAGCACATGGAATGTTTAGATTTGGTTAATGTTGATCTTAATGATGATATGTTATTCTACTACTGTAAGAGGTTAGATTGTTCTTCTTCTAGGTGTGATAGTGAAAGTGATAATGATGTTGTAGTTTATGATGTTGATAATGAGGTGTTAGAAGAAGTTGCTATTGAAAATCAACATGCACCTTGCAACAAATTCTATGGTGAATACTCTAACTTGATGAATAATCTATTTTCTTATTGTAAAGAATCATTGGAGGACTCTAGATTATTTTTAAAAATTGACATTGATGACACTTGTGAGTATAAATGTGATAACTCGTTCGAGTACCATCTAGTTATACATAAGGATACACGATTTCAAGGTATGTGTGATCTTTTGCCCCAAATTGGATATGAAACTTCAATATTCAAGATTGATAGCATGCATGCTTCATTCGATGAAGAGGAGTTTCAAATTGATTCTGATATGTTAGAGCATGCTGATATGTACTTTCATAATGAGCAAGTTGTAGAGAACAATCATAGTTTTTTAGACATTATGAAAGTGAAGATGTATATTATGTTTTTCCATGTGAGTTGATTCAGAGTGTTAATTTTATTGGTGAAACTAATGGAAGTTATAATGTCAGCTTACCTCATGAAAATTAGATAAATGACAAAGGTAAAAAAATTTGGTTGAAGTTTGGTGGCCCGGGGCCATTGTTTGTATAGTTTAGGAGTATATTTTCTTACTTTAAATAAGTTGTTTGAGAGAAGTTTTTGTTGTCAAGTGTGTGGTCTACTTCTTCCAGTGATTCTGAGATCTTTTCCATGCCCATAAGGGACATGCATCCCCAAATAGAGCCACTATTGGGACTCAAAATTGCCTTCCCATTTTGAGTACCATTATAAGCTTTTGAGCCCTTTAAAGTACATTTAATGCATGTGTATGTGATTGTCCTTTTGAGGCCTAAGAGGTGTTTAATGTTTCTAACACCTTGCATTCAGAATATCCACTCATCCCATGAATATAAATTGCCATTTTGAGTTATTCTGTGAAGTCTCATTTTGAGAAATGTTCAAATCTACATTTTTGCCAATGTCAAATAGTGATAGGAGGTCTTTGCAATTGAATATCTCACACTCTATAAAATTTCATGATTCTCTGCTTTGTAAATTTTAATATGCTTATCAAAGAACTTATGTGTCAGATTTTAAATTTTTTTGACATATTTTGACTAGGTTTTGAATCCCTTAAAGTCAATTGTTTATTGTTGTTGTGTTAATGTAAATTGTTTAGAATTCTTGAAGGCCCTATTTGACCAATCTTAACTTTGACCCAATTGACTAAAATGAGAAAATTCCTTTTGCATTGCATTCTAGAGGTTAGAAGCTTTTTATGTTTCTCATTTGAGCTTATGACAAATCCGTTTGGCCAGTTTTCAAATGTGATTCCAAATGCAATTTCTAAAGTATTATTGGTGATTCCAAAGTGCATATTGATTAGTACCCATGTTCGGGATGTCATAACTTTGAATCTATGATTTCTTAAACCAAATGGATTGTATTATTGTTTTCTACTCTAAAAATTCTTTAAGCTTTCTAGTTTTCAAGTCTTGATAAATCTAACTACACACTTTCCCAAGTTCATTCCATTTGAGAAAATTGCTTTTCTACCATTGTTTCCAGTGCTGCAAATCCATGTAACCCACTTTGACCTCTCACCAAATGTGCTTAGTTATTCATCACAAGCCCAAATCAAAAATTTATACTATCCTTATGACACTAAAAAATTGCCCAAATTTTCATTTCCCCAAGTGTTAGTTTGACTTGTTTTCAAAGCTAAAACTAAACGTGATTTATTATTTTCTGACATGTTTGCTTGCAAACAGTTCTAAGAAGGCAACATTGATAGTCAATATATTTTGACCTAGGTGTCATCATGAGACAAGATCTAACAAGGTAAGAGAATGTGGAGAAAAGAATTAACATGTTAGATTACACAACTTAGCTAGGTGATTTAGTTAGTTTTTAAGGCCAGTCAAAGGACCTCTTGGCACGAAGTTGACAATTTGTAGAAAGAAGTGAAAATAAGTTTTAAAAATTGACAATTTTTAAAAAGATGTTGTTCAAAAATGAATTTTTTTTAGCCAGAACCATTTGGGTTTCAACTGATTCCATTAGATTGATAAAATGTGTGCAAATTGGAGATTTTGAAAGGGAGATTGTAATGATTCTTATTTTTATATTGTTTCACCATGTGCATAGCATCATTTTAGTTCAAATGAATCTATAAGATTAGACACATTATGAATAATAGACAATTCCAATATGTGTGAGTAGCTAAATGGATGTTTTGAAGTAATATGAATGATAAAAAATATATTGACTATCGGATGTCAATGAGTAGATAAGAGGGGATATTTTTCTTTTCTACCCATGCATGGAAGTGTTCATGGTTGAGGTTAAATTAATTTTACAATAAGATTGTAAAGTATTGTATAGTTTTTGAATGTGTCAGAGTGACAAAATGTCAGTCACATACCATGCTCCTTATCCTCTATCAGTTCACAATTTCCATAGTCTAGACCTTTTTATGTATCCTGGCAAATCAAAAACTAGCATTTTGTCAAAAAAAATTGTCGATGTCCACAATGCTAAGAGATGTTTGGTGTTGTATTTCCTTGCAAGGCACCAAAGCAAGGCTTGTTTGTAGTATGACATATGTTAATGAAGAGTTTTAATAGTGTAAAGAGAGGAATACAAAAATGGAATTATGGGCTTTGATTTGGGATGTTACAATTTGGAAGAGAAGATAGTAGTGGAGAAAAAATGGTGGCTAAGATGAATAATGAAATGGAGGAGTGTGATCAAAGGGATGGGAGTAAGTGGTTCAATAGAACAAGGCTATGAACTTTTGAGCCAAGTGGATTTTTTTTTGCAATCCATGCGAGGAGCATCAGGTAGTTGCTGAGGAATCTTCAACCAATGTGACCATCCTCAAGAATCCACTGGCTTTTAAAACAATGACAAACAAAGTAATAAGTCAAAAAAAATTGAAGACTTAAGTTTTGGATGGCATGAATTTTGAATGGTGACTTCTTTGTTGGCTGTAATGGCATGGAAATTAGTAATGGGTTTTAGTTCACCTATGAATTCTTCCCCCAATCATTATAGTCTAAAGGGAGTAGTGGTTTGTATAGTGGAAGAGGCACCCTACTTTTTGAACCAGATATGGGTTTGTAAACTAGCACTAAATCGATCCAATTATCCAAATAGACAAAAAAAATACTCTCCAACTTGCTCATGCTGAAACATATATTTTTGCTCACCATTTGAAGGAAGACCACTCACAAAGGGAAGTAGCTAAAGCTAGAGGAAGTGTTGGGGGGTTTTTTATTCATTAACTCAATTGTTAGACTAGGTGTTTAAGTAGAATGCCAGTGCAAAGTGCCTTGCCTTCATGGCTATCATTTGCAAGAGAGACACCTACATAGCTAGCTTTCACGCAATTTTTCTTTTCTTTTCACAAGCGGCATTTTATGAGGACTACTTAGGCTTTTATCCCACATTGACTTTGCAAGGGGAATTTTATGTGTTTGAAAGAATGAGTGCACAATGATAAGTTTCCTTAAAGGCATTGATTTTTATAAGTCGAAAACTTCTTGTGTGGGGCTCGATTAGCATGGTGACCTAGAACCAAAATTTTGAACAAACTTGATGACGTAGATGACTGACATGGACAATGATGTTAGCAATGATGTGGCACTGCAAAAGAATCATAAGGCAACAAGTGGTAGCACATGGATGAATTACACGAGGCACCTTGGATGTGGCACAAAAATCAAGGTGCCAATGTAGCATGGTAGTATAGGTGTCACAAAGGTGCATTCTCACATGTGACTAGTAATTGCTAACTGTGCATGGAAGGACCAATGAGAAGTTGCCATGTGGCAGAATGTTAGGTGACCAATGGACCAATTAGAGGGTGCCACATGACACCTGGTTGGTAAGTACATGATAGACCCTAACCAATGGCATGCTACCATGTGGCATAGATGGTCAAACTTGAGTTGACCCAAATGGATAAATAGAGGAAAAATTCAAAAATGGTGAAGATCAAATATTTTATTATTTTCTTCAGAAAGGCACATGCAAAAGTTTTAAATCTTTTAAGATTATATTCTAAAGTTTAATCTTTGGAAAAGATTTTTTTTTTTCAAAAAAGGGTGTAACCAAAAAGCCATGCTAGGGGTTTGATTTTCAAACTGATCCCTTGGGAATTTCTGATAAGCGGATATATGACTATTATATACTGTCAGAACTAAGAGAGAGAATTTTTTTTGTTTTTGTTGTTTGTTTCTGCATAGGAAGCCATTAGTTCAAGATATGCAAGGTTTTGTCTCTGATACCAATTTTTTAGTTCAATTCAGTTAGGGCAATTTAGATTTGATTTATGATGAAATGGTGAACTAGATGAACATCAGAGGTAATATGAATGTAGTTAGGGGTAGATTTTTTCACTTCCAAGTCAATTTAGTAAAGATATTATCGGTATTTTAGATGCATATCTAATGGTTTTTTTCAAAATAGGGTTTCTCATCAATTAGAGGAGATATTTTCAATTGGTTACAAAAAAATGATGAGAATCAAATCAAATTTCAGTTAAAGAAAGATGAGAGATGCTTTTCAATAATAGGGAATGAAGATTCAAGTGGACACATGTCACTTCTAGATTAGATCTAGGATTTCATTCCTTTCCTATATCTTTCTCTTTCTAATTCATTAAGGGTTCCAATTTTTACTGTGAGACTAGTTGGTTCTAGTTTTTCATATGTCTCCAATACTGTGATACCACATTCTTCAACATTTTTCTCTTGTAATGAACAACAAGTAATAAGAATATAAATAGTTTTGATCTATTTGGCATTTTTATGATTCAATTTCAAGCATCTTATAATATTTGTTTCAAGGAAATAAATAGAAGTGTAGTCACAAGTTAATCTTCTATCTGAGTTTTGTCTCTTGTACATGTTATTTGTGATCTTTTGTGAGATATGTACAAGGTGCATATTGTCCAATTGCAATCTATTTTAGATTTTATGTGTTGATATTGTTTACTTGTGATTCAAGGAGTCATAAAAATGCTTAGTTTATCATAATAGGGTTACAGATCTCATGAAGGGATAGGTCGAGTATGAGATTTGGAAAGATGCAGATGTTTGATTCACAAGGTGAATGAATAGATCAAGAAGTCCTAATGTATGGGATATGTCAATGAATTTCAAGGATGTGTGTTAGGGGATTTTGAGATTTCCCAATAGATAAGGCACTAATCGACCACATGATCAAAGTGTTATGTTGTTCATGTCTTGATTTTGTTGAAATCAACATCATTAATCAAATATCTTTTCCATTTAATGTCGAAAGAGCTAAAAGGATGCCCTTAGTTAGCTTATCAATTTCTTAGGTCATGTTATTAGCTATTTCATGTCTATGATCTCTACATAAGTGTTCAAATATTAAGGGTTTTATCTACTTTGTTAGATTCAAGTGTGTGCTTTGAATACCGGTACCATATAAATGAATGAGTGGTACACCTGCCTAGGTTTTGCAGACCCTAAAGTAGAAGAAGGGTTTAGCCTTATAGTTGGCTTGGTGTCTGAGAGGATTTGTTGCAAATGGGAAATAGCCCCCCCTAGATGTATTTTATTCTCATCAGGGTAATTTGAAACTCTAATGTTTCAAAACACCAATAGGGTTTCTCTATAAGTTTGTACCCTAGATCTCTATATAAGGAATCCTCCTTCCCTCATTTCAACATCCACATTCTATGAACTATTATCTATGATCTATCCACCGACTGTGAAGTTGATGCACACAAGAGATATTGGAGGAATGATTATTCTATGAAGTGAAGATCTACTATCAATCAAGCATTCAAGCATTCAAGTGTTCAAGCATTCAAGTGTTCAAGCATTCAATATCCAATTCAAGGAGGTCCATTGTTAGATATTGATGGATTCAATCTTTATGGAGTCCTCTTGTTGAAAATTTTCCCATCCACATTCATCCAAGCCTTTTTATATGCAAAGATCCATTTAATATTGGTGTTGAAGATATAATGCCATTAATTTCAGGCATCCTACATACATTTTTACATTCATTTGGAGCATTTGTATTTGTGGATTCAAGAATTCAAATCCTCCACAAGGATTTCAATATAAGAAAGGTGAATAGTTCAATTTACTTTGTTTATTCATATTTCAATTTCAATTATATTTCAAGGTTGATTCCAAACTAGGGTTTGACCATGGCAAACCCCCCATCCAAACAAAAAAACCCTTTTTCTTGCAGATACAGGTACATGACAGTGAATTAAAGTCTAGATTTGGATACCCTTTTTGTTGAACTTGTGAGATCCATGAAAAAAAAAAAATTCAGAGCTGTGTAGGCCAATGTCAATTTTTTGGGACACAATTGTGCCCTTGGGTAAGATTGTGCCCCTCTATCTAGATCAAGGTTGACCTACCTTCAGAAGGACAAAAGCTTGCTGGGTTTTTTTGGTCTCAACATTTCTAGTCTAAAATAGTTTGTAGAATTCCTTGAAACTAAAAACAAACATTAGAAATTATAATTTTTTAGATTTTCTTTATTTTGAGGTAAGTATTTATCTTCTATTCAGTCTAATTTTCAAGTACATACTTTTCCATACCAAGATTATAAGATATCATCCTTTCTTCGTATTCTCTATTTCTTGATCCATTTGTGCATTGATCACTTCCTTGTGCTTAATCAATTTGGATCATTCCTTTTGAGAATTTGGGTTGAGGATAAGTCCTATTTTCTTCCTATTCATTTTGGTGAACCCAACATGCTTACCCTCTTTTCTTTTTTGGAATTATAGGCCCTATTGTGTTTTGTGGTGTTATAATTCCTTTATCTTGTTAGTGTTAGATTTGTGTTTTATGTTAAATTTTACATGCTAATTAGATTTCTTGCATTTATATTTCAAAAATATAAAAGAATTGCAAAATATCTTTCAAAATAAAAAAATATGTATATTTTCTTAGTTTAGTTCATTTGCATTGCATTGGTGTATGAGCTTTATTACTTCTAGTCCTACTTCTGATCATCGAGTTAGACGAAGTTGTAGACTTATGGGTACCTTTAAGCCTGAGTCTTCTATTAGAAATATATATGGAGTAATTGGGGGGATGAATTAGTTACCACAAAAAAAAATCCACAAATCCCTTAGATGTCTTATAAAACTAGTTACTATCGTCACTCGGTAAACATATAGAAAAATGTTGTAACTCGATAGATGCAGTGTATGTTAACTTATTATTGATCTTTAAGCATTCACAATGATTAACATGCAAGCATAAAAGAAATAAAATAAACACATGAGACACTAGATTTAAAATGGAAACCTAATATGGAAAAAACCACCAAGTAACTAGTTACTAATTTTCACTCTTCTGAAGTAAGCCTTGTTAGGAGCCAACCCTATTAATGTTTACAAAACACACTATTAGGTGTGACCTTGTTAAAGGATTTGGTCGCCCTATTAGGAGTGGCCTTGCTAGAGGTCTTTAGAACAATTGAATAGAACTATCACCTTGTTAGAGGATTTACAAAAATGGTTGTTAGACCAACTCTGTTAAGAGATATAAAAATCAACGCTACAATGGTGAGAAAGTAACAATGAATGGACCTGAATGAGATGCAATTGAATTGCTAATAAAAATCTCTATTCTGCTCCACTAGATCCTCTCTGATTGAATTAAACTTTTCTACTCCTTAAGGATACTTGACCATCCTTAAAAAAATTGCTCACACTTTCTTCTTCAATCAATACACTTGCATGCTTGCTCATTCATACATACTTTAGAATTCTTAACTCGACCCTTCATTTATACCTTACAAATTGTCAAGTCTGACTAATTACAACTTACAATTATCAATAATCATTACATCAATCAGATATAGTTATTGCATGAAACAATTAAACTTTATTTTCCAAAACAATAAAATCCTTCATCAACCGACCCTACTTCAAAAATGATCTCCAGTGTGAACCAACTGAAGCTCGATGAACACTGCGAACTCTACAAAATCCTTTAGAGACTGAGTGAATTTGATAAACATTGACTTTCCTTTGCTAACCTTGTGAACTCGGTTACCATTGACTTCTGCCACAAAATCCTTCAATACCTGAGTGAACTTGGTAGACATAGTTTCCACAAAGTATTTTTAAGGAACGCTTGGTAGACTTTGTCTGCCAACTGATATGACATTTATGTAACATCAAAGACAACACACAATTTGAACAATTGTATCCAATAATCTATCTCCTTAGCATTGATGGCAACACAACATGTCATAACACAATGAAATTTGAGAACAAGTCTTTTCTTGATAGGACATTTCTCCCTCTTAGATTTTATGTCACAAACTTCTCTAATGCAGTAATCTCCCTCTGTGAAGGAATTACATAGCTTCTTTTCAAATAGAAAAATCTCCATAAAAAAATTCAAATTTTAGAGAGATATGACAGTAAACTCTCCCTCTTTGACAACACATGCCAAGGACAACACAAACCAAATGAGTAGCAATGTGCCTTAAGTACTGATTCATATGTAATGTTTCCATAGCTATGCTACATCAACTGATAGATCTTCAACTTGATTCATGTTTATGCATCACTAAAACTTTATTTTAGTGATCTTTAGATAGGGGAATGACCCCTAGCTTACCTCTTAGATATAAGAATGCATCCTTAGGTAATGGCTTGGTGAATATGTCAGCAATTTGTTCTTTTGTATGGACATATTCCAATCTGATTTCTTTATCCTGCACCAATTCTCTAACAAAATAATACTTTATTGCAATGTTCTTGGTTTTAGAATGCATTATTGGATTCTTAGATATGTTAATTACACTTGTATTATCATGAAACATAACAACTGGTTCCTTGATGTCAACCTTCATGCCTTCCAATAATTGCTTAAACCAAACAATATTAGAATAGTTCACTGCTATTGCAACATACTCTACCTCTATTGCAAATTGGGATGTGCAATTTTTCTTTTTACTTGTCCAAGATACCAGCCACTTTCCAAGAAAGAATGCTCCACCACTTGTACTCTTTTTGTCATCAATGTTTCTTTCCTAATCAACATCAGTAAACACTTTTAGGTTTAGATTTCCTCCAAGTTTATAACACAATCCATAATCTTTAGTGCCTTTCAAGTATCTCAAGATCCTTTTGATTGCCATCATGTGATTCTCTCTGGGTTTTGTTGAAAATATTGCCACTATACCAACTGCAAGACCAATATCTGGTCTTGTATGAACCATATAATGTAACTTTATAATCATTGATCTATACAATGTCTGATCTACCTATTTTGATTCATCATCCTTGGTAAGTTTTAATCTAGTACACATGGGTGTTCCAACCAATTTGCAATCTTCCATACCAAACTTCATGAGTATCTCTTTGATGTATTTAAACTGAGTGATGTAGATACCATTCTTTCTTTGCTGAATCTAAAGACAAATAAAGAATTTAATCTCACCAAACATAGACATTTCAAATTCCTTGTTCATTTCCTCTAAAAATTCTTTGCATTGATCGTCATTTCCTATAAACAAAGTATCATCCACAAATATTTCTGTCAAAACAATCTTGTTATCTGGTCCTTCCTTAATATACAAGATGTTGTTATCATTATTTTTTTAGAAACCAATCTGAATAAGATAGTTATGCAATCTTTCATACCATGCTCTAGGGGCTTGTTTCAGACCATACAATGCTTTGTGTAATTTGCAGACCATTTCTTTTTTTTCTAGATCAACAAAACCTTCAGGTTTCTCAATGTAGACTTCTTCATCTAGAATACCATTGAGAAATGTAGATTTGACATTCATCTAATATACCTTAAATCCTTTGTATGCAGCATATGCAAGTAAGCTCCTGACACCTTCAAGTCTTGCAATAGGAGCAAAATTCTCTCCATGATCAATTCGTTCTTATTGAAAGTAGCCTTTACATACCAACCTAGCTTTCTTTCTTGATACCTTTCCATCTTCATTCAACTTATTCTTAAATACCCACTTAGTTCCAATCACATTTTTATCTTTAGGCCTGGGTACAAGAGTCCATATTTTGTTCTTTTCTATTTTCTCTATCTATTCATTCATAGCCTCAATTCAACTTTCATTTTCTAATGCATCTTTGATATTTCCAAGTTCAAAATTAGCAAGTAAACAAGTACCTTTTAGCTTACTTCTTGTCATAGTACCTTCAAATTTGTCTCCAATAATATGATCTGGTGCATGATGTCCCATGACATACTTGGCCAATATAGGTTCCTTGCCTTTTGATTGAGTTCCACTATCTTTATTTTGAGTTTCAACTTCTGGCTCTAGTTGATCTATCTACTGCTTGGGTCCTTCAGACTTAGTAGGCATTGGCTCAGTAGCATCTGAATGTAACTTGGGTTCTTCCAATTCAGTTTGAACTTCTTGCAACTCGGTGATTGAGGAAGACTCAGGAGTAGAAGTCACTTGATTGATAGATGTATCTAGCAATGTATCAAGTTCAACAAAAAAAAATCTCCTGTAGTCTTCTGGTTCCTTTTTGCTTTCTTCTTCAGTTCTTTCTACAAACTCATCAACTTTCACATGTGCACTTTTTATGATTTTGTGAGTACACAAATTCAAACATCTATATGCCTTACTCTTGTAAGAATATCCCAAAAATATGCCTTAATCACCCTTGACATCAAATTGTCCTTTTCTAGATTCTTTCAAGATATAACATTTACTTCCAAATACTTTTAGGTAACTTACATTAGGTTTATAGCCATACCATAACTTATAGGGGGTCTTGAATGAGTCCTTCTTCAACTGTACTTAGTTCAAGGTATAAACTGCAGTGCTGATAGCTTCCTTCCAGTATTTGATAGCAATGTTCTTTTTAATCATTAGAATCCTTGCATAGTCCATGAAAGATCTATTCCTTCTTTCAGCTATTTCATTTTTCTCGAGAGTTCCATGAGCTAATACCTATCTTTTGATTCCTCTTTCGATTTAAAAGTTGTTGAATTCACCACCTTTGTTTGATCTCAAACATTTTAATCTTTTCCCTGTTTCCTTCTCTACTCTAGTGAAATACCATTTTAACTTCTCAAATGCTTCTAATTTCTCTCTCAAATACATAACAGTCATCATTCTTGAGTAGTTATCAACAAAAAGAATGAAGAACTTTTCTCCAGTATAGCTCTCAATTCCAATAGTTCCACACAAATTAATATGCACAATTTCCAAAATTTTCCTCAGACTAATAGTTTTTACTTTTAAAGCTAGTTTTTGTCATCTTACCAATCTGACAATTCTTGCATAGACCAACATCAAGTTTCTTTATACTAGGAATGCCTCTTACTTTCCTAAATTTTTTTATCTTTATCATGTTATCAAAATTTACATGGCATAACTTTTTGTGCCATAACTAGCTTTCTTCAACTTGAGCAATAAAACATGAACATTCACCAAGTTCAAGATAAAACAAATTACCTTTTGTTTGTATGCTTGATCCAATCAGCTTTCCTTTTTCATCCAGTAGTCTTTCCTTTCCACACATGAATTCCACCTTGAATCCAATATTGATTAGTTGTCCCACACTCAATAGATTGTATTTTAATCCTTCAACCCAATAGGCATTATCACATATAATCTCTTTGGTTAATGAGATTCTTCCTCTTCCTTTTATGCAACAAGGTTCATTATTACCAAACCTCACACTACCACCATCATAGGCTTGAAAATGTTCAAACTTTATCTTGTTACAAGTCATATGATGAGAAAAACCACTATCTATGATCCATGTATCATTTTTGCTCACATGAGAGATACGTGCCATCTTATTTTCCTCATCATTATCAAATTCATCTTTCATAGCAATGTAAACAATTTCATCTTCACTATTATCAGAATCCTTAGAATCCTTAGCCATGAAACATGTTTTCTTACCTTTTTCCTTGGATGATTTGAAGTCTTTCTTGCCATTACACTTGTGACCTTTCTTCTCATCCTTGTTTTGCTTGTTTGGGCACCTAGCAGCAATATGCCCAATTTTTTCACATGAAAAATAGATTAGGGGAATCTTACCTTTGTACTTTTCTTTGCCTCTAGAATATTTCATTGCTAATAGAGTTTTAACTACTTCAAGATCACTATCAAAACTTTCTTCTGATTCTTCTTCACTTTTTGACTGAGAATATTTTATCTTCTTGCTCTTTTCTTTGAGTGAAAGTTTGGCTTCAAATGCTGATTCAATTTTCTTTGAAGCTAGAACATACTTGTCATAGTTATCTAGCTCAAATGCAGTCCATCTTCCTACTATGGCCTCTAAATTTATCTTATGATTTGCCTCACACCTTCTTTCTTGAATCGCAGAGACTCTAATTGCATAAATGGGAAGCAATGTTCTAAGAACTTTACTTACAACTATTTATTCTTTGATGTCTCCTCCAAAAGCTTTGATTGTACTGTCACTCTCTTTCACTCTTTTAACATATTTGGCAATGTTTTCATCCTCTCTCATTCTCATCTGATCAAATTTTTCTCTTAGACTTTTTGCTTTGGCTCTTCTCACATTTTCATCACCTTCATAGATTTTTCTCAACTTGTTGCACATTTCAAATGCAGTTTTACAATCCTTGATATCATCAAATTCTTCATAGCTTAGAGTAGATGCAATTTCTATCATCATGGTATTATGAGGCTTCTTCTTAGCAATATCATTAATAGATAATGTAAAAGGAGTTGTATATTCTTCATCAAGATATTTCAATCCTATTTCTCCAATGGAAGTTAGATGAAGTCTCATCAATCCTTGCCATGTTGAAAAGTTATCCCTATTAAGCCTTAGAATTTTCCTCTTGTAAGACATCTTGATCTTTAGCTTAGATCCTTGAAATCCATCTTGCAACCACCAAAAGCTCTGATGCCAATTGTTGGCAATATAGATGGAGTAACTGAGAGAGGGGGATTGAATTAGTTACCACAAAAAGAAATCCACAGATCTCTTAGATGTATTATAAAACTAGTTACTGCTATCAGTCGGTAAACATACAGAAAAATATTATAACTCGGTAGATGCAGTGTATGTTAACTTATTATTGATCTTTAAGCATTCATAGTGATTAACATGCATGCATAAAATAAATAACATGAACACATGAGACACCAAATTTAATGTGAAAACCAAATATTGAAAAAACAACCAAGTAACTAGCTACTGATTTTCACTTTTCTAAAGTGAGCCCTGTTAGGAGCCAACCCTGTTAAAAGTTACAAAATGCAATGTTAGGTGTCACCTTGTTAAAGGATTTGATCACCCTATTACGAGTAGCCTTGCTAGAGGTCTTTAGAACAATTCAATAGAACTATCACCTTGTTAGAGGATTTACAAAAATGGTTGTTAGACCAACTCTATTAAGAGATTTAGAAATCACTACTACAATGGTGAAAAAGTAAAAATGAATGGACCTAAATGAGATGCAACTAAATTGCTAATACAAATATCTATTTTGCTCCACTATATCCTCTCTGATCAAATAAAAATTTTCTACTCCTTCAGGATACCTAACCATCCTTAAAAAGTTCGTTCACACTTTCTCCTTCAATCAATACACTTGGATGCTCGCTCATTCATACATTAGAATTCTCAACTTGACCCTTCATTTATACCTTACAAATTGTCAAGTTGGCCCAATTAAAACTTACAATTATCAATAATCATTACATCAATTGGCTATAGTTATTGCATGAAAAAATAAACTTTATTATCCAAAACGATAAAATCCTTCATTGCCAACCCTGCTTGGTAAACACTACTCTAGAAATGATTTCCAGTATTAACTAACTGAAGCTTAGTGAACACTGTGAACTCTGCAAAATCCTTTGGAGACCAAGTGAACTTGGTAAAAACTAACTTTCCTTTGCTAAATTGTGAGCTCGGTTACCACTAACTTCTGCAAAAAAATCTTTCAATGCCCAAGTGAACTCGGTAGACACAATTCCCATCGAGTACTCTTCAAGAATGCTTAGTAGACTGTGGAATTTGCTTTCCTGACCAATTGAGCTCAGTAGACTCTATTTGCCAACTGATATGACATTTGTGTAACATCAAAGACAACACACAATTTGAACAATTGTATCCAACATCTTCTTCTCATTTCCTTAGGATCCTAGATGAGAATTTGATTCTTCTCAATTCTAGTCTTATAATGGAGAAAAACATTTCTCACTCATCTGAAGATGAGAATGATGCTTTAAGAGTTCCTCTTGAAAAATGCCAAAAAAAATCAACTGAGCTTGATAAAATGGGTAATTTTTTAGAAATAGTAAACCACCAATATTACTAAGAGGGGGGGTGAATCAGTTATATATTAATCTTCAAAAATTCTTATGTATTCAACCAAGTAAAAAACTATCATAAAGAAATGCACATACATAATAACACCAGATATGTTGACTAGGGAAATCATTGATCAAAGGGAAAACCCTAGTGGGAATGATGCCCACAAAATAATGTACTAATCTAAAAATTCCTTGTTAGAGGATGGACCCTATTAGGATTTTGTTACAACACTTAGTTCAAAGAGTCCTTGTTAGGATACTTTGAATATATGTTAGGAGACTCCAACCCTATTAGGAGTTGTAGAAGGTAGCTAAACCCACTGTCCAAATAGTTCTAGGATCAGATCAACGAACCTACTATCCAATTGATCTCAATACTATTCCTTTCAGAATAATAGATGTGAAATAATGTTTAACTTCTTACTCTGTCCAATACATTCAACTTCTTCATGTTCAAATCATGTAATCAGATCTGGAACTCTGAACTCAACAACAGTAACCCTTGAGGTCACACATTAGCAAATTACTCTACTCCTTTACTTCACAATTCATAATTCTTCTCTACTTCTTGATCTCCAAAAATGGTAATCTAAAACTCAAAAAATATCTTTCCTTTATATGACACTCAATATTAATTCCTTGAGTCAGCTCACCAATCTCAATATTAATTTCTTGAGTCGGCTCAATGCTTTATTATAAGTTAACTAAATGAAATACACATTTAATTAATGTTGTTGGCTTACAGTAATACATAATATTTCACACATGTGACTTTCGTACCTACGTACTTTCTAACATCATCATTGGTTAGTGTACTACCCTTGGTTAACTACACAACCCTTCATTCTAAATAAAATGTGCTATATCAACCATACAATAGAAACTATTTTTTCATTACTCTGTTTCGTTGTAGTTCTATGTAAATCATTAATAACTTATGTACATAGTTGATTGAGGTTCTACGCAGTTACCCACATGTCAAATACATGTTATAGTATATGCTGGTAACTACACATGAGTAGATGCACAATGTATTATCCTTAATACAGAAATCACAGTCTACTACTTTGCCAATTCTACAAACTTATTACTATGTTGTCATCAATGATAAACACAGTTATATATCATATCAGTGTTATGCAATACTCCTGCATAGTATTAGCATACATGCTAACAATCTCCCCCTTTGAAATTGATGGAAACATAGATGAAAACCATCTAGTTCCAAGAATACCAACAAGTTTCTTCATCACTTATGTTTCTTCATGCAAATCTTTTTTGTTATTGCAACACTGTCTGCCCTATAGTAAAAACTAGTACAAACTTTCTCTAATTTTTTTCATGTCACTCTCTCCCCCATTGACATCAATGTCAAAGATTATACAAAAATTTACCATACAACAATCTATCAGCACAACCACAAGCCGATCTATTGCTTTACAACTTTTGTATATAGTTCTATAAACAACACAAGTGTCTAAAGACACTGTTGCACACCAATTACCTATTTCCAAGATTCCTTGACTGACTCTATTCATCATAGATACTCCCCCATTGAGCAAGCATCAACATACAGTCCAGTCTAACAATGGTGCTATATACCCTAGACTAATGCACTTTTTGCATCTTCTATTCTGAGCTAGGTAGGGGCATTACCCCAAGAATACCTCTCAGATACTCAAATGTATCATTTGGCAAGGCCTTTGTGAAAATGTTTGCAATCTATTCCTTAGTATTAATGTACTCTAATTTAATTCTTTTCTTAGCAGCTTTCTCTCTCAACACATGATATTCTATGACAATGTGTTTAGTCTTAGAATGCAAAATAGGATTCTTAGACATGTTAACAGTGCTTGTGTTATCACAATAAATGATAACAATTTTTGTGAATGTAATTCCAATATCCTTCATCATCTGCTTCATCCATATGACTTTATTACAGTTTTTTTCTGCTACAACATATTCTATCTCTATAGTACTTTTTGAGGTACAATTTTGCTTCCTGCTGAGCCAAGAAACTGGTCATCTTCCAAGAAAAAATGCTCCTCCACTAGTTCTTTTTCTATCATCCCTATCTCTAGCCTATTGGGACTAAAATTTGCATGGTTAATTTTGAGTCGCATATTGAAAATTTTGAGGTTTCAAGCCTTCTAACTGCCCATAAGTGCATTTATACCCAGTTGTACCTTTGAGCCCCATGAGGTGTTTAATGTTTCTAATACCCTTCATTTAGTGCATCTATGCATTTCATGAAGTTAGACTACCATTCTGAGCCATTCTGTGAACTCTTGTTTTGAGCTAGTTCCAAATCTGCATTTTCACCTTAGTGTCAAACAGCGACAAGAGGTTGTGTTTGCAATTGAATATCTTGTACCTAGTAATGTTTCATGACATGCCACTTTGGGAGTGTTTAGTGTCCATACCTAAGAACCTATGTTTCATATTTCAAGTCATTTTGAGTTCGTTTGAGTAGGTTTTGAATCCCTCAAAGTTGGTCAGTTATCAATGTTATGTTGATATGAAATGTTTAGAATTCTGGGAAGCCCTGTTTGACATATTATAACTTTTGACTAGTTGACCAAAATGATGAAATTCCTTTTGCATTGAATTATAGTGGTTAGAGATTTGTTATATTTCAAGTTTTAGCTTATGACAAATCTGTTTGATGAGTTTTCAAATGCGATTCTAAACGCAATTTCTATCTTTTTACTGGTGTCAGCAAATGTAGATTGTTTGGTACCCCTGTTTTTGATATCATATCTCAAGATCCATGATTCCTAGGTCAAATAGATTGTACCATTGTGTTCTACTCCAAAAATACTTTAAGTGTGTCAATTTTCAAGTCATAAGGAATCCATTTGCACACTTTTCTAGGTTAATTCCATTTGCAAAAATTGCTTTTCAGACATTGTTTCCAGTTTTCAAAATTCGAGTAGCTCACTTTGACTGCTTGCCATTTGCATCTTGTTATTTTTCATGAGCCAAAATCACAAATCTATATTCTCCTCATGATAAAGAACCAACACCCCAGTTTTCATTTCCCTAAGTGTCAGTTTACCCAGTCTTTTGAAGCCGATTCCAAACCTAGTTTGTTGCTTTCTGACATGTTTAATTGCAGGTAATTACAAGAAGGTAACTTTGACAGTCAATATCTTTTGACCCTTAATTAATCATGAGACGAGATTCAATAGGGTGCAAGAGTACGAAATAGAGAATCATTGTGCCAGTTTTCAGAGCCTGGTTAGATGTTTGGGTTAGTGTTTAAGGCCAGTCAATAGGCCTCCTGGCATCAAAGTGAAAGTTGAATTTAAAGGGTAGAAATGAGATTTTAAGGATAATTTAGTGATTGAATTTTATTTTTATCAATATCAGATGATGAGTGGGTCAGTTTAGAAGATCAGAGGTTTGAAAACAATTTTTTTTTAGTCAAACCCACTTTGGGGCACGATTATTTCCATCTGAATAATAAGACATTTAGATTTTAAAATGTTTTAAAGGAAGAGAAGTTATAATGGTTTTAAAATCATTAAAAAAATGATCTTGGATGGAGATATGAAAAATAATAGGTCATTCAAAGATAATCAGGAGCTTGCAGACAGATATCTACAAAAGATAATCCAACTCCCACTTGATCTCCTTGATCCCAGTGAAGAGCAATTTAGGAAGAAAATGAAAGAGGCAGTCCACATTGAACTTGTAGCCCATGTTTTTTGACAACTTTCAATATTGGAGCACAAGAAGAGATCTCGATTGTTCCTGTCACGCAATGTAATATTCATGATAAACTTCTTCAAATTATATAGTCTTAGAGTGAGCTCTGGTACATCCTGCATAAACTGCATTGCTCTAAGTGCCAATAATACTATCAAGTTATTAAAAAGTTGGAAAGAAAGATAAATAATTTTTACATTATTGACCCCTTCTTTAGAGAAAAAAAAACACCAAAAAAAAATCCGAGAAATTATTATATTCTTTCTAAAATTTTATTTTGAGTAGAAATCTGAAATAATAGTCTACTTGTTTACAAAATAAAGGAAGATGCCCAAACATGAGGAAGCAGAGAATATGGGATGTTGAAGGGTAAAGGAAAACAAGTTCAAGCTGCCTAGCAACATACATTGAGGAATATGCATTGAAAGGAAACAAGCATGAAAAAATGCCATGAAGCAACCATAGGGTCTAAAATAGAAGAGAATCATCCCACGCCATAAAGACAGGGAGCTATCTAAAGACACATGTGGTCATTGAAGCCACCAAGCAATGGAAGCGACCAAAAAGATAGAGGTAACTCAAGCTAAAACATAGGAATCAAGAGATCCACAAAGAAGATGAAGATATCCACGCAGGAGTCCATGCTTTACAAAGAAGCCTGCGCCAAAAAACAAATTAGACCATGCAATAAGGAAGGCCCATGCCACCATGTTTCAAAGGAAGTTGATTGAAAATAAAGCCGTGAATAAGAAAAGAAAAACTCACACAATACAAGGAGGAGCTAGCAATTTTTTGGAGATCACTGCATAAAAAGAACTACTAAACATGAGACCCAGCACATTAAAGGCGTAGAAGAGCCAAATAATGAAATAAGGCCGTAGGTCAAAGGAGCCTGCAAAGAAAGAAGCTAGGCATACCATCAAGTCAAACATGCTAGCAAAGAAGCACATAGTAGATGTGTTTAAAGAGCTCCACATGCATGTCAAACCACACCCATGTTGGAGATTTGGAGTAGCCAACACATTAAAACTAAAGAGTCTGCATGCAAAGACAAAAACATGCACAGGTTTAGAGGATAAGTTCATGCCTTTTCTAAGCAAAGGAACCTGTAGCACAACAAGTGGAATGTCATGCTTTGAAAAAGGCCACAGTTAGAGTTCCAAAGACAAATACCCCACACATGTACAAGAAACTACTGCTCAAGCATTAACAGGTAGAGCTTGTAGGTATGAAAAAAGAAATGAAACCCACGCATAAACAAAAGGCTGATCCAAATCCATATCAAACAAAAAAAGAGAAGCCACCAACGATAAATGGGATGCAAGGTAAAAACCATTAGAAGTTTTAGTCCCACATTGGAGACATGGGGGGTTTTATGTAGTTTAAATACAAATCCTTACCCTATGAGTAGTGTCTTAAGAAAGAGCCTTTTTGAAAGGCAAGGGGCACGTGCTATGTTGTGGGTCCTGACTTAGATGCACTAGCTGCAAGGTGACTCTGACAAAATTTTGAACAAACATGCATAAGAAACATATGATGTCAGCATTCAAACACAGCGAAAAAGTTTAAAATCTAGCTAGTCACTATGTTGCTAGCTGAAAAATCCAAGGATTTCCGACTAGTGACATAGCGAGTTGTCAAAAAAACTCAAAAATTTGATGAAAGTCCGGTGAGCATGTGGGTCTCACTTTCAAGGCAGTTGGCAAACTGGGGAGTGACCAAGTGGAGACCGTCTAGCGTGTGCATAAACGAGATGATGAAATGGCAGTGATGTGGAGCTCTAGGCCAATCACAAGGTGCCATGTGGAACAAATTTTGAGGCATGATGACTTGGCGAGCAAATCTTGTGATGCGCCAAATTGTGCCATATGGTAGATCCTAGGGTTCTTGTTATATCACAAAAGGAAAGTTGCAGGGAAGATAACATGGTGACATAGCGAGAAGATGGCATGTGTCACTGACATGGTGGCAAGGTGGACCAATCTAATAGTGACACATGGCAGAGGTAGTTGATGTGGCATGCTTCTCGAGGTGCTGATGTGGCAGAAGGTGACACGTGTCGCAATGTCGCAATGTCACTAATGATGTGGTGGATGCTAACTCTGATAGCAACATAGCGACCATGATGAGGTGGCATGTTGACAAGGAAAAATGAGAAAAAGATCAGAGTCCCAAAATTAATTTTTTGTAAAACTATGTGCAAACCTCCAAAACTTGAAAATCTAAATTAAAGTTATAATTTTCTATAGTTCTAACTATAGGATTTTTAAAACTTTTCAAATTGATCTTTTTAATTACTCTTCCATGAATGGGAGCTTGATTTTCAAATAGCCATAACTGGAGCATTTTTATCAAAAATGAGTGTTCCAATATACCACTAGGATCGAGAAGAGCTAAATTTTCCACATTTGAGGTCAGTTTGTGCACAAGTGCTCACTAGTTCATGCTATAAGTCAATTTTTAAAGTTTAGGGAATTCTTAGTAGAATAGGAAAAACTCATCATTGATCATCAAGAGTCGTTAAAGGGTAGATGTGAAGGCTTGTTGAATCCTGGGTATGGAGGAAAACTAATCTAAAAAGTTTATTTTGCCTTTGAGGTCATATAACTTATTTTCACCTTTCACTTTGAGTTCAAATTCGACATCAGAAGTCAATTATTTCTTCTAATCAAAATATCTGAGATTCTTTATGCCCTGTAGAGGCCAAATGATGAGATTTGATATGTAGTTATAGAGAGAAGGTAGAGAGAAGATTTTTCATCTTCTTGGGAGGGAATTCTGAGGGTACACTTGTCAATTGCAGATTCAATCTGAGTTTTGTTTCCTTTCTATTTATACTTTCTTCTTCTCTTTTGTAAGGGTTGGAAAATATTGGAAAGTCTCTGGAATGAAAACATTTAGTAGTACTAGCCTTGGAATTGATGAAGTTTGCATGGAAGATCTAGGATGTGCTGGTTTCAGACCATGAAGCTTTGCTTTGGCTATGATACCTCATTCCCACCATTTTCTCTCTTGTGTGACAAGATTTTTTATTGTATATTCTAGTTTATAAGGTTGTTTATGAGTCAATTTCATGCATTTTCATGTATTATTTCAAGGAAATCAATACAGAGTATAGCAGGTGTGAGTTTCATGTTAAATCTTGTCTCCATTCTCAGTGAGTTGTAATGTTTTATGAGCTTTGAACAAAGAACCTAGTTCATAGTTGTAGTCCTTTAAGGTTGTATGTTGCTTCATTATTGCTTGTAATTCAAGGAATTATGTAAATGCTTCAGAGATTCAACAAGGTTACAAGTTTATTGAGGAGGATATCATGTAAGAATGAGATTTAAGTTGAATGTTGATGTCTATTTACAAGGTGAATGGATAGATCATATATCTGAATATATGAATAAGTATCAGATATCCAAAATACATGAGGGAGATTCATGAATTTGTCCAATGGATCAAGCACTAATCATAGACAAGGTCATTAAGTTTGTTGTTCATACCTGGTTTTCATCCGGTTTCCCCACCCACATAAAATCAAATCAAATTTAAATCATCTTTACGTTTTATGTTGAAGAGGTAGAATAGTTTAACCCTCACTCAGCTTATGAGATTCATAGATTTTCATTTAACTACTATAGATCTATATCATTTCATGAGTTATTAGGAGATATAAGGGTCATAATCTACTTAAAAGATTCAGGCATATGTTTTGCACTAGTACGATATCAATTGAATCTAAGGTCTACCCACCTAGGTCTTGCAGAGCCTGAAGTAGAAGAAGGGTCAAGCCTTATAGTTGGCCTGATGTCTAAAGTGATGTGTTGAAAATGGGAGTTAGTTGCTCCTAGATGAGTCATATTCTCATCGGGGTAATTGAAAACCCTCCAACATTTTCAAACACCAACACAACCCAATCAGCATCTATATAAGTACAAAGAGTGAAGTCATTATTTTTGTCATACCAAATGCCATAATTTGATGTTCCTTTCAGATATCTGAATATCTTTTTTTATACTACATAGTGATATTCTTTAGGATCAACTTGAAATTTGGCAACAATTCTGACTGCATTAACTATATTTAGTCTGCTATGAGTTAGATATTACACTCCTCCAATCATAGATCTGTACTTCTTTTGTTCAATAGTAGGTGTCTCATCCTTGCTTGATAATTTGTGACCGGTTACCATAGGAGTTCCAACAGTTTTAAAATCTTCTAGATGAAATCTTTTCAGTGAATCTTTTAAGTACTTGGTCTGAGAGATAAAGATACCTTCTTTGTTCTGAACAATCTACAATCTTAAGAAGAATTTCATTTCCTCTATCATGATCATCTCACAATCATTCTTCAGGTCTTTTGCAAAGTTTTTACTGGCTTCATCATTTCCACCAAAAATGATGTCATCAACAAATACAATGATTATTAGCAAATCATCTCCTATTTTCTTTAAGTACAAGTTACTACCTATTGTTCCTTTACAAAACCCAAGCTTTGCTAAGTGTTTGTCCAATCTTGCATACCAAGTTCTTGGTGCTTGCTTTAATCCATACAATGCTTTCTTTAGTATGCAAACCATATCATTCTCTTTTGTTAAAGGAAATCCCTCTACTTGTTCAATGTAAACTTCTTCTAGTTCTCCATTCAAGAATGTTGACTTAACATCCACCTGATATATTGAAATTCTTATTTTCTGCATATGCCAAGAATATTCTAACTACTTCCATCCTTGTAACAGGTGCATTTGTGTCCTTAGAATCATTTCCTTCTTTCTGAGAGTAGACTTTTCATACAAGTCTTGCCTTATTCCTTATTACTTCTCCTTGTTCATTCATTTTATTTTTGAATACCCATTTTGTGCCAATCACATTTTTTTCCTTAGGTCTAGGAACTAATTCCCATGTGTCATTTTTAATTTTTTTTTGGAGTTGTTCCTCCATTGATATTATACAATTGTCATCTTTGATTTCTTCATCTGCACTTCTTGGTTCTACTTGAGATATCAGACATAGTTCTTCATTAATTATGCTCCTTTTCATTACTCCTTTTTCTTTACTTCCTATTATTTGGTCAATAGGATGATGTCTTATCATGTTCCTATTTGGAGTAGGAGTTGCTACTTCAATTCTTATTTCAGGTATTGTACTCTATTCTTCTCTTACATCTTCAATTTGCACATTATTCAGCATGTCATTATTAGTCTTGAGAAATATTTCATTACTTCTATTAGTCATTCCAAAGTAATCATATCTCCATCAGAGTTATAATCCATTATTCTTTCCTTGCTGCCAAAATTTTCATCAATTTTAACATTTGCACTCTCTACTATAACTTTTTTTATATAGTTGAAACATTTGTAAGCTTTACTTTTTAATGAATAGCCAAGAAACATACCTTCATCACTCCTTGGATCAAACTTATGGATATCATCATCTCTTTTGATGTATCCTTTGCTTCCAAATATCCTAGAATACTTGACTAATGGTGACTGATCAAACCATAACTCATCATGTGTTTTGTTCATACCTTTCCTAATCTGTACTATGTTTAGTGTGTATATTGCTATATTGACTACTTCTCTCTAGAAGTTCTTTGGTACATCATTCTCAAACAACATAGCCCTTGTTGTTTTAGTAATTGATTTTCTTCTTCTTTCAACAATTCCATTCTACTCAGTAGTATGGCGTGAAGATAGTTGTCTCCTGATACCATGCTCTTTATGATAGATATTGAATTCTCTAGAGGTGAACTCTCCTCCTCCATCTAACCTTAAGCTCTTGATTTTGACTCCAAATGCATTCTCAACTTTATTCTTAAATATCTTGAATTTCTCAAATGCTTTTGATTTTTCTTCAAGAAAAGCTACCCACATCATTCTAGTGAAATCATCAACAAAAATCATAAAGTACCTTTCTCCATAGTATCCTCTTTTTCTTGTAGGACCACTCAGATCTGTATGAATCAGTTCTAGCTTTTGTGTAGAACAAAACTACTTGCTAGGAAATGAGACTTTCTTCTACTTAGCAAAGGTACATTCCTTACAAATAGTACCAATGGGTTTAGTCATCTTAGGTAAATCTCTTATAGCAAGTGTATTACTAACCTTCACAATGTTATCAAAGTTAATGTGACAAAATCTCCTATGCCATAGCCAACTATTGTCAATCTCAGCTACCAAACATGTAATTTCATTGGAGTTTAACTGAAATACATTACCTTTAGTTCTTCTACTAGTATCAAGAAGTTTTCCTTCTTTATTTTTGATAATGCATGTGTTATTACCAAACTACAGTTGGTAACCTTTGTCCATAAGTTGTCCAAGGCTCAATAGATCATGCTTCAATCCATCAACAAAGTAAGCATCATCAGTGTATATTTTACCATCAAGTGTGATAGATCTAATTCCTATAATATGACAAGATGCATTGTTCCCTACTCTAACAATTCCTCCATCACGGCTTTTGAATTTGACAAATTTTCTCTTATGATTAGTCATGTGATGTGAACAACCACTATCAATGATCCAATCTTTCTTTTCAACTTGTGAGATCAACTCACTTTCTTCTCTAATTTCTCTTTCAAGATCATCCTCCTTTATAGCTATGAATCCTAATTTGTCTTCACTCATGTTTTGATTAGATTCCTCTTCTTCTTCTTCTTCATTAGCATATAAACAATTTCTAGGTCTTCTATACTTGAACCTTTCATTATAATTTCTTTCTCTTTTAGGAAAATTTGATGCATAATGACCACATTCATTACATGTTCGACATTTACAGATGTTCTTACCATCCTTTTCTCTTTCCACAAGAAGAGCTACTCCCGCTTGAATCTTTTCTTCAATGGACTTGTTGTTGTTGGTAATGTCTCCCTCGATTTTGTGTTCCTTGCTAAACCAGGCTTGATGTCCAGTGCATTGAATGCTGTCTCAACTTTTACCAATTCTATCGCTTCCAATCTACCAAGAAATGTCTCTTTTGTGAAATTAGTAGTACAAGGTATCATCAGTTGAATCATTTGTTCTACTATCTTGAAAGGTGGTGTTAGACTTTTCATAATCTTCCATATTACTTCATCATCATATTTCTTTCTATCAAGAGATGTGATTCCTACAACAATCTAAGATATTCTCCCAACATAGCTTCTTATAGATTCATCTTCCATCATCTAGCATCTTGGAAAGCACAATACAAATTTTAAAATCTAACCCTTTTTGCATGTGTATCACCCTCATAATTAGCCTCTAAAGTTTTTCAAATTTCATTTGATATTTTGATTAGTTTTACCTGACTGTACTCACTTTTAGGTAATGCTAACAGTATTTCTTCTCTTGCCCTTATGTTGCACATAAACACTTCTCTTTGTTCCTTGGTACAAGTTTCACGATTGTCTTCTTTTGCAATATATTTAGATGTCTTGGTTACCAGCCAATATCCTAGACCCATGCATAAGAGACGAGGCTTCATCTTATCCTTCTAGATGTCATTGTTTGTGCCATCAAATCTAGGACTTTCTTTTCTAAATAGATTTTCCACAGATCTTCCAAAGTTGTTAAACTTCCCTTCAAGGACCTAAAGCTCTGATACCAATTGTTAGAAATAGTAAACCACCAATATAACTGAGAGGGGGGGTGAATTAGTTATATGTTAATCTTGAGCAATTCTTATGTATTCAACCAAGTAAATCACTATCATAAAGAAATGTGCATACACAATAACACTAGATATGTTGACTAGGGAAACCCTTAATCAAAGGGAAAACCCTGGTGGGAATGATGCCCACAAAATAATATACTAATCTAAATATTCCTTGTTAGAGGATGGACCCTATTAGGAGTCTATTACAAAACTTAGTAAAAAGAGTCCCTATTAGGAGACTTTGATTAGGAGATTAGGAGTTGTAGAAGGCAACTAACCCCACTACCCAAATAGCTTCAATATTAGATCAATGAACTCACTATCCAATTGATCTTGGTACTATTCCTTTCAGAATAATAGATATGAGATAATCTTTAACTTCTTCCTCTATCTAGTACATCAGACTTCTTCACCTTCAAATCATGCAGTCAAATCTGGAACTTTGAACTTGTTAACAATAACCCTTGAGGTCACACATTAGCAGATTACTCTACTCCTATACTTTGCAATTCACAATTCTCCTCTGCTTCTTTATCTCCAAAAATGATAATCTAAAACTTGAAAAACATCTTTCCTTTATACCACACTCAATATTAATTCCTTGAGTTGGTTCACCAATCTCAATATTAATTTCTTGAGTTGGCTCCATGCTTTATTATAAGTTAAATGAAATACACATTTAATTAATGCTATTGACTCACAATTATACATAATCTTTCACATGTCTAGCTTATGTACTTGTGTACTTTGTGACATCATCATTGGTCATTGTACTATCTTTGGTTAACTGTGCAACCCTTCATTCCAAATAAAATGTGCTATATCAATCATACAATAGAAACTATTTTCCCATTGCTCTGTTTCCCTATAGTTCTCTATAAATAATTAATAACTTCTATATGCAGTCAATTTAGGCTCTATGCACTTGCCCACATATCACATACATGTTGTAGTATATGCTAGTAATTGTACATGTGTAGATATGTAATGTATTGTCCTTAATACAAAGATCACAGTCTGCTACTCTGCCAATTTTACTAACTTATTACTATGTTGTCATCAATGAAAAACACAATTATACATCATGTTAGTGTTCTACAATACTCCCCCATAGTATCAACATACCTGCTAACATAATTGGCTTATGCAAGAAAACCATAATCAAGATTCTATTCAAGCTATAGAGGCTCTTTAAAAAGTTCTTCATGATAGTGATCAAGATGTTAATATCTTGTGTGGTATTACACACCTTGTGCATTCAAATATTAAACCCTTAGCTTAAGAGGCTCAAGATTTAGGTTTGTTTCTTCCTATCACTAGTGTAGAACCTTCTTCGATTCCTTTCCGTAGTGTTCCTACCTATATTCCTTATTTTGTGACTACAATGGTTCCCTCTATGAGTGTTCCTCCTATTTCCCTTCCTATATCACAACCTTCTTATCATAATGTTCCTTTTACTTATTCCAATCCTCTACCAACTATAGTTCCTAGTGCTCCTCTAGTTGTGTCTTCCATTCCTGTAGCTTCACATTTTACCTAGTGTTTCTAATGTTGCTAGTTCTCCTATTTCTTATAATGATTCAACAATTATTAGTTTGGCTCAAACTATGTTATCTTTACAACAAAAAACAAGTTTAGTATTCCTACTTGTGACATAGGAAGTCCTTTGTCTCAAGATATCATTCATACTCCCATTCCTTAGCAAGCTGATATGCCTCATCTTGAGAATTAAAATGGTAAGGGAGACCCTGTTCATCATGGTAAAACATTTCAAATCCTTTGTAGTGATTATGCTCATGATCATAAGATTTTAGCCATGTTGTTTACTTGAACTTTTTGTGACATGGCCTTACAATGGTTTTGTTCCTTGACTCCTTATTCTATTAATTTATTTCCACAACTTGTCAATGCTTTTATTCAAAATTTCAAAACAATATTGGCTCTCAAGTGTCTTTGACTGATTTGATGCATTATAAACAAAGTTCTAAGGAAAAAATGATTGAATTTATTGGTAGATTAAGGCATTTACATGCTCAAATTTCCTATTCTATTCCTGATATTGATATTCAATGTATGTTTATTTCAAATTTGCAAAAGAATATTAGAGATAAGATTTTTCTTACTAAATTTACCTATTTTCAACAACTTTGTGCAACACTTCATCATTATCAATTACAAAAGAGTCAATTTGAGAGCACTTCTCTAATAGCTCCTATTCCTATTGATAAAGTTGATGTTGCTCCTAATACAAATAAGTTTCAAAAATTCAACAACTATGTCAAGATAAATAAACTAATAAGTGCAGTTGTTGATCAAGTTGTTGTTGCATCTCACAATGCCACTTCTACATCCATTGTGTTTTGATTAAATCATGCATTTACTCCTCTTTCTGAATTTTTACATTCTATTATGAATAAGTTGTTAACTATTAATATGAGTACTTTACCTCCTATTCGACCTCTTTTACCTACTATAATGGCATCTAAATATTTTGATTCTAAAGCTTTTTGTCAATATCATCATCAGAATGGCCATGATACTAAGAAATATTATTCTTTAAAACATAAGGTTCAAGCTTTAATTGACTCTAATGCTTTATTTGTTGATATTTTTTATGGTAGTGGGAACAAATATGTTTCTTCTCCTAATCAAAATCTTCAAATTTATATGAATCCTTTACCTACACATGATACTAATACTATTGCTCATCCATCTTCTATGGATATTGTGTATGATTAAAGATGGATGATCTTAATCATGTTATTAATCAAGTGGAGCATGTCATTCAATCTATATCTCCACCTCAACTTCTGCTTCAATATCAAGTTTTAATTGAACCTCAACTGAAACCTAAGCCTAAATTGAAGCCTCAACCTAAAGCTTGACAACAAACTAAGAAAAAATGACCTCAAAAATTTTTTATTACCTCTGATGATCCTGAGACTATTAAAGCTCTTGATGGTCCCCTTTATATTTATGCTAAGATTTGTCAAATACCCACTAATGGTTGTCTTGTTGATCCTACCTCCTTAGTCAATGCTATTATAGAAGAAAATCTTTTTTCTAAAAGGATTGAAATGTGATTTTTATAATACATTGGATGTGTGGATTCAAACTTGTAATGGTTTTCTTAATACATCATTTGGTTCTATCGATTTACCAGTTGAACTTTGTGGAAAAATTATGAACACTACCTTTATTGTTGTTCCTACTTCTGATTAGTTTCAGGTTAAGCTTGGTTTTCCATGCATGTTGTTGCTTCACCTATTTCAAATGAGGACACAATCCAAGAAAAAAATGAACACAGTAGGAAAGGAAAAATATTATTATCAGAAATGATATGCCATTTCATTCAGTACAACCAAAATAGACTTCACAATATGCCCTATGGGCTTACAATGTTATCGAATTTTGGAGAAAACCCTTCTCATAGTACCTTCTCCCAAACTCCACCAAAATGCTAGAAATATTCTTAAGTAGCCCAAATTAGGTTTAGGGTTAGGAATACATTTTAGAATATGGCATTTGGCATCAACTGCCAAAATAGAAGGTTTTAGAAAACATGTCATAAGTCAGTGTAAAATTAGAAGAATCTAGAAATGGTAGTCCAACTTCCAGGAGGCATAACTTATGATCTGAGACTCCGATTGATGAACTGTTTACATTTTTGGAAATATCTCCAAGCACTTTATAGCCCTATGGAGGATATTTTCTCCCTCCCCATTTTTTGGGCCCATACAAGGCCATTTAGTGCCTCAAATATGACTTTGCAGTGCTCTTAGGAGTTCTCCATGCAACTTAAAACTACAATAACTTTCAAACTAGAAAGCCTTTTGACCTAATTCTTTTTCTAGAGTGCTTTAAATGACAAGTATAATCATTCCTAAAAATTTCACCCTCTACCTCATCATAATTATGGATCAATTAGAAAATAACCTATTTTCTACATTGGCACATATCCCAAGGTCCTCAAAAACTCTAACCCAAAAACCCAATAGTGGAACTATGAGAGTTGGAATCTCTATTTGACCCAAATAGGTATCCAAAAATGAAAACACTTTAAATAGAAACTAACGCTAAATATATTTTTGGGTGATACAAGATTTTCCTTACACCACTGGATGCTCCTACATCAGACAACCAAGGTAGATTGAAAAGTGAACCTATCACTTTATAGCTAGTAGAGGAAAACCCAAAAGGGTAACCTCCATTGTGGATATCCAAGTTGAGTCTTCTATTGGTCATCCTTTCCACTTCACCAGGTATTCTTCATACTGCTTGTTTATGGTACTCCAGCCTAGATGACTATCCAAAATTTCTTCAATCTCTTCCTTTGGAAAAGTAGGAATTGGACATGGCTCCAGCATCAACTCCTCATCTACACCATCATCATGATATTATGTTAAGTTAAGTCTACAATATTGAAAATAGGAGAAATGTGAATCCCATCTGGCAACTCCACCTCATATGCATTCCTTGAATCATGTTTCTTCAAAATTTTGTAGGGGCCAAATTTCTTCGTCTTCAACTTATTGTAGGTACCCACTGGAAATCGTCCCTTTCTCAAATATACCATAACCTAATCTCCAACTTGAAACTCCTTGTGCATTTTATTTTGATCTTCACTAGCTTTATATTGTAGGTTCATCTTGGTAATATGTGCTCACACCTCCTCATGTAGCTTCTTGACATGTTTAGTAAAGTCTTCTAGTTTAGCACTTGTCCTCTCCCCTTGCTCCATCTTCCTCTACTTTGGTGCATTCCTTGGACTACTATCATACACAATTTGGAATGGTGATCTACCAGTACTCCTATTTATAGAATTATTGTAAGAAAATTCTACTTGTGGTAGAATCAAATCCCATCCCTTGGGTTTATCTCCTACTAAACACCTTAGCAAATTGCCCAGACTTCTATTCACTATTTTTGTTTGTCCATCAGTATGTGGATGATGTGCAGAACTAAACTTTAATTCTATCTTCAACTTCTTCCACAAAGTCCTCCAGAAATACCCAATAAATTTAGTATCTCTATCAGAAATAATACTTTTTGGGAGACCATGTAGCCTCACCACCTCTCTGAAAAACAAATCTGCAATATGCATTGCATCATGAGTCTTGTGGCATGGAATGAAATGTGCCATCTTGGAAAACCTATCAACCACCACAAATACTGAGTCATCACCCCTTTGTGTCCTTGGCAATCCAAGAATTAAATCCATACTTATGTCCTCCCAAGGCTTCGATGAAACAGGAAATGGTTGATAGAGTCTAGTATTTTGGCTAAATCTTTTGGTTGTTTGACATAATTGACAACTCTACACAAACTTGTTCACATCCTATGATAATTGAGGCCAAAAATAATGCTTTCTAATAATGGCAATGGTCTTATCTTGACCAAAGTGTCCTACCATCCCTCCACTATGCTTCTCCTTGATCAAGTTCTCCCTCATGGAACACCTTGGAATACACAATTGACTTCCCTTGAACAACATACCATTCTAAATCATGTAATCTAGCCATCTAGTCCTATCTAGAGTAACAGGATCTTTACAAGCCTTCCAAGCCTCTACAAAGTTAGGATCCTTAGGGTATAGATTCTTGAGTTCATCAAACCCAACCACTTCAACCTACATTATTGTCAGCAACAACTACCTCCTACTTAATGCATCTGCAACCCTATTAGTCCTTCTAATTCTATGTTTTAATACAAATGTATAGCTTTTCATAAACTATACCCATTTTAAATGTCTCTAATTCAATTTACCTTGGCTATTCAAGTATTACAATGCCTTGTAATCAATATACAAAACAAATTCTTTTGGCAACAAATAATACCTCCATTTCTTTAATGCCTAAACTATTGCATAGAACTCCTGATCATAAATAGAACACTTCTTCTTTGCATCATTCAATTTTTCATTAAAATAGGCAATAGGTTTACCTTCTTGGCTCAACACAACCTGAATAGCACTACCACTAGAATTGCAATCCACCTAGAACACTTTGTTGAAATTAGGAAGTGCCAACACAAGTTTCTCTGTCACCTTCTTCTTCAACAATTCAAAACTCCTTATAGATCTTGTAGTCCACTTGAACTCTTTTCTATCCCCCTCCATTGTTTCAGTTAGGTGTGCACATATACTACTGAAATTCCTAATGAACTTCTTATAAAAACTAGCTAGACCATGGAATGACCTCACCTCAATGGCAGACCTTAGAGTAGGCCATTCCAAGATGACCTTCACCTTCTCTGGGTCCATTTTGAGACCCTCAGTTGATACAACAAACCCCAAATAGACTAACTCCCTTTTGACAAAGCTACACTTGTTCAAATTTATCAACAATTTCTCTTCCCTCAACCTTTCAAGGACACTACAAATGTGCAATAAATGTTCATCCAAAGACTTATTGAAAATCAAAATATTATCTAGATAGACAATAACAATTTTTTTCAAAAAAATCTTTAGTACCTCATTCATAAGCCACATGAAGGTTCTTGGTACATTGGTCAGCCCAAAGGGCATGACTAACCACTTAGATAGACCCTCCTTGGTCTTGAATGGAGTCTTCCACTCATCTCCTTCTTGTATCTGTATCTGGTGATAACAACTCTTAAGATCTATCTTTGTGAAGTGTTGAGCTCCACTCAAATAGTCTATAAGATCATCCATTCTTGGTAAAGGAAACTAATACTTGATGGTTATTCTATTTACGGCCCAAGAGTCTGTACACATTCTCCACTCTCCATCCTTATTTTTTGTAAGTATTGTAGGTATTGCACATGGACTCAAGCTCTCTTGAATCAAACATCTCCTCAATAGCTCCTAAACTTGTCTGTTTAGCTCATTAGTCTCATTAGGAGTCATCCTATGACCAGCCTTGTTAGGAAAACTAGCTCCAAGGACTAAGTCTATTTGATGACTAATTTTCCTTATTGGTGGCAACCCTTCTAGAACATCACTAGAGATGACATCTTCATACTCACTTAATAGACCTAAAACTTCAAGTGGAATTTCACTACTACCTTCCTTATCTTTTCTAGGAATTAAAGCATAACACATATGTTGATGTTTCATGCCATCCAAAATCTTTCTTCCATCAACAAGACATACCCTAGCACTACTACATTCATTTTCACCCTCCTTTATCAAGGGATTCAATCTGTGGTAAACTCCATCCTTTGTCAAAAAGTATGTATTTGAATGACCATCATGTATAACATGCCTATCAAACTACCATGGTCTTCCCAAAAATAAATGGCATACATTAATAAGAATGATGTCACAGAGAGCCTCATCATGGTAACTCCCAATCTTGAACTTTTCCCAAAATTTCTCACTAACTAGGACCTTATGATCATCCTACACCCAAGCAATCTGATAGGGTTGGGGGTGTTTCTCCCTTTTGAGCTCTAGCTTTGAGACCATCTCCTCTGACACCAAGTTGTTAGTGATTCCACCATTAACAATCACATCACAACATTTACCCTCACACTCACACCTAGAACAAAACAAACTCCTTCTTTGTCCAAGTTTAGTCTCACCTCTCAGTAAGACCCTTTCATTTACTAAAACCTCTCCTCTTCCTACATCCCTTGAATGTGATGACTATGCATCATCATCCACATGAGCAACCCTTGCTTGGCCATCAGTTTTCCTATCTATCCTTCCTTGGCATTGAGGGCATTCAAAGGCTCAATAACCTTCTTCATTACAATGAAAATAGGCACCACAAAAGCCTCCTCTTCCTAAACCTTGTCCATGTCCTCTATCTTTTCCTCTCGAATATCCAAATTTTTGATCATGGGAGCAATTGAAACCCTCATTCCTCTAATTTCGACTAGTACCCACATCTTCATTTTTCTTTTGGTTCACATTTTGGCCTCCAAATGACCTGTCACCACCCCTTCCTCCTTGACTACACCCTCTTTTCCTTCCATCAAACTTTTTATTTAGTTTCTCCTCAACTCACAAGGAAAACTAGTATGCCTCTTCAATGCTAGTCAGTCTAACAAGACTTAACTCCTCCTGAATGCTAGTTCTTAACCCACTAAGGTTATGGGAAACCTTCTCCTTATTTGTTACTACATGCCCCACACTAATAAGGACTTGGTAAAATTCCTCTATGTATTCCTAGACAAATTTTCCCGCATGCTTTAACCCTTGCACCTTCTTGAACAAATCAACCTCATAATCAATAGGAATGAACTGCTTCTTTAGTTTGTCCACCATGCGATCCCATCTTGTGGTTTTCTCATTTCGTCTTCTATTTCTTTCCAACTGAATCTCTTGCCACCATATTTTGGCACATCCTTTCATTTTTGGCCTTCGCAAACTTAACCCTATTAGGGTCTCTAATATCCTTATACTCAAAATATTCCTCCATCTCATTGATCCAGTTGATCAACTCATCCAACTTTAGATTTCCCAAAAACATCTCAATGTCAATTTTAGGTCTTTTTCCAAGCTTGGAAATGGCCCTAAAAAGCCTCTCCTTTGCCTCATTTAGGACTTCTCCATTTCCTTCCCCTTCCTACCCAATATTTCCTTCTTCATTTTCTTCCTCATTTTCTAACCTCAAGGGTAACAACTCCAATCCTTCCATCACACTCCCTTCATGGAGGCATCTTCTTGTATCAAAACCCACAAACACATAGTCCTAGTGTAAACTGCCTCACAGTTGGTGCTCTGATACCACTTGATGAGGGCACAATCCAAGACAAAACTGATATGTTATTGCATTTAGTACAACAAAAATAGACTCTATGACATGCCCTATGGGCTTACAATGTTATCAGATTTTGGAGAAAACCCTTTTCACAGTACCTTCTCCCAAACTCCACCAAAAATTTCCTTTACAATGTTAGAAATGTCCTTAAGAAGCCCAAATTAGGTTTAGGGTTAGGAATACATTTTTTAATATGTCATTTGGAATCAACCACCAAAATAGAAGGTACTAGAAAGCAAGTTAGAAGTTAGTGTAAAATTAGAAAAATCTAGAAATGGTAGTCCAACTATTGGGAGGCATAACTTTTGAGCTAAGAGTTTGATTTACGAACTATTTACACTTTCAAAAAGCTCTCCAAGTTCTCTATAGCCCTATGGATGAGATTTACTTGTCCCCATTTTTTGGGCCTGTACAATGCCATTTAGTGCCTCAAATTTGACTTTGAAGCCCTCTTAGGAGGTTTCTAGGCAACTTAAAACTGTAATAACTTTCAAACCATAAAGCCTTTTGACCTGGGTTTTTTTTGGAGTGCTTTAAATTACAAGTATAATCATCCCTCCAACTTCCAACCTATAACTCATCATAATTATGGCTCAATTACAAAATAATCTATTTTCTACTTTGGCACTATGAGAGTTGGAATCTCTATTTGACCCAAATGGGTATCCAAAAAACTCTAAACCTATCCCTAGGCCAAGGTTCTTGAAAAATATAACCTAGAAAACCAATAGTAGAACTATAGGAGTTGGAATCTCTATTTGACCCAAATGGGTATCCAGAAATGAAAAAAATTAAAGCAAAAACTAACACTAAGCATATTTTTGGGTGATACAAGATTGCCCTTACACCACTTGATGCTCTTGCATCATATTCATAAATGTCTTAAGTTTTCTTATGATGGCAAAGTAAAGATAGTTAATCATAGTCTATCTCACATTTCTAGGCCTAGGGATTGTGCTACACTTGACTTCTTTTGGCCTTTATTACCTAATTCATGTCCTTCTCATCTTGATCATCTTTTCCATTCATATCAAGCCTATAAGCATTGTAAGATTCTCGAGTTAAGTTTACCTCCTATGGATCTTAATCATGGTCTTTTTCCTACACCTTCCATACCTCCTTTATCTATGGTTTCTATGCTTATTAACCAAGTTCCTTATGTGGCTTTTTAGTTTGCTAATAATCCTATTAATCCTCCTATAGAACCTCTAAAGGATCTAGTAATTGCTCCTCATAGTTATCAACATATTTCAAGAAAGAAAAAATGTAATCAATCTACTAATGAAAATTGTAAGAAGCATCATGATTAAGCTAAAGCTCATAAATCTTTACCTTCTTTGGATATGTAACTATGGATGATGTGTTAGAAGAAGTTGTTGCTAATAATGATGTTAAGATGCATGATTCTGATTATTCCATTCATATCTTAGATCATATTTTGATTAATCTAAATGAAAAAGATACTCTTAATGATTTTGATGATGTTAATGATGAAAATGAAATTATTAGCATTGACATTGATTTACCTAATATGCTTTCCTCACAATTAATACTTCACCTAGTATTGAACATTGTGATTCTCAAGATGATCCTTATTTGGAACTAGCCATAATTCCTATTGTGTTGGATGTAGTCCCTCTTTTGAGTTACCCAACTTTCTTAAATGATATATAACAAGATGGGAGAGTAGGCAGCATGCTTTATTGGCTAGTCCTTCATGGCAGCCCTTTTGTGTGTTTTTCTATTGTATTATATTTCTCCCATGATATGTTTGTTAAATTTTGTTAGATTCTTTTATAAGATCTTGGTTGCTTTGTAAGTGCAAGGTGATGAAGGAATTGAACCTCTTGTATTATTCCTCTATATGAATCTCTATTCTTCCATATTTTGTTTCATGTTATGTTGTATTTGTGCTATTGTTTATATATGTTTTCTTGTGTAAACTGCTTGGATTTGCTACTTGGTAGCATTGATTCTTTTTGGTCTCTAGGTCATGGTTCGAAAAGATTCTTCTTCATATCTCTTATGTGATCTTTCCTCATTTTTTATTGTAGTTCTACTTTATTTAGGGAATTATGTCAACTCATTTTCCTTTTTGTGTTCTCTATATGTCTATGTGGTATTTCCCTTATGTTGTCTTCATCTAGGGGCATCTCGTAGTGGAAATGTAATCAATGTAGTTGTTTATGTTTTTGTTAAAGCCATTCCTCTTGTTAAAGTGTTAGCAATGACTTTAACATGGGGGAATATGCTCTACTCACCTATTGCACACATGCACTTTTCAATACATATATTATTTTTCAAGATACCTTTTTTCCCTTTTTGGATTAGGGACTAATCTTTAAAGCATTGATTTATATTTTAGGATCTTTTGATCCCTCCAGTTTCAAATATTTTTGATCCCTTAAGGTCAAAGGTGTCCTTAAGATTGTATATCTTTTTTCTTTTTAATTTTACTCTTATGGAATACAATATTCCTTAGGGTAAATCCTTGATGGGTTGACTAGTGAGTAGCAACATTTACTAGGCAATTCAATTCCATCATTCAAGTTGCACATTTTCCTTGTGTTGTTCACAATGGGACATAAGTTCTCATTAGACAAGATAATCCCACTCTTTTTCCTTTTCTCTCATTCTAGAGATGTCTCTCTTATTTTGATGTTGGAGTTGACAAAGACTTGATCTCTAGGGGCTTGAGGATCTCTTTGTCTCTTTGATTTTAATAAGCTTATCTTTTTATTACGATCTACTTTACCAAGAGTTTGCATCGAGTCCATACTCTTACTAAAGTGGGGTTTAAATGTATCATCCTCAAATGGAAAAGCTTCCATGTTAAGAGTTTTTAACCCTCCAAGTAAGTTTTCTAGGGTCATGTCAAGCACCTTGAATAGGTCTTTGTATGGATTTGGTTACTTTCCCCCTATTTTGCTTCTCTCTCTCTATTTCCAGCCTATTCTGATAATTTTCTCTATGAAATTGAGGACTTTGACTTTTTGGGTCAAGGATGACCTGAAGGGTCAAGGTCAACCTCAACCCTAACCTAGGTCAAGGATGACCTCAACCCTAACCTAGGCGAGGTCAACCTTGTCCCTAACCCTAGCTCCAATTTTCAAGCTCCAAGAGTTTTGGGATATCAAGTTTTAGAAAGTTTCATTTTCCCACTTTTGAGTTGACTATTTCAGGTTTCAGAATGGTAGAATCTTAAATTCAATTTAATCTAGTTTCATTTCTAGGTGTTAAGGTTAATTGGGATTTAATGCTCCCATGTCATCCTTCTCTAGAAGTTTGTACCCTAGATCTCTATATAAGGAAGAATTCTTCCCTCATTTTGACATCCACTTTCTATGAACTATTAAATATGATCTATCCACCTACTATCAAGTTTATGTAGATAAGAGATATTGGAAGAACAAATATTCTATAAAGTGAATATCTACTATCCATCAAGCATTCAAGTTTTCAAGCATTCAAGATCCAATTCAAGGATGTCTATTGTTAGCTATTGAAGGATTCAATCTCTATGGAGCCCTTTTGTTGATGATTTCTCCATCCACATTCATCCAAGCCTTTTTCTATGTAAATATCCATTCAATGTTGGTGTTGAAGATCTAATGCCATTGTTTTGAGACATCCTACATACATTTGTACATTCATTTGGAGAATTTGTACTTGTGGATTCAAGGATTTAAAACCTCCATAATGATTTCAATATAAGAAAGGTGAATAGTTTCATTTGCTTCACTTATTCATATTGTAATTTCAATTATATTTCAAGGTTGATTCCAAACTAGGGTTTGACCAAGGAAAAAACCCCATCCAAACAAAAAAAAAAATTCTTGTAGATATAGGTACAAGTTAACAAATTAAAGTGTAGATTTGGATACTCTTTTTGTCGAACTTGTAGGATCTACAAACATATTTTTTGTCAAAGCTATGAAAGTCAAGGTCAAATTTTTGGGACATAATTGAGTCGCAAGGAAAGATTGTACCCCTCTATTTGGGTAAAGGTAGACCTACCTTCAAAAGAACAAAAGCTTTCTAGGTTTTCTCTATCTCGACATTTCCAGTCTGAAATAGGTTGCAAGACTCCCTAAAACTAAACAAAAACATCAAAAATTAGCATTTTCCAAATTTTCTCTATTTTGAGGTTAGAATTTTTCTTCTATTCATTCCAAATTTCAAGTACATAGTTTTCAATACCAAGATTATAGGATCTCCTCCTTTCTTCATATTCTCCATTGCTTGATCCATTTGTGCATTGATCACTTCCTTGTGGTTAATCAATTTGGGTCATTTCTTTTGAGAATTTGGGTTGAGGATAGGTCCTATTTTCTTCTTTTTTAGTTTATATGTTGATGATATGCTTGTAGCTAGGTCTAACATGGATCACATTAAGGGGTTGAAACAATAATTACCACATTCACTTTCTATGAACGATTTGGGGGCAACCAAAAAAATCCTTGGTATGAAAATTTGTAGAGATAGGAAGAACCAAAAATTGACATTATCTCAAGTTGATTATATTAAGAAGGTGTTGCAACATTTCTATATGGAGAATACCAAATCTATTAGCACACCTTTGCTTGGTCATTTGAAATGGACTAAGGAGATGTGTCCAAAGGCAAAATAAGAGGACGACAAGATGTCCAAGGTACCTTATGCTTTAGTTGTAGGGAGCTTGATGTATGCCATAGTATGCATCAGGTGAGCTATTGCACATGTATTGGGAGTTGTTAGAAGGTATATGAGTCATCCCAGGATTGAGCATTGGAATGCAGTTAAATAGATTCTCAAATACTTGAGAGGAACATCTAGTAAGTGTTTACATTTTGGGGGCTCTACTATTGATTTATAGGGCTATGTTGACTCATATTTGATAGGGGATATTGAAACTAGGAGTATCATATGTTATTCATTTACTATTGGTGGGACAATAGTGAGTTTGATTTCTTGGTTGCAGAAGGTTAATGCTTTATCCACTATATAGACATAGTATACTACTACTACAGAGTTAACCAAAGAGATGATATGGCTTTAGTTTTTCATAGAGGAATTGGGACACCCATAGAGGGATAATTATTTAGTTACAAATAGCTAGAGTTTCATTCATCTTGTGAATAATTCTACTCTACATTCAAAGACAAACCACATTCAGTTGCAGTACCACTTATTCAGTCTATTTAGGATGATGGATAGTTAAAGATGGAAAATATACATAAAAATCATAATCCAATAGATATGTTTACAAAGATATTGAAAAGGGAGAAGTTGAACTCATCTTCATCTATGGTTGGTCTTCTACACTAAAAATAATAAAAGAATATTAGAGTTTGGGGTGGTTTTACATTCTAGTGGGAGCTATAGGTTTAGTAGTGTTATGATCAATCTCCAAGTGAGAGGTTATTATTGTGAAGTTTGGTCAATCTCTAAGTGTGAGATTCTTGTAATGTGTAGCCTAATCATACTTTGAGGTTAATTTTTTCCCACTTTATTCAATGCATTTCCCCCTTAGATTTTACTATAGGGGTTTCGGGGCAACAATCCTTGAAAAAGAAATCAACTACTCTTTTTCTATTGGATAACTTAGTTTAGCCCTAATTTTGTATGCAAAAAAAATATTTTATAAAATGACTTAGGGTTAGGAATTTCATTATGCATGTATGATGAGATTGTAGATTCTTATGGTAGTATTGAGCTGTAAGGTATTATAGATTATATTAATGTTGGAATCACTAGATAATAATAATATTGCATTCAATATTTGGTTAAATAATGTAGCTTAGGGATTGAATGAACCACGTTAAATCTTTGTGTCTTGTGTTCTCCTCTATGCAATTTATTATTTTTTGATATTGGTTATATTTACATGTAATTTTATTTCTATCTTGTTAATCCTAACATGGAACACACTAGCCTCAAGATTTCACTTGCTTATGGGGAGGCAATGGTGACACTGCTAGACATCTAGTGCATTCTACTAGTCTTGAACTCGAGGACATATCCAGAGTACATATTAGAGGGTGTAGATATTTATCTACAAGAGTGCTTTAGATGATGGAGATAGTGATTTCCAATCTAGCGAACCTAGCTACCTTGGAGAAAGGCTATGGATCAGGGGCTTATACAACTAGTGTTGTACCTAGCCAAGATGATATAGAGGATGATATTAGACCATTCAAGGCATGGATTTCCCATTAGCTAGGCTTGAGTGCTTAAAACTCTTTTATAGGATGATGGAGTAGTGTTTTTCTAGGGGAACACCATCTTGGCATAGTTGTATAATGAATTAGACATGTTGGACACTACAATTAAAGAAACTATTATGTTGTCATTTATGTCAAACATATTGATAAGATAGAGTGTCAAACCTACTGGAGAGACACTTACTGATAGTGTAGAGTTCCACATAATTTGATGGATGACAAGGTTTTGAAAAGAAGAGATAGAAAAATGAGCTAGTGATTTTATTGAGTGATGAGAAGTTAATGTACCATGTAAATACAATAGGCACTTGATATGTTTGTCCTTGATAAGATAATGTGTTATTAAATCAATACATGAAGTAAAGGGGATAGTTAGATGGAGGTTAGAGTTGGAACAAATTGAAAGGATAAGCTTTCCTGAGTATTAGTCTTGGTTGATCAATGAAGGAGATGAAGGAGAAGATTAAGGAACTTAAGTAGAATCCAAGTGATTGTTATTGCCAAGAAAATATATGAAGAAGTGTTAGTAGTGGTTGAGCATAGTAATGGTTGAGTAAGCCTATTAATATTGAGCAGGATAGTATAGTGTATATTGAGCTATACAATGATGATCGAGTAGAAGAACACAATGATTATCAAGTGATAGAAAAATTTATAGTTTGAGAAAGAATCAAGATTGAGGCAAACATAGTTGAAATTTTAAATTATTCAAAGCACATGGATGATAAGGATTGATGAGATCGCTTATTTAATGTATGAGGATAATTTTTTATGCGATTAGATCCATTTATTTGATCATATGTTTTTAGAATAAGAAGGAGAATAAAATGAATGAAGGATTTGATTAGTTTAAACTAACCCTAATATCAATGGTGATGTTTAAGTAGAAAAATATCAAAGTTACCTAATTAAGGATGCATAAGAAATATTTCCTAAGATTGGTTTGTTCTTGATTGATGATCCTAAGGAAAAGGTGTGAAGAGCAGAGCAATAGAGAAGTGTGAAGAGTTTGGTGAAAAGTGATTTATTAAGGAGATACCAAATAGATCAGTGATGGAGATGTGAATGGAAGCTTGTCAATAAAACAATAGATGAGTGTATGGAGATATGAATTTGCAAAGTGGGTGGTATTCTATAGATCAGACCTACTATTACATTCTAACCATTATGGCAGTCAAAATCCTTTAATCAAGGTGAAAGATCCAAAGTCCTCTAACAAGATCACTTATAACAAGGTGATTGAATCCTTTAATATTTTTTTGTATAACCTTTAACAAAGTTGGCTCTTAACCAAGCTCAGCTCAAAAGAATGAACAATTGTTAGAATGCTATTTTGTAGTTTTTCGCAAATTGGGTTTCCATGTTAAATCCTGGTTTCAAAATGTTATTACATATGTGGATGTTATTTTTATGTGTGATATATATTTATAGTAGTTTATTTACTATAATTTGACATTATAGGAAAGAGAGTTAAGAAATTGCATGAAAAGTTGATTTTCTAATTATGTTCTACATAGATAGAGTTGTTTTATAAGATTGATTAATCTATTTGAATTTAGTAAAACTTGAATTGTTACATTTGGGCATGAGGATAACAGATTCACCCACCCTTCTTAGTCATTATAAAATATCATAAAAACTGATATTAGAGCTTTGGTTCTTGTAAGGGAAGTTTGGAAAACTTAAGCCAAAGATCAAGATATACAAGAGATAGATAACTAAGCTAAACATGAAGAAATTTGCAGCATGGAAAAGACTGATGAGATTGCACTTATCTGGTATTGGAGATCCCACATCATACTACTTTGACAATGAACACATTGAGGTTCCTAGACCTATGATAGTTGATCAAATGAAAGAGAATCAAGAGTACAACCAAATGATGATTGAACTTGCAATAACCCTGAGTTATGCAAAATTTGATGATGTGAATGAATGCTCTACTACTAAAAAAATGTGGGAAAATTTGAAAAAATGTATGGAGGAGATAAAAATGTGTTGAGAGATAGAGTAGAAATCTTGAGAGAAAAATTCGATGACATGAAAATGGAAGAAGGTGAAATGGTTGCACAATATTGTGGTCAAATATAAGAAGTGGTGAATGCTATCAAAGGATCTTAAGGAGACATATCTAATGAGACTATGATAAGTAAGGGATTGAGGAATGAGATGTACAAAGGTAATGATATGATTGTACTTCCTATCTATGTAATTAAAGTATTTACAATTTGAGAACTAAGATGTACACTTAGTAATGACCTGACATTGGATAGTCTAATTGGTATAATTACTACATTTAAATTATAATTTTTTTATAATTATTCCACTACTAGTGTTAAATCTCCATTTAAAATGCAACTAACCCTTCATGGATCTACAACAAAGAAGAAGATAAAGTATGTAGAAAGTGATAGTGGATCTAATGATGACCTTGATGAGCTTGAAGCATTGTTGGCCAGAAGAATACCTAGAGGAAAAGGAAAATATAAAGGTAAACTTCCTATTATCTATTTTACATGTAACAAAGTTGGTCATATTTTTACTAGATGTCAAGACAAAGATGAGAAGAAGGAAAGGAAAGACTTCAAGTACAAAGGAAGGAGGGATAATAGAGAAAAAAAAGGTAAAAGAGACTACAAGTATAAAGCTAAGAAATCTTTTCTATATTGCTGAATAGGATATTTCTGATAGCAATTCTAATGATAATGATAAAAAAGTTTTTTATGTTGCAATGAAAGATGATTTTGATGAAGATGAGAAAACTGCATTGATTTGACATGTGAATAAGAATGATAGATGTATAATTGATAGTGGTTTATCACATCATATGACTAGTGATACAAGTAAGTTTGAGAAGCTAGGATATTGTAATGGAAGTAGTGTTAAGTTTAGTAATGATGCACCATGTTATGTGAAGGTTAAAGGACCAATTAAACTGAATGAAAAGATCAAACATGACAGTGCATATTGGGTTGATGATTTAAAATATAATTTGTTGAGTGTGACAAAGTTGATAAGTTCAAGTTACAGAATTGATTTCCAAAATCAGAAGGAAAAATCTATGATGCTACTGGTGAACTAGTTGGAGGTGGAGAGAAAACAAGAGGTAACTTGTTCTATCTAGACCTATTTAAAGATACCTATCTATTTGCACAATGTGAAGATGTTTGGTTATGGCATAAGACGCTATGTCATGTAAACTTGGATAATTTGGTAAGCATCAGTAAGATGAAAAGAGTTACCAAGACTAAGAAAACATGATAAAGTGATGTGCAAACAATGTCAAATGGGTAAAATGACAAAGTCTATTTTTAAGATCAAGATGTATTATTTTGATGATATTTTGGAGTTGGTTCATAATAATTTATGTGGTCCTATTGGAGTGTAAAGCTATTATGGTGATAAATATTTCATTCTATTTGTTGATGACTTTTCTAGAATGATGATTGTGATGTTTCTTAAAGAAAAACCTGATGCATTTCAAATATTTAAGTGGTATTTGGCTAGAATTGAAAAATATATAAGAAAGAGTTTGAATTTTTTGAGATTAGATAGAGGTTGTGAATTCATCTTAGATGAGTTCAATGTATTTTTTAATGAGAAAAGAATCAAGAGGCAAATAAGTGCACCAATGACTCTACCATAGAATGGTATAGCCAAGAGAAGGAATAGATCAATTATGGATTGTGCAAGAATATTGATGATAGAGAAGAATATTTAATAGAAGTATTGGAGAGAAGCAATAAGCACTATAGTCTACACTTTGAACCAAGTTCAAGTGAAAAAATGAACAAACAACACATATTTTAAACTTTGGTATGGTTATGCACCAAACATGAATTATTTTAAAGTTTTTGGAAGAAAGTGTTATATATCATAAGATGTAAGAAAAGGTAAAATTGATGCAAAAAGTGATGAAGGTATATTCTTAGGTTATTAATGAGGGGTGCTCCCCTTAAAACCAATAACTCATAATAGAAACAAAGAAACAACGAAAAATGTGACAACACAATATGGACTTCTTATTTGCACCGCAAATGAGGAATTATAGAATTCACAAGTACAAAATGCTAACCCACATGGGCACCTTCATTATAGCAATCTACAAGACTAAGCTACAAACTACCACCCAGAGTTGTCCTAGACAATGTTTGGGTCTTTCTTAAATAGAAAATTTTGTACTGCCCAAGAAGGTTCTAGACATTGAAACTTAATACATAGGGCCGATGGACCCTAACAATACATATAGAGTCAGCCAAATACATCTTTGATCATTAATTTAGATATTTCAAGTAGCCCAAATTTGAAATGCCATAACTCATGAATGGTTAGTTTGATTGGCTATTATAACCACTTTTTAGAAATGCTAGCTCCTAATCTACATGATCGAAATGGCTCAAATGCCCTTTTGTTGAGAATTTGGACCTCATTTGGGCACTCTAAGGCCTCCAATGGTGAGCTTGGAGATTTTTATGCAAATATTTCTACCAAAAATCTGCAATAACTTCTCCAATACTTAAGTTGGAGCAATGAGATTTTTATGGTAGGCTTATAACTCTAATATGAACCTTTATGTAAAAAATGAGAACATTTTGAGCTCGTATGACAAACTTACTAAAAATAGAAAGTTTCCATAAATACTAACCACCTTTTCTACTAGTCCTTATTAAAATAGAAAAGACTAAAAATAAAATATTTTTGGGTGATGCAAGATTTTTTTTACACCGAGGATGCTCCTACATTAGTTGTTCTACTAACAAAAAAGCTTATAAGTGCTTGAATTCTAACATTAACAAAATTGTGGAAAGTGTAAATGTTAGAGTTGATAAATTTGTAGAGAAAAATGAAGAATGCAAGAAAGAACCAAAAGATTATAGAAATTTGATCTATATCTATGAAGGTGAACTTAACACCATACTTGAACCAGAGAAGGTGGCTATTCAGCATCAACAACTAGGCACTATCAAGAAGAGTTTTACTGAGCATTAGTAGATTACTAAAAATTAGGCTATAGGAGTTGAGTCATAGACAAAGACTATTGAATGTTAGAAAGTGGAAGAAAAGTTGCAGCTAAAGACAACTGAAGAAGTTGAACATGTTGATCTAGTGAACAAGAAGAAGAATAAAGGAGACCTAAATCTATATTGACAAAGTATGTGAGAAGACATCATACACTAGATCAAATCATTAAAGATAAAGATTCGGGAGTTATGGAAAGAAGAAAATTGAGGAATGATATATTCCTATTATGTGAATTTGAGCCTAAATCTGTCAAAGATGCTTTTGAGAATGAAGGTTGGAAAGAAGCAATGAATGAAGAAATTGAGAAGAACAAGACTTGGACATTAATACTAAGACCAAAGGATAAGAATGTAATTGGAACTAAGTGGATGTTCAAAAATAATCATAATGAGAAAGGTGAAGTCAAATGGAACAAGGAGAGACTAGTGTACAAGAGATATGCACAAGAGGAATAGGTTGACTATGGTGAAAATTTTTCCCTAGTTGCAAGGTTGGAAGGAGTGAGAAATTTTCTTGCATATGCAACTTACAAAGGATTCAAAGTGTACCAAATTGATGTTAAATCTACATTTCTAAATGGAATTTGTAGAGGAAGAAATCTACATTTAACAAATTGTAGGGTTTTCTTATCCAAGAAAAAATAATATGGTATGTAAGTTATATAAAGCTTTATATGGTTTAAAGCAAGCCCCTAAAGCATGACATGAAAGGTTACACAATTATTTGGTAAAAAATAGTTTTGCAAGAACTAATGACAATAGCAATTTGTATCTAAAAAGTGAATCTAAAAATAAAATATTGCTAGCTAAATTTTGTGTTGATGATATCACATTTGGAGGAAAAGACTCATTGATTAAATCATTTACTAATTAAATGAAAAACTAGTTTAACATGTCAATGTTTGGAAAGATTAAATTCTTTGTTGGATTACAAGTTTATTAGATGACTCAATCCAAGTATATGAAAGAAATTTTAAAGACTTTAGTATGGAAGATTCAAGACCATTTGGAATACCTGTGGTGATTGGACACAAATTGTCAAAGAATCATGATTGAGCTGAAGTGAATCAAACATTATATAGGACAATAATTGGAAAACTATAATATGTTGTACATAGCATACTTGGCATTGCATTTGTAGTTGGAATTGTTGCAAGATTATATGCTAATCCCAGAGAAAATCATATGATTGCAGTAAAAAGGATATAGAGATACTTGAAAGGAACAAACAACTATGGATTATGGTTCAAGAAAAGTATTAAATTTGAAGTGAAGGTTTACCCAGATGCTGATTGGGTAGGAAATGTTGATGATAGAAAAAATACAAGTAGAGGATCTTTCTTTTTAGGAAGAAGATTGATTGCATGGACAAGAAAGAAGTAGAACTATATTTCACAATCTACAATAGAGGCTAAGTATGTTGTTGTAGTAGTGAATTATTCAAATCTTGTATGGATCAACTAATTGTTGTAAGGAATTGGTATAGGAGCACCAAAGGATTTCTTGGTCAATCCAAGTTTTGTCTTGTGTGTGTGTGTGTGTGTGCCTTTAGGGAATTTTGATTTTGTATTACATAATGTCATATGGACCATGGTAGAAGTACAATAGGGTGTGAATGGAAGAGTGTTAGGACACTTGTAAGTGCAATTAGAGATCACAAAGATGAAAAAGCCTTTGATTGCACAAGGATGATGATGATGTCATCATGAGGTCAATAGGGCCTAGCATGGGTTAGGATGATGTTTTTACCTTAGTTGATTTATTTCTTAAGTTTGGGAAGCATTTGAGTTCATTTGGCCAAGTTGGGAAAAAGTTGCCAAAAAGATGTAAAAATTGCATTGTGCAACTTTGAAAAGTTGCTTGGACAAAATTGTCAAAAAAGCTACAACTCAATGGAAAAAAGCCCTAAGGGGAAAATAACCACCCAGTCACCCTATAAAAGGAATTCATGGACCAATATGTAGGGTTGGACACCCATTGTACAAACATAGAATTTTTGACACTGGAGTTTTGAAGTAATTATAAGCAAATTTGTGCATTTTTTATGACACTAGTTAGTTAGAGGATTGAACTTGTTATTGGAATACTTAATATGTGTGGCTTATATGTTTTCTTTATTGTTGTGGCATTAGATAGGAATTTGGTGTTCATTTACTTCACTTTTGTAGATATGGTTGTTCTTGCACTGTTGTCGGTTTTGTCTAGGTAGTTGGCAAAGATGGAGCTCTAACTCACTTTCTCATCATCCAATTTATACAACCTCTTGTTAATAGTTATTAGACTCCATGTATTTCAATGTAAAGAATCTTGTGACCTAAAATGAAGGAAATAAAAATTTTAAGTCTTTCCCTAGGTGATCCTGTGGTGAGTCTGACTAGGGAAGACCAAGGTGAAATCAACATAACTTGTAGAGGTGGATAGATAGAGCCATGATTCCACTTAGAGATTGAATATAGGAGTCTTAAAAAAATTTAGTGAATAGGTTGTGGTCATACCAATCCAATTTATGGCATCGTAATTTTCAATTTACAAAACATCTTGTTAGAGCCCTAAAACCCCTAAATTCACTCAAATTGAGTTAGGGTATTGTATAGAAGGTGGTGACCCCAAGACCCCAAAAATCCTTGAAAGGTTAGAACATGATCCAAGAATCCTAAGAAAAATTTTAGGGTCACTTTGGAAGGATTGAGATAAAATCCCTATTTTGTTGCTAGAGGAGACCTAATTGAGGCTAGTAGCCTTTTAGGCATATTTGGGAAGAATTGATGAAATTGGATGAGAAGATGAATCATGTGAGACTTGTAACACCTCTAGATGGTTGAGCTGAATTATTTGGTAATACCTATACACCTTTGCAAGGTTTAGTTCAAGATTTGGATGTTAAGAGCATTTATGGTGTTTTAAGGTCTATGGTGAGTGAAGTAAGAATGCATCAAGTTTTGATTTGATTGATGAGTTTTTTTTGGTAGTTTGGTTGGATAGAGAGACCAGGGGATCCTTATACAATTAAAATCCTATAGGTGGAAAATGGTGTGAGGAAGACACCCTAAAGTATTACAAGAAGACTAAGAGCATGAACCAATGATTGGTTCATCCAACCTCCCTATCAGATTGGTATTAAAGTGTCAAAACATTAGGCTTCTGGATAAATTTTTTAGACTAAGAAATCAATAGGAGAAACTACAATAGTGAAAAATGTAGAGTTAATAAAGAAGTTTACTGAGTAAGAGGAAGAAAATAGATTTCTCAAAAATAGGTTAGCCCAACTAGAAGCAAAGTTTGACCAAGTGGAAGAAATAACTAAGGAAGTCAAAGAAAAGGTTGAAGGAAAGAAGAAAGAGGTGGCTATAGAGGATGAAGAATCTGCCCCTAATCCTATCCTTATAGAGGAACCATTATTAAAGGCATTGAAATCTATGAGTGGAAAGGTACTAGAGGTAATACCACTATTAAATGTAAAGATAGAGGTAGATCTAGTCATGGACTCGATAAAAGGGATTAAAAACCATTTTGAGTGTGATAGAATCACAAAGGCACAGAAAGTGAGGGTGGCAAAGTCAAGACTAAGAGGTTCTACATTGACATGGTGGAATTTCATCTAGGAAAAGAGAGAAAGGAAAGGTAAGAAACCAATTTCCACTTGGAAGGGAATGGTTCACAAAGTAAGAGAGGCATACATGCTAGAGGATTATGAAATCTAGTTGCATCAGAAGAGATAAAGTCTTAGACAAAGGGATCTTGATGTTAATGCCTATACTAAAGAATTCCAAAAGCTATGCATGAGATCAAATCTATTTGAAGATGAAAGTCTTAAGGTGGCTAGATATCTGAATGGGTTGAAATGGAGTATATAGGAAGAGATGACTCTTCTCAATCGCAAGATAGTACACTAATGCTATCAATTGGCTATCAAAGTTGAAGAAAAGAGTAGAAGGAAACATGAACAGACTTCTAAGGGAAGAGGAAGAGGAAGAGACCAAAGAGGTTATAGAAGTGGATACCAAGGTAGAAGGACTAAATCAAGAAATCAAGGAGTGTCTAAATCTATAGAGTGTGTGAATGAAACTAATTATAGAGGAGTCCATGGAATAGGTAGAGGAACTCAAGGGGGTTCTAATAGAGGAAGAGGTACAGGATGAAGTAACTCATACTTTTATAGCATGAAGTTCTATAGATGTGGACTGTTGGATCATCCTCCTTATAGGTGCCCTAAGAAAGCATCTTTTTCAAACACTAAGAAGAGAGTAACATATGTTCAAGAGTATACATAAAATGTCAAACCACCAGAGATCGGCCATATTGAGTTAAAGATGGGAGAGAACTTAATGTTTAGAAGAGTTCTAATTAGGAAATAGATCAAAAAGGAGCCAAAGCATAGGAGAGCCTTATTCAAGATAAGATGTAAAATACTTGGTAAGGTATGTAAGGTTATTGTGTATTTAGGTTTGACAGATAAAATAATCTCAAAGGAAGCAATGCAGAAGCTTAAGTGGGAGAAGATGCCCCATACCAATCCATACAAGGTTACATGGTTGAATAAGTGGCAATGTGTACTTGTGAATGAGAAGAAATGGGTTGAGTTCTCCATTGGAGAGTACAAAGACAAGTTCATTTGTGATATGTTGCCTATGGATGCATGTCATCTCCTATTGGGTAGACCATAGAAATACGACAGAGGAGACATCTATGATAAAAAAAGAGAATACCATTTCTTTCATGAAGGATGGAAGGACTTTCAAAATACAGTCATTGATAGAGGAAGAGGAAACACAATGAAAGAATCAAGGAGTTGAAGGATATGCCATAATAGTGCAACCTAAAGAAGAAGAAAAGACTATGTAGGCACCGATACCTAGAGAAGTATAAGAATTACTTGGGAAGTTCAAGGACATAATCAGTGATGGGACACCTACAACATTACCTCCAAAAGGGATATTAGTCATCAGATAGACTTTATTAGAGGAGCTTTTTTACTAAACAAGGTAGCCTACAAGCTCACCCTAGAACAATAGAAAGAAGTGGCTAAACAAGTACATGAGTTCTTAGAACAAGGCTTGATCAAGAAGAAGATCAACCCTTGTGCAATACCAGTGGTATTAGCATCCAAGAAAGGTGGTAAGTGGAGGATTTGTACTTATTCTAGAGAAATAAATAGGATTACAATCAAATACAAGTTTCCTATACCTAGGATTAAGGATTTTATGGATTGTATAGGGGGTCTAGGAATTTCACTAAGTTACACCTAAAGAGTGGCTACAATCAAATTAGGATCCAAGAAGGAGATGAGTGTAAAAAAACATTCAAGACCACTAAAGGGTTGTATGAGTGGAGAGTTATGCCATTTGGGCTGACACATACCCCTAGTTCATTCATGAAGCTAATGAATGAAGTGCTCAAGGATTACACTAGAAATTTTTTGGCTATATACCTATAAGACATACTCATATTTAGAAAAACCAAGTAGGAGCATATGAAACACTTGGAGATTGTGCTCAAAAGATTGTAGGAAGATAAATTGTCTATCAACCTAGAAAAGAATGTATTACTCAAGCAAGAATTTGTGTATCTAGGATTTGTAGTAGCACAAGATTCATTGAAGATGGACCCAAGCAAGGTGGAGGCTATCCTGAACTGGCACACAATAACAATAGGGACAAAGGTCAGGAGTTTCCATGGGTTAGCTCAATTTTATAGATAGTTTATAAGGAATTTTAGTGGTATTTGTGCACTAGTATTAGATACCATCAAGGGTGGTCTAAAGACCAAGTTTAAATGGAAATTTGAAGAAGGGGAGATTTTGAGAAATTGAAACAAGAAGTGGCTACATAACCTATCCTCTTGTTACCTAGTTTTGATAAATTATTCACAATGGAATGTGATGCAAGTAGGATTTCAGTAGGAGCAGTACTGAGTGAAGAACACAGACCTATAACTTTCTTTAGTAAGAAGCTCAATAAAGCCAAGAAAAAGTACTCTACTTATGAATTAGAATTATATGCTATAGTACAATCACTTAAGAGGTGGAGACATTATCTCCTACCTAAGTAATTTGTGGTGTTTACAAATAACCAAGCACTTAGCTATATCAACACACAAGAAAAGTTGAGTAACAGACACTTGAAGTGGATTGAGCATTTGCAAGATTTCATATTCACTATCAAGCACAAGAAAGGTATAGTTAAACAAAGTGGTAGATGCATTAAGTAGAAGGATGTTGCCAATCCAAGAGATACAACTACAAAGAATTGGCATAGAGAGTTTCAAATACCTGTATAGGATTGATGAAGACTTCTCTAAAGCATGCAAGGTATGTTCTTTGTTCCAAACCCATTTTCATAGTCAATTATCAGAATATAAATTACAAAGTGGAATTTTGTTCAAGGGGAATAAGTTATGTGTTCCTCAAGGTTCCATGAGAGGAAACCTCATTCAAGAGAACCACAATGACACTCATAGTGGCCATTTGGTATCAATAAAATAATACATTTGGTACAAAGGTTTTATTATTGGCCCAAATTGCCAAGATATGTCACAAGATATGTGGAACAAGGTGTGGTATGAATGAAATCCTATGATGGAGGTAGAAATGCAAGTTTGTACCAACCATTGCCTATTCTGACTAGACCATGTGAGTGCATTAGCATGAATTTTGTGGTAGGTCTTCCTAAGACTAAGAAAGGGATGGATAGTGTCTATGTGGTGGTAGATAGGTTAAGCAAAATGAGTCATTTTATCCCTTACCAAACCACCCATTATTCTAGTTACATTTCTCATATGTTCCTCAAAGAGATTGTAAGGATACATTGACCACCCCTAAGCATAATATTTGAAAGAGATGTAAAGTTCATGAGTCATTTTTGGAAGACTCTATGGAGTAGATTGGGTACTAGTTTGTCTTTTGGTTCATCTTACCATCCTCAAATAGATGGTCAAACTAAGGTGATCAATATGGCAATAGGTAACCTTCTCAAATGCCTAACTAAGGAGTATGGACAAACATGTGACTTAATCATCCCACAAGATTAATATTCCTACAATAATAGTGTGAATATGACCATAGGAAGGAGTCCTTTTGATTTGTTCTATGGGATGAACCCAAGAGGAGTGTGTGAACTTAGAGATTTAGGAGCCATGGAGTATAGAAGTGGACATGCAAATGAATTTTCACTAACAATGAAAGAGATACAAGAATAGGTGAAGAAGACTATAATGAAAGCTACCAACAAGCGAAAGACTAAAGTTTGATATGTCAAGGAGATATGTATAGTATGAAGTGGGAGATGATATTATGGTTCACCTAAACAAGTCGAGGTTGTAGAAGACAATGCCAACTAAGTTGCAGATGAAGAGAGTAGGACCATGTATGATACTAGCCAAGTATGGATATAATGCATACAAGGTAAAACTTCTAGTAGAGTTAAGTATTTCACCAGTGTTCAATGTGGCTAACTTAGTCAAATACAAAGGAACATTGACAAATGTTAACTAGAATAACTAGGAGATATTGGGGGATGTAAGTTCTAAAGTCTTTCCTCCCAAGGTACAACTACAAGGAGAGGATCTTGGAATCCATGGTGAAGAAATTAACTGGGCATAAGGTATATATAGAACATCTGATATAGTGGAAGGGGTAACTAGAATCTAAAGCCACATGGGTAGATGAAGCTAACTTAAAGAAGTTGGGTATTGATTTGCCTTTCATTTCTCCTCATTGATAAGGTCAATTCAAGGACTATTTTTTTCATAATTTTATATGTTTTTATGGCTAAGACTTTGAAACTTTATGAGATTTTTATGGAATTATTTAAATTTCATTTAGTTGTATTGTTATATATGTGTGCACTTTGACATCTCTAAGATTGGATGAACATGCTATATATCTGGTTACATAGAATGAAATGATGTATCTTTCTATCTTGCATTGATTAGGTAGTTCTTCTTGTAGCCATGTGATAAGAGAAAAGATAATATGGTAAAACTTATTATGAATTTTATCTTGGACATATACTGTGATTTTTGTATGTGAATGCTAATCTTTTGTAGGATAATGGCAAGTCAACAATGGAAGAAGAAGTCAACATCAAAAGACAAAGTGTTGATAAGGAAATGGTTGACTATTTTGTGTTCATAATGATCCCATGACTTTTAAGTATCAGTCATCAGTTATTGTTATGGGCTAAGTCAAAATAGTTGTCAATCATTATGGAGTAGATCTAGAACCCATGAACTCTTGAATTCATATGTAAATGAACCATAACCTATTCCTATATTAAATGACGTTCTATATCTTCATCATTTTCATATCCCAGACATTCGAGGATCGTAAAGTTTAGGAATTATATTTTACGATTGATATTATAAATAAGTTGGAGTTTAGATTCCTAAGCTAGTTACTTTTTATCTATAGGAAACTCTCTTGTAATCCAATAGTAGTGATAAACATGGTTCTTTTGTTGCAATATGTACTTATTTGTTTCTCATGAATGAAATGATATTTATAGTTCTTAATATTTGAGTTGTTGTTTATTCATTCTTCTATGGGGGACAATGCAAGAGGTGAACTTATTACATAGTTAAGTCAAAATTAGTCTTTCATCTTCATAGAATAAAAGCATTTTAGAACTTTTTTGCTCCTGCAGCCATATGGTAATAGAACTGGTGGTTATTTCCTACAGCATAAGTAAATGGTTTAGTTTCATGCTTGTAGCATTATTTTTGAGTACTAGGTTAGATTTCTATATCCTTCCCTATTTTAGAATTCTCTTTAGAATTTTTTTTTTATATTTACAATGACATATCAAATGAATTAGAGCATATACTTTGTGGGCATCATTTCAAGCTTACATCTGATAGGTCCTATTTTCACTAAGCATAATTTTCAATTTTTATGGTGAAATTAAAATGAGTATAGAGAAGTAGGGTTTATATGTTTTTATTTTTCATCTATAGAGGAAACATTAGCATATTTTTCCCTGATCTAATTATTTCATTGTTGTCCCTATTGTGAGTTTTGGTGCTCTGGGATTTTGATTTTATGCCACATTGCAAAAATCTTCATGAAATCAGAGTCTAAGTGCTAACCCTAGGTTATATTTGAGCGAAAAAAATCATTTTGAAATAATATATGTATATTTTTTGGGAACCTTTGAAAAGCTTTTTACTTAATAAATCTCTTGAAATGATCTTTACTATTAGATCTTAAGATCTATGATGGTCGCTTTGTTGCCTTAGAGAGTTATGTTCATTTTATTGCATGTGACATAGCAACCTCTGGGGCCTAGTTTAATTTTAACAAGGTTTTAGCATGCTTTTCCTACATTGTCAAATCTCTTTGAAATCTATGGTAGGCATCACATCACTATTAGAATTTGCATGGTCTTTACTACATGCGACATGGTGACCAAGTGGGACTGAGTTAGTTCTTAGGCATGGTTTCAAAGGTAAATTTCTCACATTTTCAGATCTTTCAAGGATCAATGGTGGTCACTATGTCACCACTGAGAGTTGTAAGATTTTTACCAGTTGTGAAATGGCAACCTCCCACAAAAAGGAGAAACATGATGGGGCCAAAAGTGAATACAGTACCACCAATTCTATCTATCATTAATGAGCCTTATCAACATTATGTAATGTTAGATGTGTCAGATGCAATAAAGGGTGTACCATGGAAAGAATGTGGGTTACTTCACAATGCCAAATTTCTTCAAAAAATATGGTAGTCACTATGTCACCACTATAAATTGTGAGAACTTTGCCAGTAGCAACATGGCAACATCTCGCAAAAGGAAAGCATGATGGAGCCTATTTTCAAAAAGTAGCAACAAAAGGGTTAACTAAAATAAATGGCTATGCCAACATGTCAAGGTGGTTTGATGTCACATGTCATTTGGATTCACACTCACAAGAGGATTTGTGTTGATTGATGCTATCAGATCTTCTTATATCGATGGTGGACACCATGTCACTATAGGGACTTGCTTAATCTTTAGTGCATGTGACATGGTCACCAAAGGAAAATAAGAAGGACCCACCATAGTTGCATTAAAACACTTGTAAAATGTACATCGTCAAATCAAAGATACATCAATGAAGGTTGTTATGTTGCATGCAAGAGTTGTCCAATGTTAATGCATAGCAACATAGCAAGAGTGTGACATGTGTCCATGAGCACCAGTAGGTCTAGAATAAGTTGCCACCAGTATAAAGGTAAGCTATTGTCAGGAGATCATAGGAAGAAAGAGGAAAATCTTGCAATGTTATGATGTAGTCAAAACACCTGAGAACTCAACATTAAATTGTAAGATGCTATGATGGGGCCCATTGTTGTGAGATCGAATATTGAAAGTTGAAGGGTTATGATGCCATGAAATATGTCTTTGGCATAGGATTGAAGATGGATAGCTTTATTTTTGAGATGTTATGAGTTGTTGTAGCATTGCAACATCGTATTATTGTACGCAAAATTCAAGTGTTTCAAATGTAGAATATTATGTGGGGGTTGCCTAGGCAGTCTACCAATGAAAATTCAAAAGGTGGCATTCAGTGATAGGGAAAATGAATAAAAAGTTTAGACATATTCAATGTGTAGATGTTTAAAGGATTATAAATTGGATAATATTATATAGTTTTGACTATATAGTTTTATATTTCATTTTATTCTCTATTCTTGGCCTAGGGCCTTAAAATTCAAATGGACCTTAGAGGGAAAATTCATATCCAAAATATGTAGTATGATATACTGCCAAAACTGAGAAAAGATGCACTTTTCATTTCCAAGATCAGATTTTACACATGTTTCAAGTGGCAAAAGCTACAGGTAGATTTGTGATTCTAGGGGCTCCTTAGTGCAAGTACAAATTTAAAGTTTTTAGCTTGGGATTAAATCAAATATGGCCAAATTTTCATAATATTTGATTTCACTAATAGCAAAAAAGGTCAAATTGAATGAAAATGGGTAGTTGGAAGTAATGAATTTTTTTCATGGTAAAATCAGAAGTAACAAACCAAAATCAGATTTGGGCTCTAGCATAGATGCATCTAATTTATTCTTCAAGTGAGATACTTTTCTAATTACCTTTTAGGAGATATTTTAGATATTTCAACAACAATATTGATGAGATTTGTTTGTTAGCAAATAAAAAAGATCAGTTTCTACAAGCATTAGGAAGAAGAAGTTTCAACATGACACTTGTCAAAATCAGATTTCATATCCAAGAGACTTCTTCTCTTCTTGTCTATATATCTCTCCTCTATTCTCTTTGTCAAGGTTCCAATCTTGAGATTTCTCTCCAGATTGTGAAAATTGGGTTCTAATTTTTGGATATTTTTTCATCACACTATGACCACTCTGTGGTTCCAATCTGGTTGAAATCCTTTCCCATTATTGTGATACCATTTTCTCAGCATATGTCTCTACTATGAACGACATTATTGTAGTTCCCTTAAAGAAAATGGATTACATAGTCATTTTTTATGTATATTCTAAGTTTTGGCATACATTTGATATATTTGTTTCCAGGAGATTAATATAGAGCATCATTTTCTTAGTTTCATTCTAATTCTCATCTCATTCCTCTATCATCTGCAATTTTTTGTGTTTAAGAACAAAGAGCTTAAATCCATTTGCAATCCCTTAAGGTTGTATGTTTGGATAGGTGTTCTATTGGAACAAAGAGCCAAGCAAATGCTTATTTACCTTGACAGGGTTGTAGGTTTCACTAGGAGGATATTACAGTAAGTAGTGAGAGTTTTTATGAAGATAGATGTCTATTTACAAGGTGAAAAGATAGATTTCTATTTACAAGTTGAATGGATAGATTAGATACTTGAATATTTGAGTATATCTTAGGTATCCATGTGTATGTTTTGACTTAGCTTATGACCATTAGATAAGGGACTAATCAACTAGGAGATTGCATGTGTTTTTTGTTGCATACATGGGTTGTGCTAATTTTCAACATCATTAATTAAATGTTTTTCCCTTTAAATATTGAAGAACTAAAATGAGTTACCATCACTCAGCTTGTGGATTTTGTAGAGTTGTAATTTTCTATTGCATATCTTTGTTATTGCATAAGCATAGGAGAAATAAGGGTTTTATCTATTACATAGATTTAGTTGTATTCCTTTACACTAGTACCATATAAAGAATCTGAGGTCTACTCACCTAGGTCTTGAAGAGCCTAAAGGATAAGGAGAGTTAAATAGCCTTATAGTTGGCCCAAGATTAGTAGTCAAGTGCATCCATCATAGGAATTTGCTAGCCTTAGATGTATTGGTCTGGTTTCTTGGTTATTTTTAAAGTTGTTAATCAGGAGCCAACAAGATGGCAACTCTGCTATGAAGTATTGAATCTAAAAGGTGATTCAATACAATTACAAGAAAGACATGTGCAAAGCTTGTTATTAGCAACAAGGTCATGCTGAAGTTTCATGCCTCCCAGCGATGTTTTATCTAGGACAATAGTAGCTTTGAAGGTTGAATGAAAATTGTATTGTCATTAGTGATTCCATCACCAATCAGTTCAACTAAGAAGTGTTTTCAAAGTGTTGTAGTGTCAGAGTCGAGAATGAACAAGCATGGTTTGTTCTTTGTTTTCAAGATTGTAAATCTAGAAGAGTGGTTTGATATTTGCATTTCTCTTGCCATTGAAAGTCTGTTTCAGATTTTTTTAAAGTGAAAAATCTTGTTTTACATTCTCACATTTGTGAGTGGAAACTCTGTCTCCATACCAGTATATCCTAGTTGATTTCATGTTTTAATTTTGAAGGACTTTTAGTTGGATGGGTAAATTTGAAGCTCTCGTTAGTTTCTTGGAAAAGAAATGTTTCTAGATTAAAGTTTAGTGTTTTTGCCTCTGTTGTTATAAAAAAATATGAATATTGAAAGTAAATCACAACTACAATTTATTTGTCCTCTTGAAGAAGATAAGTGGTTCTACAAGGTTTTGATTAGTGTGTGAAAGAGTATCAGTTCACACTTATGCCAAAATCAATAGGGGAAAGTTTTTGCATCAGCACTGAAGGTATTTTACTTTTCATGAAAGTTGAATGTTAAAAAATTAGTACCTCTATTTAGTGATTTTCAACACTAGAGAAAGAGGTGAAGTTTTTTATTTTAAAAGGGAGTTAGACATTAGGTCTGACATTAGTTTACTAATTTTTGAAAGTTTGGAAACTATGGCTAGTAATATAGTTATCTTGAATAAGAAAATGCATAATATAATTGTTAGTATTGCCAAAGGGGAAATGGGAAGTATTTAGGGTCTAAATGTTGAAAAATTTTATATAAAGTTTAAATCAGTAATCAGTATGATGCCTTTGCAATCTAGATCAGGGGAATCTTCCCTACCTAGTGTTTTCCTAGATATTATAGTGCCTGATTAGGTTAATTGGCCAACACCTATAAGGTTACAATAGCTTTTGCAAGCTGAAGCATTCATTAAGAAGATGGAAAGAGATAACAATATTGTTCATGTTATGTTTTCTAATGATGATAATACATATGATAAAAGTCAAGGTAATAATGAATATAATAAATCCGTAAAGGATGATAATCTATCTTTTGAGTGGGAATAGATGGATTCAACTTTTGATGAATCAAAGGATTGTAACCAACATAAAGAAGATGGATATGAAATTGAAAATGAGTTTTGTGATAGTGAATATGAGATTGAGGAAGTTTGTAATAGTATTAGAGGTAATGATTCCTCTAATGAAAATGAGTGTAGTGATGATGCTAATGTTTCAGATTTTTCTACTAATGGTTTTTCTGCTATGAGTTATTCATTGCATCCAAATAATAATCAAAGCTGGGAGAAGATTTGTGAGGAAGTCTTCTTGAGCCTTGATGAAATTTTGGATTTGTTGGCTCATGATTTTGAGAAATATGTAAGTACTTCTAAGGATGTTTATATTTTCCCTCATAATATTTCATCATTTATTCAAGTCACTTCGCCAATGTTTGATATGGAAAAAGGTACAAACCCTAAAAAATCTTTATCAAACTTTGGAGGTACATATGACAGTACCTTAGATGTATGTGCACATGATGACTTGTTAGATGCAAGGGATGTCATTTAGGGGAAGTTTTCTATTGTCTTAGTTTTTTTCTCATGTTGGTGATTGCATTGCAATAAGTTTTGATCCTTTAGGAGATGATGAGGAAAATAGTGAAAGTTGTATTGTTGATTCTGAGTTTCCTTTTTATACTGACAAATCTCATAATGATCAATTCGATGATTTAAAGGTTCCCTCTAATAGTTGGTTAGATGAAGACACTGCTTACAATCAACATATTTTGGATTAGCATTTCCAAGATAGTTTTTCAGACTTGGTAACTAACAAAAATTTTTAGCATGGAGAGTTTTCTTTGAGTGGTAAATCTGATTTGATAAGTAATATAATTGCAAAAAGGTAGGGATTAGATTTTATGTACCCTTCACACCTAGATACACAAAGTGAGTTGCATTTTCTTGATGTATGCAACTACATGAACAAAGTGGAATATGAATACTTTGTGTTTCCTCTTGATAGCATGTATTCATCACATGTTCATGACAGTTCTTAGTTTAATTTTTATATTCAAGAGCATGCTGATATACATTTTCATAGTGAGAAAGATGAAAAAAGTCATTCAAATTTTTATATGTACTATGAAAATGGTTTTGTTTTACCTAATCTGCTAATGAGAAGATCTGATGAGTGTGGTGAAACTGATAAAAATGATACTTATAGCCTATCTCAGAAAGATGTAAACAAGAATCATGTGTTTGACAGAGGTAAGAAATTTTAAGAAGTTTCAGTGGCCCAGGGCCATTGTCTTGTACAATTTAGAATAGTATTTCCTTCTTTCAATAAGATGTTCGGCAAAATTTTTTGGTAGTGATTTGCTTCCTCCAAAGATTTGAATCCTTTCCATGCCTACAAGGGGCATGCATCCCTAGACAAAGCCATTGATAGCTCCTATTTTCACTAAGCATAATTTTCAAATTTTATGGTGAAAATAAAATGAGTATAGAGAAGTTAGGGTTTACATGTTTTTATTTTTCATCTATAGAGGAAACCCTAGCATTTTTTTCCCTGATCTAATTATTTTATCATTGTCCCAAGTGTGAGTTTTGGTGCCCTAGGGTTTTGATTTTATCCCACATTGCAAAAATATTCATAAAATTAGAGTATAAGTGCTAACCCTAGGTTATATTTGAGAGGGAAAATCATTTTGAAATAATATATGTATATTTTTAAGGAACCTTTGAAAATCTTTTTACTTTATAAATCTCTTGAAATGATCTTTACTGTCAAATCTTTTTAGATCCACGGTGATCGCTTTATCGCCTTAGAAAGCTGTGTTTTTTTTATCGCATGTGACATAGCAACCTCTAGGGCCTAGTTTAGTTTTAACAAGGTTTTAGCATGCTTTGCATATGCTGTCAGATCTCTTCAAAATCTATGGTAGGCACCAAGTTGCTATCAAAACTTGCATGGTCTTTACTACATGCAACATGGCGACCGAGTGGGACCCAATTAGTTTTTAAGCATGGTTTTAAAGATAAATTACCTATACCATCAGATATTTCAAGGATCAATGCTGGTTGCTATGTTGCCACCAAGAGTTGCAATATTTTTGCTAGTCACAACATTGTGACCTCCTACAAAAAGGAGAAACATGGTAGGGCCAAAAGTGAATATGGTGTCACAAATTTTATTTCTCATTAATGAGCCTTGTCAACATTATGTAATGTTAGATGTGGCAGATCTAGTAAAAGTGTACCGTGGAAAGAACATTTGTAACTTCACAATGTTAGATTTCTTCAAAAAATATGATGGTCACTATGTTGCCATTGGAAATTGTGAGAACTTCTCTAGCAGTGACATGGTAACCTCCAATGAAAGGAAAATATGGTGGGACCTATTTTCAAAAGTAGATCCAAAAGGGTTAACTATAATAAATGACTATGCCAGTGTGTCAAGGTGGTCTGATATCACATGTCGTGTGGATTTGCACTCAAAGAGGATTTTTGTTTATTAACACTGTTAGATCTTCTTAGATTGATGGTAGGCACCATGTCGCTATAAGGACTTGCTTGATCTTTAGTGCATGCAACATGGCAACCAAAGGAAAATAAGGACCCACCACAATTGCATTAAAACACATAAAATATACATTGTTAGATTAAAGATGCATCAAAGAAGGACATTATGTTGCATATAGGAGTTGCTTGATGTTTATGCATAGTGACATAGTGAGAGTGTGACATGTGTCCATGAGCACCAGTGGATCTAGAATAAGTTACCACTAGTGTAAACGTAAGATGTTGTCAAGAGATCATAGGAAGAAAGAGGAAAAGCTTGTGATGTTATGATGTGGTCAAAACATTAGAGAACTCAGCATTGAATTGTAAAATACTACAATGGGGCCCATTTTTGTGTGATCAAAGGTTGAAAGTTTAAGGGTTATGATGCCACAAAATCTACCTTTGGCATAGGATCAGAGATTGATGATTTTATTGTTGAGATGTTATGAGTTGTCATAGCATTGCAACATCATATTATCGTAGGCAAAATTCAAGTGTTTCAAATGTGGAATATTATGTGGGGGTTGCTTGGGTACTGTACCAATGAAAATTCAAAATGTGGCATTCAGTGATAGGGAAAATCAATAAAAAGTTTAGAGATATTCAACATGCAAGTGTTGAAAGGATTATAAATTGGATAATATTATATAGTTTTGACTATATAGTTTTATTTTTCATTTTATGCCATGTTCTGGGCCTAGGGCCTGAAACCTCAAATGGACTTTAGAGGGATGAGTCATATCAAAAATATGTAGTATGCTATACTACTAGAACTAGGAGAAGATGCACTTTTCATTTCTAGGATTAGATTTTAAACATGTCTTAAGCGATAAAAGCTACAAGCATATTTGTAATTCAGTGGGCTCCTTAGTGCAAGTGCAGACTTGAAGTTTTTAGCTTGGGATTAAAGCAGATATGGCCAAATTTTCATAATATTTGATTTCATTGACAACTAAAAAGATAAAATTGAATAAAAATGGGCAGTTGGAAGTAATGAATGTTTTTCATGGTAAAATTGGAAGTGACAAACCAAAATCAGATTTGAGGCTCCAACACATATGCATATCTGATTTCTTCTTCAAGTGAGATATTTTGTTGATTACCTTTTAGGAGATATTTCAAATATTTCAACAACAACATTGATGAGATTTGATTTCCAGTAGATAAAGAAGATTAGCTTCTACAACCATTAGGAAGAAGAAGTTTCAGCTTGACACTTGTCAAAATCAGATTTCATATCCAAGAGACTTCTTCTCTTCTTGTATGTTCTCTTTGTAAGGGTTCCAATCTTGAAATTTCTCTCAAGATTGTGAGACTAGGATTCCAAGTTTGGGATTTTTTTTGTTCCAATGTGACCACTCTGTGGTTCCAGTCTAGTTGAAATCCTTTCCCATTACTATGATACCATTTTCTTAGCATATTTCTTTTCTATGAACAACAATATTGTAGTTCCCTTGAAGCAAATAGATTACATAGTTGTTTTTTATGTATATTCTGAGTTTTAGCATACATTTGAATTATTGGTTTCAAGGAGATTAATATAGAGCATCATTTTCTTAGTTTCATTATAATTCTCATCTCATTCCTCTGTTGTATGAAATGTTTTGTGTTAAAGAACAAAGAGCTTAAACCCATTTGTAATCCCTTAATGTTGTATGTTTGGATAGGTTTTCTATTGGAACAAAGAGCCAACTAAATTCTTATTTACCTTGATAGGGTTGTAGGTTTCACTAGGAGGATATTACTGTAAGTAGTGAGATTTTTTATGAAAATAGATGTCTATTTACAAGGTAAATGGATAGATTAGATACTTGAATATATTAGTATATCTTAGGTATCCATGTGTGTGTTTTGACTTAGCTTATGCCCAATATATAAGGGACTGATCAGCTAGGAGATTGCATGTTTTTTCTGTTACACACATGGCTTGTGCTGATTTTCAACATCATTAATTAAATATTTTTCCCTTTAAATGTTGAAGAACTGAAATGAGTTACCCTCACTTATCTTGTGGATTTCATAGAGTTAGAATTTGCTACTACATATCTTTGTTATTGTATAAGTATAGTATAAATAAAGGTTTTATATATTATCTAGATTCAATTGTATGCCTTTACACTGGTACCATGTAAAGAATTTGAGGTCCACCCACCTAGGTCTTGCAGAGCCTAAAGAAGAAGAAGGAGAGTTAAATAGCCTTTTATTTTTCCCAAGATTGGTAGTCAAGTGCATCTATTATAGAATTTTTCTAGCCTTAGATGTATTGGTCTGGTTTCTTGGTTATTTTTAAATCTATTAAATCAAGACCCAACATCATTGATCGATAATTTAATGAGTTAAGTGTGTTATTTTGGTACACTACTTGGCACTGATAAGATGTAGAGTCATTGTAAGAAGGATGTCCAATACTTAGTTATAGAATCTTTATACTAACCAACCATTTTTGGCATCATTGTTGGGGGTGGTGTCAATCTAATCCATTCCTAAAGTCATTTCCTTAGGTTAGTTTGTGCATTTGTATACCCAAAAGAAGAGATCATCTTGGGAGATTCCTTCCTTAGAATATTCAATTTGAACTAGAAAATATCTTTAATCCCAAACTTGAAGAACCCCAAGTTGAGAATGAAGAAGAAGAAGAACTGTTTGAAAATCCATTGTTGATGCAAATGACCAATTACCTGCACCATTCAAAGAGTCACTACACTTGAATGATATTTTTGCTAAAATTGAGTATCAAGATAATCTATTAGCCCTTGTTATTTATAAACTCCAACACTAGTTCCACCACTAAGGATGGCTCAAACTACATTCCCTTTCCCCATCCTTGATTTGCATGATAGCAATAACTTGAAAAATATACTTGCCTCTATTATTCCCAAGTTTTATGTCCTTATCATAGAAGACCCTAAAACCTTCCTTTTTGAATTTGATATACTTTGTAGGAGCTATGATTAGACAATGGATCCCTACACACTGAAGTTGTCTCCATCTACTCTCAAAGAGGCTTCTCTAAGATAGTTCATGGGATTAGGTGCCAATGTTGTAAGAGATTGGGATGCAATGAAGAATACATTTCTTGCCAAATAAAAGGAGTATTGTAGGGGTCATTATATGAAGGGAGATGACATCTTCAAAATGTCACAAAAAGAGGATGAGACCTTGGAGGATTATGTCTCAAGAATTATGTTTAACTTGTAGTGAAATATCCAACACCAGTTGAATGTGGAATCATAGAAACATATTTTTTCTAAAAGGCATAAATGATGCAAGTATAGAGGCTTTAGACCTTATGGTAGGATGAGACATTACTTAGAGGAACTAGATTGATATAAAAAGTATATGCATGAATTATTCAAGAGAGACTATTAAGAAAAGTAGAGGATGTAGGGCTATGCCTAGTAAGCATAATAGTTCAGGAGTATCTATGTGAAGTTGTCCAATCTTTTGTTTGATTTCACATAGGACATCATTAATGATTTTTTTTACTCAACTAGATAGCATGCAAGAAAGAAGGAAGAAGGAAGAAGCTGACAATATGTTAGCTAAATATTGCCCACATTATAGAGAAAGGAAGATGAACTAAAAATGTAGTACTATTGCAAGTTTGGAGCCACAATTAATGCATACTGAATTCAAAGCTATTGAAAAAAATGGAGAGGTTCTTTACATTGCTCAATGAAGGGCATGGGCCCAAAGACTAGGTACACCACAAGACCCTCTTCAAAATTATGGTAACAATAGTCAATGGAAAAATTATGAGAGTATAGATCCTCAAGGCTTTTGTGGGAATAACAATTGGCAGAAATCTCAACAAGGTTGGTAGCAACCTCAAAAAGGTTGGCAAAAATGCTAGAAATATTGGCAACACCATCAATAATGGTCTAACCAACCCAATTAATAGGCCTTAATGTCATCTCAATAGTATGCTATAATGCCTTCTCCTACAACCAATAATAACCATACTAAGAAAACCTAGTTGCCAACTCAACCTAATCCTAATCGTAATAATACCAAGCCCTTAGCTTAGCAACAAAGCTATGTTATCTCTCTAATTGACATCCATTTAAGGTTAGGAACCACTCTTGCTTCACCTTAAGGTCCTACAATCAAAAAGTTTGAAGATCCTTTTACTAAAAAGGTAGATGTGTCCACACCACATGATTCTCCTACAACAAAAGATCTCCCATTTCCATAAAGGTTTGTAGACCCAATTGTGCCTATACAAAATCAAGCTATGATAGATTTTCTTAATCAATTGAAGCATATAATTGTGAAGATACCATTACTAGATGTTATAAAAGAAGTTCGTGTTTACATTAAGGCCATTAAATAATCTTTCATAAAACAACCAGGGAGGAAAAGGAAAGATCCTAAAACTATTCATATCTTAGGACAATTGTCTGACCTAATGTTAGAAAAGTTTATAGTGCCTAAATATTTTGATCTAGGGAGTCTTATAGTTACTATCACTATTCATGGAATTCAAATACAAAACACTCTAGTTTATTTAGGCCCATCTATCAATGTAATGACAAAGGAAGTCTTGTGTCATTTGTATATATTGGCCTTGGAGAAACACCAACCATTTTCTAGCTCATTGATAGTTCTACTATTAAACCGGATGGGATGGTAGAGGATGTTATAGTTTCACTAAACTCTTGGGAATATCCTCTAGATAGAATTTATTGTCCTTTCCCCAAAAGAACATATGGGTGGGTATCCTCTCATCCTAGGGAGACTATAGTTAGCTACTGTAGATTCTTATATAACTTTTAGGTCTATAAAGATGACAATATCCAATGGGATGCATATTAAGAGCTTGACCCTATACTCCCCTGCTTAGACTTAGTTATAAGATGATCAAGCATTTTTTCCTAATCTAGGAGATGAGGAACCAAAGCTTAATTCATTGTACCATATTATGATGATAACCAAAGATCCATTTCTAACTCCTCAAGAAGATGATGATGTTATCTAATCAATTATCACAATGAATATGGAGTCAATTCTCAGTTGTGTTCACAATAAGAGTGTACCTTGGAAACCATTTTTCTACCTCCAAATGAACCTCAATATTCAACATCCTCACAATTTATTCATTCATTACTCCCACATGAGATGATTTCAAATCCAATTGCTCAAATATCCATGATTGAAAAAGTAATTAAGGTTGAAGTGAGTCTAGGAAAAGAATTGAATATTAGTAATGCTATGTCCCTTTCACATCAAAGCAACATACTAAAGTTCTTACAAGTGAATCAACATGCATTTTCCTAGGATTATATAGACATAAAGGGCCTAGATCCTAAGCTTTGTACTCATATGATTTACATTAGCCTAGAATATAACCCTATGAGACAACCTCATAGAAGAGTTAATCATATCTTGAGAGACATAGTCAAGACTTAATTGCAAATTTTTTTAATGTTGGTTATATCTACCCGATCTATGATAGTCAGTGGGTTTCCCCCTAGTCATTATGCCAAAGAAAGGAAGAAAATGGAGACTTTGTGTAGATTATAGAGAACTGAATTTAGCCACTAAAAAAAACCATTTTCCATTACCATTTATTGATCAAGTCCTTGACAATTTATTAGGCAAAAAGTACTTCTCTTTCTTAAATAGTTTTAGTGGTTATAATCAGAATGAAATAGCTCTAGAGGGCAAGGAGGAAACCACTTTCACATGCTTATGGGGAATCTTTGCATACTTAGTCTTACCTTTTGGCTTATGTAATGCAACAACTACATTTCAAAGAGCTATTATCAGTATTTTTTTCTGACATATTTGCTGAATGCATGGAAATATACACAGATGATTTTATTGCCTATAAGACAAATTTTGAAGAAGATAGAATGAATTTGGAGAAGATCCTCAAATGATGCCAGGAGTACAATCTTTCTCTCAATAGTGGAAAATGTTTTATGATGATAGAGGAAGGTTCTGTCTTGCGACATTTCATTTCATCACATGACATTAAGGTGGATCCTACAAAAATTGAGGTAATCAATACTTTTCCTACCACTAAGAAGTAGAAGGATGTGAGAAGAGTTTTTGGGAATATTGGTTATTATAGAAGGTTTATTAAGGATTTCAGTCAAATTACCACACCTCTCTACAACTTATCAAAAAAGGACTCTAAATTATCTTGGGCCTATGATTGTGACAAGTCTTTCATGTAGCTTAAGGAAGTTCTTACAACAATGCTAGTATTTGTAAGGAAACTTAGGTGTGGAACAACTTCCTACACTAATCCCTTAAGGAAAGTATTGTGCAAATTCCTATTAAATACTTAAAATTTTAGACTTGATATTATGTAAACAATAATATTGCAGTCAACCATGGATATAGAAAATAGATAGAGAAAGAAAACACATAAACACAAAGATATGTTAGTGTGGAAAAACCTTTTAGTAAAACAACCACACCCCTCCAAAACTTGCATAATATATTATCTTCAACACAAAAGGTTACAACACACTTGCAATGCAAGCTCTTTTAGGATATAGAAGACCAATCTAGTAGCAACATACCATATCAACAATATACTTTCACTCTCTCCTATTTGCAACCCTAAAAATGCTTATATCACACACTTTCCCTTTTAGGGAAACTTCCAAAGAACAACCGTATTAGGGTGCATGAGTTGGAGACTTGAGTTTATAGTACTCAATGATCAATTGCCACATTTCTTCATATCTTCACCCATCATCAAATATTCTAGAGATAGCTCTTACACATCATGGGAATCTATCATAACCATTTTAGCTATGATCTCCTTACACATAATTCAAGATGTTGACACATGCAAGTGGAATGACACATACACATGCCAACTAGACATGTACACTCACACTTAATTACATTATTTACAAAAAATACATTTACAAAAAAAATTATAAGAATAGGAATTATCCAAGGTTCAGACACCTTATTCCTAACATTCTCCCACTTGTCAAACTCCTTATAAGAGCAATAGGAACATAACAAGAACTAACCACTATAGGCCAAACAGCCCATAGACTCTAAACACCATCTAAACTTCTTTGTGCCCACTAGTTTCATAAATCCATCTCCAACATTCTTTATAGTATCTACCTTCTCCAAATTTACCTTTCCATCTTCCAACATATCTCTCACAAAGTGAAACTACACATCAATGTGCTTTGTTCTGGCATGAAAAGTTAGATTCTTTGCAAGGCAAATAGCACTGTAACTATCATACCAAATAGTAATCTATCTTGCATCAACACCAACATCAAAACACAATATCCTAATCCAAATGGCTTCCTTACAAGCATGAGTCACAACCATGTACTCAGCTTCTATAGTGGAAAAAGAAACCATAGGTTGTCGCTTACTCATCCAACTAATGGCACCACCAAACATAGTGAACACATAAGCATTGCTAGATCTCCTATTGTCAATATCACCTACCCAATCTGAATCCACAAACCCATGAATACAAACTGAATGTAGAGCTCTAGAAGAGTTACCATGATAACAAATGGAGTAATATGATGTCCCCCTCAAATATTTGAATACTCACTTAACTGCATCCCAATGTACCCATCTAGGCTTAGCCATAAACTGGCTCAAAACTCCCACTACTTAGGAAATGTCTAGTCTAGTATAGACCATAACATACATAAGACTACCAACTACACTAGCATAAGGTACTCTACTCATGTCCTCCACCTCACTAGGAGATTTTGGACAATCATCTATAGATAACTTTGTTCCCAAAGAAATAGGAACATACAATGGTGTACAATCTGCCATGCTAAACCTATCCAACACAGACTTCATGTACTTACTCTAACTCAACCAAAATTTTTATGTTAGACCTATCTCTACTTATTTCCATACCCAAGATGTACCTTTCTGCCTTAATATATTTCATCTCAAACTATGCTAACAACTAAGATTTAAAATCAAAAATCAAACCCTTACCCTTCCCAAATAGAAACATATCATCAACATATAATGCAACAATAAGAAGGCGATCGTTTTCAACTCTAAAATAAACATAATGATATGATTTTGATCTTACAAATCCAATTGACAACACAAAGGCATCAAACTTAAGGTACTACATCCTAGGAGATTTTTTCAAACCATATAGAGACTTCTTTAATCTACAAAGAAAATATTCTTCACCTTTAATAATGTAGTACTTACGCTGTGACATATAAATCTCTTCCTCCAAACCACCATGAAGGAAAGTTGTCTTCACATCCATCTATTCTATCTCTAAATCATATTATGTAGCAAGAGATAACAAAAATCTAATGGATGTCAGCTTTGCAATAGGAGAGAATATTTCACCATAATCTATTCCTCTACCTGTGAGTACCCCTTTGCAATAAATCTAGCTTTGTACCTTTCAATACTACCATCTACACAAAATTTCTTCTTGAACACCATTTTTCTACCAATAGGTTTCCACCCTTTAGGAAAAGATACAAGGTCCCAAGTTTATTTTTTTTTCCAATGAAGCCATCTCATCATCCATGGCCTCATTCTAGGAACCGGCATCTTCCATATCCAAAGCCTCTTTCACAAATCTAGGCTCATCAATGTTAGTAATCAAAGCAAAGTCTAAACTAGATTCTAGCATAGAATAACTAAACCTTTCTGGCTGCTTTCTTTCTCTCATGGATCTCCTTAAGAGCTGAGGTTGAGGTTTTGCTTCCTCTTCTTCTGAACTATCAAAGCTACTAGAGCTCTCCTCATCATTAGACCCAACATGGTTTTTCTATTCTATCTTCTCAGGGGTAGGAGGCAGCTGAATAGTATCTTCTTTCTTTTCATTTTCATTTGGTTATAGCACAATAGGTGAAGATCTTAGCTCTCTAAAAATAATATTTTTTCTATACAAAACCTTGCTAGTCACAGGGTCCCAAAGCTTGTATCCTTTCACACCAACACTGTATCCAATCAAAATGCATTTGACATCTTTGTTTTCCAACTTAGATCTTTTCTCCTTTAGAACATGTGCATAATCTTCACAACCAAAAACATGAAGATCTCTAATTTAAGGCTTCTTACCAAACCACACCTCCATGGGTATCTTACCAACAAGAGCTGATGTAGGAGATCTATTAACTAGATAGCAAGCAATTGCCACAGATTTAGCCCAAAACCTCTATTCAAGACAAACTCCACTAAGCATACTCCTAGCCTTCTCCATCAATGTCTTGTTCATTCTGTCTGCAACTCCATTTTGTTGTGGGGTATAAGGAGTTGTCTTATGCCTCTCAATATCTTATTCTTTATAGAACTATTCAAACTTTGCTGGGAAAAAGTCATCGCTATTATCAGTTCTCACACACTTAATCTTCTTACTATTCTAATTCTCTATAAGGGATTTAAATTCCTTGAACTAAATAAAGACTTGTGTCTTACTTTTTAGGAAATAAATCCATGTCCTATTGTAATTATCTATATGAAAGATACAAAAAATATAGACTTGGAGATTGAAGGAACTTTTATAGGACCAAATACATCAGAATGAATAAGATCCAAAATATCAGAAGATTTGTGAGAACTAGAGAAAAACTAAACACAGTTTTCTTTACCATAGAAACAATGTTCGTAGAAGTCAAACTTGAAATTAGAATCATTTAACCCCTCAACAAGGTTCTTATTGTTTAGGGTTCTAAGACCCTTCTCACCAATGTGGCCAAATCTCATATGCCACAACATTGTTTTTTCTATAGGAAGCTTGTCTTCCAA